>KZ308135.1:955722-1102426 GCA_000376725.2 Ladona fulva | reverse complement strand
ACTTTTAATTTTTTCTTTAATAATCCTTTTTATTTCAACATTTAACCAACCTCTAGAAATTTTCTACGGAAAAATGTATTATATATTTTGTAAAACTTCTGCCACATTAAAACAAATCAAAATTTTCCACAATTCTTCGTTTATTTACTGCGAATTGCAATATATTTTCCTTTTAGAATTACTTATTTTAAAATTTCCATTTCGGCGATATAGTTATTCACAGTGTTTATTAATCAACGTGTTTCTGAAGTTCTTCCGTAAATTCGTTAAAACTAAGTTGTGAAAGAAAAATTTTATATTAATTTCTTAAGAACAGCTTTTTGATGATTCATTGGTACTATCAGTTGAACAATTTTAAGACCCAATATTTTACATTTACCTACTTTCTGAAATTTCTCCTGGAAGTGACCCCTGAGATAATAAAGGATATATGTTAGAAATATTATCAATTAAATTCAATTGACGGAACCTAAACTTTATGGAAGCCCATGTATACTCCAGAGGTGCCTAGTTGGTCCTATTCTCGCCAATGAAAGGTCTATCTAACTATCTATCTATAAGGAATCATAATGAAATAATTATATATAAGTTCTCCGCGAAGGACTTTACGCGGAATTTACTCCTAGATATTTCGTTATGCTCCTCCATATTTTTAATTTGAGGCTCAAATATTTTACTTGCCGTTTTTTTTTCAAAAATGTCTTTGGAAGGTTAGGAATCCTTAAAGTTTAGCATCAGAAACGTCGTCCTCTCGAGTTGCATTCAAAATGTAAACCCATTTAAACCTTCATATTGCACGAAAAGGAGAGTATACGAACTCCCTTTTTTCCAGAAAATATTGATTTTTTCCTCTCCTAAAGAATTCCTAAAGAATTGTCTTCCCTAAGAAAAACTCTTATTTCATCTAAGGGTAAATAAGGGTTGAATTCACCCTGTTATTTTTAATTTTTTAAAAGTTTCTTGTAGTATTTTTGAATATTAGACACATTGTAGAGATATTTGTCAATAAGGAATACAATCGAAATAATCTCAAATTAATTTTTATCTCGTCATAAAGAAAAGAAATATAATACAAACAAACGTAAACTAAGTTTTATCTTCCTAGTCGTCCTGTACTCCCAGAGGAAGAATAATAATATGCCTATAAAACGTTAACATGAATATTTGTTAGACGTTTTTAGGGTTTAAAATAGAAGCAACAAAATATTTTTACAATTACAAAGCCTGAATGCTGTATTTTTCTCTTCTCCTAGCAGAATGTCTGAAAAACTCTCCCAGATACTCTATTGAATAAATCCGACGGTTATTTTAATATTTATAGGTTTACAATAGTGGATTCATGTCTGCTCCCCCCTAATTTTGCTGACAGATTCTTGTATTTAATTTCCTTCCCCGTAATTTAGTTCCTTGAATATATGCTCACGCTGCAAACCAAGGGAATGAAATCTTCCGATGTATTTATGGTCGTGTGCCTCACGACCTAACCTCAGGTTAGGTCTACCACCGGTCCAAACGTCCTTTAGATGAGCACTGCGCCATCAGAGCGTGTTAATTTGACTCTACTCCCCGACACAGAAGTCAATTATCCGTCTATTACTTCACTCAGGTTACCAACACAAAGTTCCTTTCACCCATCATTGGCCTCATTTTTTAATTTTAGAAAGATATTGATGAAGTGTAACCAACGGCTTTCCTCGTTTTCCGTGATTAATTAGCCAAATTTCTAATTTACGTAATGACTCACAGCTCAAAGATGTTTATTTTTATGATAGAGTGATATATAGCTATTTTTTGTTCCACGCAAATACGGAGGATTTAATTTTCTGACGGGTAATAATAAGTGTAATTATTTTGCATTTTAATCTCGCTGAAGTTTAATGTCATTCATACGCTTTGTCAATGGATATTGATAATTTACATAGCCGACCTTATTGACGTAGGGGTTAACGTGCTATCAAAGCAGCACTGAGTTCTCAGGTTTGAATCCTGGGTAGGAAATGGTAGATTACCAATGTGAGCAGGGTTAATCAATTGCAAGAGTGGACTCAACAGACTAAAACTCACCCCAAATGAAGACTAAATTGTTATTATTGTTATTTTATGGACATCTCTGCCTCAAGGTCCTCGTTATCCTCCTGCCTCGTTACTATATTCATATTTATCTTACAATTTCATTGAGTTTTTCGAGGTTTCATTTCTTAAATTCTAAATTTAATTTGAAAGTTTGAGTTTCCTTTCCTCTTTCACTTGTCCTAAATAACATTTAGCAATTATAAGTGTTTTTCCTGTGACAATGTGCAATTTAGGAGTCGTTGGAATATTTTCCCTACGCCTAAGTGAAAAACCCATCGTGATTGGTGGAACACAGATTTATATTCTTGATTTAATTCTTGATTTTGTGTAATAGATTAAACTAAAGTTTTCACATGAGTCCGTTTGATCGTAATTTTTATTTTAATTTTGCTCAAGAGAGAAATACCGCAGGTAATAGAACGTAATTTACATCCAATTTTAATGGAGAATGATTTAGAATCGGATCTTGGAAATATGCCGTACGTAACTTAATCCTTCACGTACGAATAACAACATATAATGTTGGTTTGGCAAATAGGACAATTTTTAAGTTCTGTGTCGCTTTTGATATCGAAAAAGGCAATTTTGCATGGGTTAGAATCACGATTTTTTTCCGGAAAAACGTCTCGCATTCTGTTACCTTTTTATTTATTTTGATTCTTTATATTTGAGGTATATTTGTTTACGATCTAATCCTTGACTCTCCGGTGTAGTCTTTATCATACATGCGTCGCATAGAAATAATTCTAATTAATACAGACTCTTAAGCATCCGAATATGTAATTATTATTCCTTTATTATGAACGGCATTAATGTTTATCCAAGTCTTCCTTCACAAATCAAAACAGATAATTTAACGTACAGCATTCATATTTGATACAATTCCTTCCCGGGTCCATTAGTCTCTCTATTATTCACCCTATTTAGCATACTTTGAGAAATTCGTTTCCAACTCTTCCTTATGTCACTTTTAAATTCAATCTCTTTCTCCATTTGTGACGGATTTAAAGAAGAAAGCGCGAGAACCTTCCACCATCCTCTCTTCGCAGAACTCAATTGATTTCCGTTCCCATCTCGTCAATATTAACTTTACCTGGTACCGTTGGCACCAGCAACTTTTTTCCGTGGATACTTTACCCTCCATCAACCAATAATGCCGCCCACCTCACGTCCCGGCTCTTTCCACTCGTCCGGCGGTTCATCCGCTGTGAAGGGCTACTCGAAAACTTGTCCACTTGGGCCATTTTGCTGGATAACCCCCGAAGATCAGGATCGGGTCGTAAATAGCCGAGGAAATCTCTTCAAAAAAGAAGGACTATCTGAAAAATAAAGGCTTTCGATAAAAGGAGAGAAGTGTCAAGTACTTTTCTTATCTTTGTAGCGCGCCGGACTGCTTTTATGTATTAAATCGTATTTTCGTGTCTTGAAGGGACGTTTGAGAAACTGGCGAACGACTCTTTTTGAATGCGACATTTTCTATTCCCAGCGCTGATGATTTTGGGGAATCACTCGCATTTGCTGATAAGATAACTCTAGTTATCGTTCCTTACAAAAGATTTTCACTATTGATATTTTAATCCATTTTGGGAATTCAGCTCAATTATTTTTGCAATGATTTACGTACTAACCTGTATGTACTACAATATATCTAATATATGTATACTTTTTTCACATTTATTCAGAGAACATATTTATCATACAAGTCATTTAAGGTAATGTTTAGGTACCATAATGGTAGGTTGAAAGAAAAACCATGCTTCCACATAGCCTCTTTTTTACAGTTTTTAATTTTCTGTGAGATTAATTTATACCAGTTTGTCTNTTTGTAGCGCGCCGGACTGCTTTTATGTATTAAATCGTATTTTCGTGTCTTGAAGGGACGTTTGAGAAACTGGCGAACGACTCTTTTTGAATGCGACATTTTCTATTCCCAGCGCTGATGATTTTGGGGAATCACTCGCATTTGCTGATAAGATAACTCTAGTTATCGTTCCTTACAAAAGATTTTCACTATTGATATTTTAATCCATTTTGGGAATTCAGCTCAATTATTTTTGCAATGATTTACGTACTAACCTGTATGTACTACAATATATCTAATATATGTATACTTTTTTCACATTTATTCAGAGAACATATTTATCATACAAGTTATTTAAGGTAATGTTTAGGTACCATAATGGTAGGTTGAAAGAAAAACCATGCTTCCACATAGCCTCTTTTTTACAGTTTTTAATTTTCTGTGAGATTAATTTATACCAGTTTGTCTTTTATTAAAGATTATCTTACAAAACTAGACTAAGTCCACAGTATAGGAAAGCAGGAAAATCATCTCACCAGATAATGAGTTGGTCACCTCGAAACCGGTCGTTTTGTGTTTATCTATACTGTAGATAGTCTACTAGTAGTACTAGTATACTAGAAAGTACTAGTATTCTTTGTCTAGTTTTGTAACATAATCTTTACACAGTAATGGATATGTTGTTCCAAATATGGCTTGATATGTTTCGTTATATTCATTTCGTCTGTTTCTTATCCTTAATAGAAGCAATTTGTATTCTACAGCGGCTACTGGTAATTCAAATACAATCCGTCAAGGATACCTCCTACATATAAGGGCACCAGTAATAAGATGTTAGCTAACAGGAAAAACGATATTGGTGACTTAGCTCATAAAGGCGTGCGCCTGTGGAAAGTGGGAAATATCAGGCCCAAGTCATGATCTGTCAGAATTTTTTCACGTCTGTTTTTCTTTGGGAATATTTTGGCTCAAAACTAAATCTTATCTTATGAACTTTTCACAGTTACGTGAAAATTCTATTACCTACCATAAAATTTGCTCTTTTTTTAAGCAAGTGTTGATCAATTTTACGCTTAAGTAAATTTGCAGATATTCATATCTATTAGAGTAGTACATACATACAGTCATCGATTTATTTTTACAACTACTCCAAACGATTCAAAGTAGGCCCCCCAATTTCTTATCAGCGGCGATTACTTAGTCATTTACGTATTCTATTGAAGACTCTGGGCATTCCTTTGCATATCAAAACCTTACAGCTTACAACCTTAAATGATTTCTGGAAAATTGATGAATATTAAAAGCTTAATTTATAAATTCTCTGTTAATCAGGTCAATGCATGAGAGAACGCTTTCATTGTAGCATAGGTAATGGGTTCACTGATCCTGGTATCGATTGGAGAGACAGCTAAGTACGGTAAGCCATCACCTCATACTTCAATCCCTAGTAAAAGGGGCCCTCTATTAGGAAAATTACAATTTTCCCATATCATGTGCGGCTTTTATCACCTTAACATTTTCCAAATTCTTGTAAGGACCCATTTTGATCCCTGCTGAGGCTTTGTGTTTATGTAAGAACGAAAATAGTGCATAAAATGCTCTCTCGAATTCGCGTCATCTCCGCATCACCTCCGCGCTGATTAATTTTGAATGTCGCAGCTGATCTGATTCTTTCGTATTCAATGTATTTTGAGGACTAAGATGAATGTATTTGAATACATTTTAACGATGGGTTTGATAGATAAACATCCATTTCCTTTCGATAGTTGCTTCTTATTATGTATCGTTTTGTTTGTAAATTGAATCGATATGACAAATCAAGTGATAAACTAATGTTTGATTAGATGTAGTTTACCTACTCAGATATTCCAGTTCCAAGTCCTCTCCAGGCTTCGACCTTCGATTTTGTTACAAATTGGCGAAAGACTTTGAATTCCATCTCGTGAGAAGAAAATCAACTCATAGATGTGGAATATAAGGCATGATTGCTTTTAAACTTTATATGAAACTATTAATATGCATATATGTTCAGCAGTACATAGTTCCTTATATCGAGGATAATTTGGCTGGAATTAGTGGTTTAGATGACACTCATTTCCACTAATTATCATCAACTGGTGTACCGTTATTTTTATTTACATAAGATATATGCACTCTGTTTAGCAATCCACATTGTCGTCTACTGGGAGATTGTAATGGACATCGTAGAAGATCTTTTCACTTTTTATTTATTTTTATTCAAATTTAGCCTAATCTTGTTATTGATTACACCGCACATGGATCTTATCGTGGTAGAAAATAGCTCGGGAGGAATAGCTTTATATGACGCCTGTTGAATGAACAGGCGTCATATTTTGAAACGTGAAGGCTTTCAAGGAGGCGTATTGCATGACTCTCCGGTTTGATTACATCTCCTATTCGTATTCAAAGAGCAATTTTACATTTGATACAGAGGAGAATTAAAGATTAGCGTTCAACCAATGTACACTGAAATTGAATTAACACATCAAGCCATCCTAAGTGCGAGAATTTAGAGAAAAAATGTTGACATATGATGAGTTAAAGACAGTTCTTATTGGAGACATTTAAAGAAAGAACCAAGTGTTTTTAGTAGCTCATGTTATGCACTGGAAACTCCATGAGTGAGCGATGTGGCAAAAAAGGGGAATTTTGAAGGTATGTTTCCTTTCTTCGTTTTGCGTCGATTCACTTTACCTCTCAGAACCTTAAGGTTACGACAACTAACTTTTCCTATGAGTCTTTTCACATAAGAATTTCTCACAGACCTTGTTGGGTGTTTTCTAATGGCATTCCCTTCATTTCGTTGGCTTTTACGTAGTTAAGGAAGTCGAAAGGTGCTCTCGTGTTACCACTGTTTTGCGAGGAAGTCATTCGTATGGATTCAATGAACTTCGTTCTCTTGCATAGTAAGGGCTATAACCTGAAGACCGCTGAGCACTTTCCATTGCGCGATTAGACAAACTGCCTGAGAAAATTGTTCCCTCGGAGCATCGCCGATAAGTCAAACGGAAAATAGAAGTGGCGTGACGCAAAAGGAGAGACAAGAAAAGGAGGAATGCCTATTTGCGCATTTACATGATTTTGACTTCCTTTTCAGTTCTTGCTGCGAAGTTGATCGAAGAATGTAGGAAATTCGCAACACCAAGACCACGTTAGTGGGAAATTGAGTTTAGTATTGTGATTACCGTACGGGTTTTATAGTTTGGTTACTAAGCTGAAAATTGAGAAAAGTGTGTGTCAATTTCAGCCACTGCGTGAGCAAGGATTCTTCGTTCCAAGGAGTCATGCACAAGAGAAAATGAGGGGATAGTGAAGTGAGTTGTGAGTGTATCAAAAATACATCGCCGTCTTAGATGAACAAGCTAAGGATACAGAGAGAAGACTATTTATTAGTTGCTTTATCAACCCTTTAAACGATTCCTCAAGTTTTTCACGTTTATTTCTTTGATAAATCAGATTGCCTGATTTCGGTGCCAAAGCGTCGTTCATCCCCAGTGACATGTCTGGTAGGAAAGAGTGCGGTTAATTCGCAACATGAATTTCCATTCGACTCTATATAGCACAACACAATTCCATTATTACGTGAGTTACTTTGAAGTGACGTTACAACAGGCTCGTTGTTGAAGGTGATATGTTGACCGATATTTGTGTGAGCGGAAATGGAAGGACGTAAGGAAATGTGACGAATGTGTCTCAGGAATTTAACTGTGGAGAAATGGATTTTTAATTGAAAGTGACTTGATCGATTTGTTCCTTAGTTGCACCTTCTGCGTCCGTTAGTCTTATTGATCTTTCCTTGAGAAGATGTCAACATGTCAATGCCATGGATTACGATTTGGAGAGGTGATATCAGGGATCAATTATGAAGGAAGTTAGAAGGTGAGAGTCCCTTTCCGTCATTATTTAAGAAACAAAAATCCAGATGAGACATATTAAAATCGCAAAGCATGCGACTACTATGGCTCATGAATCGCGTATTCTCTAGATTCAGATACATCAACTTTATGAAGATTTACAGTCTTCTCGGTTCTTATAAGTTTGGCCCCCATCATACACTAGCGCCAACGTTGGCTTGTCCTTGGAACTATAAATTTATCTGTAGTGTATGTAGTCTTTGGATTGGCGGCTTCGAGACCATATACGAATGTAACGCATAATTTCTTAAATATTTCCCTGGGACTAGGTGCAAATCGCGAAGCGCGATTTAGATTTAAATATATGAACATTTAAGAAATTATGCGTGGTGTTCGCATCGCTTCGCTTCACAATCCACGTCTTATCGTTTTCCATTGGTGGAATTGTGAAAATGCAATACATTTTACGTGATATTCATATGTTATAGTGCCTGAGAAGAAGTCATCAGTACCTATATTATTATACATTAATCAACAAATTATCATAAATTAATAATTTTTCAATGAAACCAAAAAAGGAACAACCCAAGCCATTCCAACAATGGTCTTATTCTCAGCAAGCAAAAACAAATCAATCAATAAAATTCTTCTTAGCAAACAAATACAATAGTAAAATTCTTCTCAGGAAGCATAACGACAACAAATCAAATACAAGCATTACATTATTTTTTATTATGGCCATCTTTACGTAATTGAGTTGAATGAAATCTGTTCTCTTGCAAAACAGTTATGCAATGCATAACAGTTGAGGGATTTACCAAGAGCTGATTATAATTTATGCTCATCTTGCCACGGTTGTAAACCGTATAAAACTGCCAACAAATAATACAAGTGGGCTCCAGTAGGCAGCGAAGAATCCTAAAACCAAAGACCAGAACTGCACACTTAGTTCCAGCGGCCGCCACCATGGAGGCCTTAATTATTAATTAATTATTAATATATGTGGTACAAGAACATGGAAGGTCTCGCAGTGTCGTATAATTCCTTGCGCTTTCTGAGGCGTAACCTAAGCTGAATAGAGTGGTTTCCTAAGTATGGGTTATTATAAAACCCCTATCATTAAGTAGGGAATTTTTTAAATAAAAATCGAGTATCCATGTATAATTTTAGTATGAAAGTCTTTCTAATTGCATTACAGTTCATTTATATTTTCTTCTCCTTGACTAAGAACTGAGTAATTTAGCTCACAACTTACTGATAATGACGCTTTGTTTCATTTTCCAAAAAAAAATATATATAAAGGGTTAATTTGAAAGAAAACACCCGAGATTGCATTTAAAGAGAGGTGATAAATCACTCTATTATAACGGTGCATCACGACGTGTTCAAAGCGCAATGTCTCTTCCGCCTGCAGAAGGCTGAGCCATTTGATTAAAGCGCACTGCGCGTAAATATCTCGCCGGAATGCGTCCGCTCCATAATTCCTGAGCACATTAATTTCCAAATCCAGTCCCATTATAAAACCGTAAAAATCATTCGACGCGGAGAAGAAAAGGATTAAATGCGTGTTCGGCTGCGGAGCCTTTCTGCCAAACACAGCCCGCTCATTTCGAAAGCCTGCACTGCAGCGACTAGTCGTGCAACAACGGAGATTCGCATGAATAATTCATGTAGGACGCCGATGACACGGAGTTGGGTTTTGTACTAGAAAAATAAAGAATAAAAAGACGCATTCGGAAGCCTGATAAAAAATTCACGCTCCCGGAGCCAACGCTTCCAAATAAATGTTAGTTATAGCATTTTTTCTCGCTGCAAATTCACGTGATGGGATATGCGGAATTGTAAGTGGGAAGGACTTGGGTTAGAACGGCGCCAATGGGCTTTGAGCTCTCGTTACTACAACAGCAGGGAGCGAATGGATCGGAAAATATACGTGACATCCGTCCGAACACACGCTCACATATATGCTTTTTATATTTCCTACTTCCGAGTGTTCAACGGGACCTTTTAACGAAGTTCCTCAGAGCACGATGGAGGATCCATTTAAAAATAGCGGACGCAAATGCGGTGTAGCATCTGAAATGAGTCTTTGTCGAATTCTAGGACTTTACCGTGTCATCTTCGTGTGCCTTTGCGCGGTGGAGGCTTTTTAGGAGCTACTGAAATCGCGGGTGCCGTTTAAACGTATCGAAAAGGACGTACATACATTCCAACGATGTCAGAATGGTCATTATGTTTCTCTTTCAAAGTTATCAACACGGTAATGTATACATGAGAATGTCATTAGTTAAATGTTATACTGGTTATGATTATTCTTTTAAAATTTTCTCCATAATCCTTCACTGTAAATAGTGATATTCTTCTGTAGAAACTGATGATGACCATTAATTCTAATCATATCTAAGTAAGAGAATCCACCTGTTCGAGTTTATCACCATCCATTTTGACTGTTAACTTTGCATTCTTTCCTTTGGTTTATCTCACTACTTTAGTTTTTGTTACATATATGTTAATTCCAAATTCCCTTACTTTATCGTTTAATGCATTTACTAGTATATGTAAAACCCATTTTCAGAATCACACATAATAGCGTTATTGTCTGTATATCTTACTGACTTCACTACTTCCCCTCCAACTTTCACTCCCTTGTCTATTTCTTCCCTACCTTTATTAACCATTCCCTCTGCATATATTTTAAAAAGCGATGGTGATAGTGGGCAGCCTTGCCTTACCCCTCTACCTAACTCTGCCCAATCTGATTCCCCATCAGATATTCTAACTCGTGCTGTTTGATTTAAGTACAAATTTTGCACCGAACTTCAATCTTTCCACCCAATTTTCTTTGAAATTCCCATCAGTTTTGGCAATCGAACTCTATCGAAAGCTTTTTCAAAATCGACAAACCATACAAATACATAACTCTTAAATTCTATATTTCGTTCTATCAGTACTCTCATTACCCCAATTGAATCACTCTTTCCTTTTCTCCTCTGGAGTCCGAAATAGTCTTTTCCGATATGACTCTTAATTATTCCTTCAATTCTACCATTCAAAGCCCTTAAAATAACTTTTGCCGCGTGAGATATTGCACAGCTTTTACAATAATTCATACACTCTTTCGCATTATTCTTTTTCTGTAGTGGTATCAGGATTGTCTTGGCTCTGGAAACATTCCGTTATCATAGACTTTCCTACATAAATCATACAATAATTTTTCACCCTATTCACTTGCTTTTGAAGAGACTCAACTGGAATCTCGTCAACACCCGTTGCTTTATTTCCTTTCATATCGCGCAGAGCCCTATCAATTTCACTGTCCAATATCCCAGGTCTAGCATCGTCTTTTTGAAATTCATTTGCACTTTCTAACATAATGCAAGGTGGCTTCATGTCTTTCCCATATTGCACCACAAAATATTCTTTCCTTCAACACCTTCCCCGTATGCTGGCTGTATCCCGTAAGATGTTTCCATTGGAATCCTCATCAGTGGATGTTCTATTTCTTCTTTGATTCCCCAATGGGTATTACACTTTTCTTACACCACCTTTAAATGGTTATTAGACCTTTCTATACAATAGATCGACCCTCCCGCTTCTCTCAAGCTTTTCTATTTCGTTGCATTGACCCTTCCACCACTGTTCCCTTACCCTATTTGTTTCCCTTCTCAGTTTGTTGTTTAGTGTCCTATACATTCTACGCCCATGCTCAGTGTTTACCCTTTTCCATTTTCTTCTTTACTCCATTTTATTTATCATTTCCACCGTCACCCATAGTTTCCTAATTTAGCTTCGCTTGACCTTTCCAATAATTCTTTGGGCACTTTCCTTGACACTGTTTGTAATCTTTTCCCATTCCTCTTGTATGGTAAGTTCCCTTCCTTTACTCTCTAGAGACTTACTAACAGACTTGAAACCCTCTAGCTTACCCATTCTCAAGGGCTTCTAGATTCCACTTGGGAGCCTTTTTTGCCCCTAAGATGTTTTTAAGTTTTAGCTCAGTTTTAATCATTATCATGTTATGATCTGAGTCTACATCAGCACCAGGATATCTTCGTGAGTTTTTACCACTATTTCTGAACCTTTTTCTAACCAAAACGTAATCAATCTTGTACCTACCCCTGTCCCCGGCCTTATTTTCATGTGTACCTCGATTTGTGGACGAAATCGTGAAGTCCTTGCCAAAAAAGTATAGCTCAACGGACAGAGCACCCGACCGGCAATTGGGAGACCCGGGTTCGATTCCTGGTCCCGTCAGACTTTGTTCAACCTAATGTGATACTATATATGTAATTTTGAAAATATTTGCCGTTTTTCAATGCTACCTCGTAATTCAATCCACTACCTCGTAATGAATATACCTAATCCAGGAAGGTACTGAGAGTACCGAGATATTCCGAGTTCGATTTGAAGCTGCATTCCGAGTGATCAAGTATTAATGATTCGTATAATGAAAAGCTTTTATTGGTAGATCTAAAAATATTTTGAGAGTAAAGATAAAGTAAAATAGTAAAATGAATACTTAGAATCTAACAAATCGACTTGGACTTTGTGATAGTTTTCAATCCTGAAGAATCATGAGATGAAACTTATAATAAGTGACAAGGTATAAATAACAGGTGATAAGGTATAAGTTTAATTTTTTATAATTCTTCAAAAGTAACATGTTTATTATATAAAGAAAAGTTTCACGTACACGTATCTATTGTAAATTATCTCTCTAGTCACTTTCGGCAAGCAAGACAACGGCCTAGTTTTTTTCACAGTGCTCCTTCATAAATCATTTTGCCGAGGGCCTACTTTATTGAGCTGAAGTTTATTTCCTCGTGTATTTGTATATTTGATATCTAAATCTAACTTGGTAGCCGCCTTTTGGTTTGTGACAGCGGGTATATGCACCATGTCTGACTCCCCAGTCTATTATTTTTTCGTATCGGTAGGGGATAAATACGACTTTTTGAAGCGACAAGTATTAGCATCCATTTCTCTTATTTTTCTCACCATATCAGAACGGTGCATGTAACTCATGATGTCCGTTACATCTAAGAGCGTACTTTCACTGAACTTTTAAGTAAATTAAGGCCCGGCATTTTGTATACTTGAATTTTAACTAATATCCACTTTAATATAATGGTTTCTTAAAATCAAAGTAAAAATTATTATTAATATTACTGGTAATTCATCAAACATGTTGGTTAATTATTACCTTCACTTTAAATCTAACAAACAACCATAATCTCGAGACTCAAAGCGAACATTAGTTAAAGACAATATTATGTATATATGTTATAATACTGGGCCAAATACTTCGTTTTAATCTTCCATCTTTGAAGGATTCCCATGTTACGCTCTGAAGAATCAGGGTAATGATTACCGATTGGTCGTAGAAACTCTTAAAAGTACGTTGTCCTTCCGCTTGATTCTTTCTAATTTACGTATTCAACACTTGTCGGCAGAGTCACTTACAGTACCCGCATACTATAGGTGGTAACTAGAGCCAAGTAATATCCTTCTTGAATTTTATTTTGCTCTTATGGACTATTCTTTGTACGAGCCGAAATAAAGCCGAGAATATCCTTCAAAAACGTAACAAATTTGCTTAGAGATTCAATGGATTCATTGCATCAAGTAATGTGAATAATATTATATACATGATTAATCTAATTTTTTAGAAGTGAAACCAAAGCTCATACAAATTCTTTGACCCTTTAAATATGAATGGCATCTATTTTACTTGCGTAACGTTTTGCGTATTGTTTGAAACATATGCTTAGAAGATTACATGCGAATGAAAATTAGAGAATAGAAATTTAAAGAGTTAGGACGCCTATAATTAAATAAGAAAACAATGATATCTACATTAGGATATTCAGTGAACAGTATTAATTTATTTTTGGGCTGCTTAAATACATTATCAGGACTTAGATTGGGGACTCCTACTAGAAGACTCAGGAATCTATTAGAGTTATATCTCAGTAATCCTTGAGGTTATAAGTATTTGATCATACATATATCAAACTTATCAACGCGAATAGGTGTAATCGCCCAGGTTTCCCTTCCTATTTTTTCTTCGACATCACTCTGCTCATCAAATAGTACTAATAGCCAATATGTCAGTAGTAGAGACTGCGTAAGTAATTAACAACGGATTTTACTCGGATTATCGTTCACGCAAAAAATGAGCAGAATTTTAATTTATGTACTGGGTTTTCCCAGAATTCGTCCTATTCTCAGAAGCCATGTAAGCGTCACGATCAATCGACCAGCGATGACAGAACGCTTAATGAGACAGGAAATAAATCTCTAAAGTAAACGTTATATCAACTTAGTTAATAATAGGTCAAATGGACAGAATAAAATAATAGAATAGTACGAACACACCCTGCCATACTTAGGAAGTTGCCTAGCGAAATTCATACGTAGATGCGGACACTCCTGGCATAGGAATTATCCCTTAGCTGAAGAACTGAATTTCCGAGAGTTAATTCGAACGTAGGTTTGGTTTCCGAGTACTACGGGTAATGCAATGTAAACTGTGGGCGAGATTAATATCATCTAAACTAGTTTAATTAAAGGCGGAGCGCAGTCGAATCAAGATGTGTGCAGACAATTACACAGTGAAACAGCCATTCATAACATGATTATTAATGGAGGAAACTAATCTGCATATTATATGACCTACTTTTGTGCTTTAAAATAGATTTATCTTGCTATTGCATTGCTTGCAAATTGACACTTCGGACGGCGAGTGACCCTGATAACGAATTTTCGCCTAATTATAATTATAGTCAGACGAATGAGGTTCTGAATCTAGATGGGAAAAATATTAATTGGCCAGAACATATTTGGTGGTAGTTTCAGTTTCCCTAATAGTTTAATGGTCATTCCAGATAAATGGCTCAATTATAGGACTGATTTTATTCATAGTTATTTTTTTAGTGAGACCCGTTTTTGTTGCATAAATATATCGTCAAATAAATAAGGAAAACATTACGAGCCATTTGTGCCGTGTGTTGTTTTCGTAAGTGAGTCAACAGTGTAGGTTGTATTTGCTAACTCGAGAAAGCGCGTAAATAAATACGTTTTTTGGATTTTTATGAGTGTGTTTCGATTTGGAGCGCCATGGGAAATACACTTTGTTTAAACGAGAGTATCAGCCAAAGAAGCTGATTCCGGAAGGAATTATTTTCGTCAACCGAGGCATCATTGCATATTTACTCTAACATTTTAAAGCTTACAATTTCAATAGAACGATCGCAATTACGGACGCGAGATTCTTTCGAAGTGTCGGAAATGAGAATGTGTCAGCATACTAAACCAGTTCCATTAGTGAGGAGAACATTCGATACAAGTCTTTGAATTTCATTCAGATTTTACTAAATAGGCAGCGATTCCTTCCTTCTACTGAGTATTGTTCTTCCGTACTTTCCAAGAGGTGTTTTTTCTTTCTTTTATTTCATCCCATTCCAATGAAAGAGTTGGCCTCAACTATCTCCTTCACTCGGCTTTGCATTTCTAATCATCCGGGAAGTATTCCCAAACGTGGCTCGAGTAGAGGTTGCGTTTAGAATCATCGCCGACCTTAGTACGTACAAAAATACAAATATTAAGAAATAGACGTAATTCCTCTCTTGTTTTACGGTAATGGGGGTAAGGCAATGAAATTTAACAGCTGGAATCCTTAAAAGTTAAATGCTTTTCATGGTTGCGAGATGCTATTGCGGAAGATAGGGCGATATATTTTTAAAATTTAGCGAAATGACCGTATGTTGACCGGAGTAAGTCACATGTTATGGTAAACAAACGGCAAATATTACTAAAACTGACAATGCTGTAGTTTCTGAAAATGAAAGCTCGATAAACTCGGGAAAAGAAAATATTAATTTACGTAGATGAATATTGATACGATTTCTTTATGCCTCTTCTCTAAAGAGCTCATTTTAGTTTTTAAAATGGTTATGCAGATTCTCGTCAATTACTTCTACTAATTAAGTTCGTCATTAATAACGATTTTCTGGTCTGAGAATTGTCCGTTTTCAAAAAAATAATAATTAATTGTATTACTTACTTTAAAATTGCTCGTCATAATTAATTTAATCGTGAATTAGTAGACTAACTTTAGCGGTGTTTTAATCAATACTCTAAATCCATTACAATTAATTAGTATAAAATTAATTGAAGTGGTATAAAAATATACCTAGACTTAAGGAATATAATATTTATTGATCCATTATTTCAAGTAAATATTGAAGGAAAATTCTAATTCAGAGAACGCCGCTTAGCCTAAAACATTCAAAAGAGGGGCTCCCGTATAGCTATGTGGGCAACGCGCTCGACTACGGTGAAAGCGGTCCCGGATTGGATTCCCGGTTGGAGCCCACATGCGGAATGACCTAAGCTGTCGAATCACTTTTAACAATACTACTACTAATAATAAGATAACTATTCTAGTTGGGCTATAGATTCCTGTCTCCGAGAACTATTACTTACATTGATTAATGTTAATCTCAAAAGTGGTAATTTCAGCCTATTATTTCACTAACGCTGAAATTAAGAGATTCGAATTCTAGGATTAAGCTGGTTCGCTGTAAGATTTATTGGAACTATACTATTTGTTTCCCTGCATAATATAATTAACATTACATTTCCCTTGGTTCATTATTGATAATTTCATTAGATTAGATCATATTTTGTTCACACTAACGAGAAGATTTACGAAGTCCGGTGACGATTTTGGTTGCCTCCCGAACGTGTGCGGAACATTTTTAGATAAAAATTTCGAATCAGTCAATATCGATCAAAAAGAAAAAGAAATACTTTATAGCATTTTTAACTTCGTCCCTTTCAGTTTTTACCCCGATCCTCAGCCGAAATTTCCAACTTTTTGCTCACAGCAAAAAATAACGGAAAAAGAGAGGAGAACCAAGCTTGTGGTTTTAAAAAGGCAATGCGTTATATGGCCATGGTGGTAGGTGAGCGAGGAAAAATAAAGAAAGCCTTGGGAGATGGGATCAGGAAGGTTATAAAATGTCAAAAATATGGGGTAGAAATAACTCAGGATGCCCTGAAGGGTAAGAGTTTGAAATCATTGTGTCTAAAAAGAACGAGGTATCAGTAATGGTAGAAAAAAACACAAGGAGCTTTGTCTTTCTCCTACACACAAAAAATAACTAAGCGGATTAATGAATGAATAAATTGGAATTTTACCATATCGGTCCATCTCGAGTGATTTCATGGTCTTTTAAATAGACAAGAGTTGAAATGTTCTGTTTTCTATCTCGCTTTAAAGAATTCTAGCTCTGTTGTTCCTAGTAAAACACTTCGAAAGTACGAAATTAAAACTTTCGAGTTCCGTGCTACTGAGAACTCTATAATGACATTAATTAAGGAGTGTGTAACATTTTAGATGTTATTCCAAAGTGAGTCCCTCACAGTTTTTAGTACCAAGGTCGCGTAGCATACATACAAGGTCGGAATTTCTTCTTACAAGCTACATCACTCTAAAAACGGTCATTAATGGCAAATTCCAGCAAGGATGATCTTATCGTGCGCCTTTTCAATATGTGAAGACACTACTCATATTCCTATGTAAATACTGAAGAATGTAATCTAAGGCTCGAGTAACCAACCAGACGATTACGGCGAGCCCATCGTTACTATAATCATCATTTTAGTGGATTCTAAAGCGGCAAATTGAAGAAACTTAAATTTTTATCTCTTATGCCTTGTATAAGAATGGAAGGCTTTAGGGATGAAGAAATGTATTCATGGTGCAAGAAATTTATTAATTTAATTTAGTTTCATATTATGACACATTTGTGTCTCCTCGATTGATAATCGTCCTTTTTCAATTTTTGTTTCTCATTTAGTGTAATTAATTGAGAGTCCTTTTATGGAAGATGCGGTCCCAGGTTCGACCCCGGTGGGTCCTGCGTTTTATCTGGACGAATTTATTCCCTGTATAATTTCCTTACTTTTTGATGCTTATATGATCTCTATTGGCACTTGAGATACATCAAAAATAAATTTTATTTATTGTTTTTCCGCGCTCAAAGCTGTATCGCAAGGCTTATAGTAACCTCGCGCTACTTATGGTAAGAGAGTAGCTTGTATGAATGTCACGATTGGGTCAATTTGAGCCATGGAATGAAAATAGACGGAAATTGACGGAACATCAAATTGTCGACCACCAGAGCAGTCGACAGAATCCCTATTCGCCTCTAAACAATCGAAAAAGTTATCATATATTGGAGAAACCAGTTGAAACGAAAATTGATTATGCAAAGTATCTGTAGCAATAAAAGCAGCGTTGGTGCATTCCGTCTTCTATAAATTTTAATGTAGACTTACTCATTTGAAAAAATTCTTTAGTAACACGAAACTGCACGTGTAGTTCTCAGTCAATTTACAAAAATTATCAATTTATTTATAAATAGCATTAAAATTTTGTTTGTGATTTTATTATCTATTTATCACGTATTTTGTTAGTGAATTTCATTAACGGTTAAGTTTATAATATCGATTTTTGAATTCACTAGTTGAGAATTTATTCCATTTTTCACTGTAAGTTTAAGATGATTTTCAATGCTAGACAAGATAAATGATTCTATCTAATAAACTTGAAAGCGACGGACTACTCTATTCTCAAAACAGAAAGGAATTCAGTTAGAGAGAAAGGTGGGTTACGCACAATTCATGTTAACGAATTACCACTGTAGCTCTAATGCCATACAGGTAAATAATAGGTATAAATCATAAGAGAATCTCTTATTCTTTCCAACTCTGGGTTACGAAATGAGAAATTCTTTCGATATAAATACTCCGTCGTCATCAGAATATGAAAGTCACTACATGGCATATGTAGTTAATTCAACCGGATTTAGCGCAGTACAATTTTGATGCATAATGAATAGAAACCCACTCTGTTCGTAGGGTAAGAATCAGAAGAATTTTATAGAAATGGATGTATCAGATAATTACCCCAATAAATTAAATGAATGTCACTTCCGTGATAATTCTTACAGATAATGAATTGTATTACCATATAGTACTACTACGTTACTGCTATAGAGAACTATAGCTGTAAATCTGTGACAGAAATGTAAATGGTCAAGGAACACATTTCGTGTTAACCTAATTCCTTGCTACCCGTCACTTTGAGTTTATTAGATAGAAGTATTTTATTTGGAAAGCGTCAAAAGTTTACATCTGTTAAATTAACTTTGAATCGGTAAACTAAATATATTAACTATCTAAACTCAGATGTTTATGAATGTAAACTTTTAATCGCCATTTAAAGTATAGAATGATGATTTTCGTGTTAATTGAGATCTAACCATTGACATATTGTTCGTTTCGTACTGTTCGAAGAATTAATATATTATTTTTGTGTCACAATTCCGCGCTAACGAAGTGTATGTATTTTTAACGTCACAGGCGACGAAACCAATAATCGTGTGTTCACCGATATTTCGTGCCATCCGTTTTCGTGTTAACGGGTTTCCACTTCGGAGCAGAGTTCTCATCCTCAACCCAAGAAACCATCAGTGCACCGCGCAGAAGCGTCGCGAAGCGAATTCATTTCCGTGCAATTTTTCGTGTTTATTGCCATACGATCAACGAGCGACCCACATAACGACGAGGGGCGGGTCGGCATAAAAATAATAACCCTCGGCTTAGGAACGGAATAGATTGAATGGCTAGATTAACTCTCCTCCCATTTCGTAGGATTGATTAAGACCTTCCACCGCAATCGGAAGATAAAGTGAATTCGGATGGGTCATAAAGAGTAGGAAATGAGGCAATTGCTGTAAACAAGGGGCAGACATGGAAGGGAAGATGGATGGAGGCGGGAGGAGTTTTTAAGGGATTTACAGAGTGAGTGACGGATGTGAGTGATCCGGCGAGAAGTGGAGGAAAGGAAAGGGGATAATTTTCAAGCTAGAAAAAAAGAGGAGGATTCTGCGACGGGAGTGGTCGTTTTAACTTGTCGCAGAACCTGTCTCGATTGCGCATTAACAAAAGCTAAAGTCTTGCCTCTGACGCGAGGAGTTTTTTAGTCGTTAAAAGCGGTGTCTTTTTTCCGTCCTGGTGGAGAAAAGCTGAGAGGATTAGAGTAACGTAATTTCGGTTATGACGCAAGAGACTTTTTTTGTTGCATTTAATGTAGTGGAGTTGTACTTTTATGACGTTGAGCAGTCGGGATATAGCAGTTTTCTCGGCCTATTTCTTGGAATGGGGTTGAGTTAGGTACACCTCTTCTTTGCAGTTAGGGGATTATGTTATTTTTACTCTCGAGTTATACATTCCGCAGAAAAAAGATAGAGATGCGATTAATTTTATTTATTGTACATATAAACGCGTAGTGTCTGTTAAAACTTCGTTTGTACAAAGACTAAGTGCAATAGTGGTATGTAATATGTGGTATTATCTCCGCTGAGATGTGTTCCTGCCACAGAATGGTAATGGTAGCTCAAGTTAACAGTTTTGAATAAACAGTGGAACATGGCCTTATGTTATGTAGTTATGTTAGTTGTGGCCTTAGGTTGCACCGATCACGCGAAATTGAAGGAAAACCATTCTTGAGGAAGTAAAGGAAACTTAAAATTTGAATTCTAACTAGAACGGCAAGGACCCACTTATCTGAATTCCCTTCTGGAAAGCCTTTCCAGAAAGTGTACTCTTCTATACCAAAAGTATCCCACCGCATATTTTTCATACAATTTGCTTTTACGATGGGTACACAGAGATACCTTTGACTCTTCTCCGACGACATTTTTGAGTCCGTTACTCCTTGGGAAAGATATATTTTCCTTCTACGAAGACATTCACGACTACACTGAGCCAAGTGCTTATTGACGAATCTTATCTGCACCACAAGTCTTGTAATATTGGTTTCCTGTTACTGCGGTATATTTCTCACATATTTGCGGTGTTCACGTTAGCGTATGACCTAATTTAAACCTTTCAATACAGATAAATAGTTAAATAGATTACGGAACTTCAAATCTAAAAATAAATATTGAATCATGATCATTATCCTATATATTGCCAAAATATTTGCAAATAAAATAATAACAACAACTTGTACTTTCCACAAATATCCGAATATATATATATATATATTATTTGTTATGGAATTCCACCATATCTCGCTAGAGAATATTCAAAATATTTGCAGTTTTCATCGAAAAATATACAAGTGCAAAATAAGCTTCATAAGAAGTGCAATAAGCATTTTATTCATCTGATCAGATTTCTTTAGTCTTGTTATCGGTTTAGCACAGTGATTAGAATCTTGGTGGGGTTAAATGCTTGCAATTTCATAGCATTATTGATAAAATTGTAGCTTTTTCTGCATTTGAAACCTGCTTACATGTTATTCGGTGGTTTCGGCGTCAAACATATTGCGTCAAGTCAGTAGAATATTAACGTTTCGAGATTACAGAACTGAGAGATTAAAGGAAAATTAATGTAAGCCATCAAACGCAATTATGTTTTAAAGTAGTAACATCACACGGTGGTTAATCCAAGGCAGTTTAGTTATACTCAAAGAAGAGCTTCGGATTGCAATTATTCTCGCTGTTCAAGGAGAACCTGAACATTTATTTGATTCCTGTTTCTCTCTCGCAACCACCATCAAACCGGTCGCAACCGGCATATTTCACTCCAGTAATCACTGTGAAAAGATTATATTATACCGTTCCCTTGAAAAAAAATTTCTTTTGTCGAAATTTACAAAAACTATTCATGTGAAAGAATAAGTTCAGTTATTAGAAGTGAAATTTTAACAAATGAGTTACAAGTCACCATGGTGTGGTTTTATTTCACATAACCCTTTTTAAGGATGTGCACCGAAAACCGGAACTGGAAAGTAATGGTTTACGGTTTGAATTCATTTTCAAGGATTGAAATTTTTCGATTTGGGTTCAGTTTTTACACCAGAAAAAATAACCGTTTTTTTCCGTTTAAGGTTCGGTTACGGTTCGATCCACTGTGCACGTTTAAAATTGAACAAAGACAAATTCTTACGGAAGTTTGATATATGTGGTTTAAATTAAGTAATGCAATTGAAGTATTTTAAACTTTGACAGCTGAGCTGATTTCGCACATACGGGCTAGTTCCAAGAATCGAACCCGGGACAATGAATGGTAATTACGCTTGAACTACTACCCACTTGGCTATCCGAGAGTCACAAAAAGTACATAAAGAGAAGGCTAAAGTCATATTTATCTTGTTTTACGTTGATGGGATATCTTAAAGAGTGTATTTGTATCCATAGCAGAGTACGGTGCTCAGTGAAGGCGACGATTTTCAGCACTAGATATGGGTATAAGGCTTGGGAAATGATACCTCATATATGCCCAATACTCTTAAAGGAAGTCGTGAAAATGTAGCCTTGTAGAGAGAATTCCGCTGCTATTTCGTCGAATAGACCATCAAAATAATACGGCCATAATAATTAGCCATAAGTTATTCCTTTGCACTATCCAAATCTCCTGGAATTTGGGTGGATCTCCCTGAAGTTAAATCATTTGTCTTGTATTATGTATGGGGTACTTCAGTTCAAGGGGAAATAAATTACGATTTCTCAAGGAAAAAACGGCTTTCTGTCCTGGTATTTTAAGAAATGAAGAACAATACTCAAAATTAGAATATATAACAGGCCTGTGAAGTATTATCGATAATTCAAGCGTTTAATGTTTCGCTTCGTGAATAGTTTGATAGTTTTTCTTGAAGTTACATTCATATTTTGGGATTCGTGTTCATCCTTCGCATTTTTCTCCGGAATCTTTTCCCTCTGGTTGCGTGTGTTTTATTACAATTTAATTTTGGATATTTAAGATTTCATACGAAGCTGTTTAAGATTTTGAACAGTCTTATTTTTTACCTAAACGTGTATATGTGCTGTTTAACGCTCTTATTTTTCTATGATTTGATAATTCTCTGTCAATGAATCAACTAATAATTTGTATTTATTGTAGAAGTATTGAAAAACAGGCTGACAGGTAAGTATATTCATTCAAATGCCAATAAATTAAAATTGGTATTGCGTTCCCCAATCACTTAACAGAAGAGTAAATGATCTTACGCCCATAAATACGCAGATGAAAATTATCGCGGATGGTGAAAAAGTCATGGCCTCGGAAAGTAAACGTAGAAAGGGCAATAGGAAGCAAAGAAATGAAATCCGGAAATTCATTTCCTTCAACCCTCGATTCCTTTTTACCTATTTCTACGTGATTTTCAATTTGTTTAACTCAGCCCGAACATTTTTACATCGCTTATGTAATGAAACCAGAAGATAACGAATACGGAACTTAGGAGGAAAGGCTGTCAAACGATGAAGTTCTTGTTATAGAAACAGATTGGAGACGCAGCGTAAACTTCTCCCCATTCGCGTTGGAGTAAAAAGGCAGTCGCATGTGCTCTCAGCTAAAGGTCTACAGGGAAATGGGAGGAGCCGGCAATGGGGAAATCCCTCTGGGAGTTAATCTTGATGCATGGTCACAGCATTTGAGATAAGCGAGCAAAGAGAACCTCCTCCTGTAGAGGGAGGGAGTGAGAAAGAAGCAAATGAGGATGTGCTGGAGGAGAGGCGGGTGAGTTAGCATGCAAGTGGGAGGCGAGGTAATGATATAGAGGAGAGAGGTCGGTGCAAGAACTTCAAGTAGGGACCATAATGGAGAAAAAGGAAGAAAATTAAATTTGAACAGAGGAGATGGATAGGAGTGGATTAAGAAGGGGTAAAATAATGGAAAGATGAGAAGAATAAAACGGTATCGAAGAGAAACAAAACGGGAAGTATTGCTACTTTTGGTGGAACCTGAGAATAGGCTGCCCATAAAACGATAAGTCGAAAATGGAACGATTCTCATTCGTGAAACGGAACCAATCGGGGAATATTTTTTTCAGTTTTCAGTGAACGTTTTCACGTACTGAATGACGTAGAATTTAAAATGGAAGGGCCAACGCAACTTCTTTCGCTTAAGTACATAGGAGCATTCAAGGATTTAATACATTTTAAACGTGAAAAGTTACACTTGGTGGCAAAAGCTTGCCACCACGATCTCAAATTTCAGAAGTTTTATGTAAAAGGTAACGACAGGTAACAAAATTAAATAGATATAAAATGCTACATATAGTATAGAAGAAAATATTAATACGGGTATTAAATATAAAAGATAAAGCACGTAAAAATTGACTGTGGAATAAAAAACGGTTTCAAACGGAGAAAAATTTTACTACACCACAAGAAAAGTTACAAGGATGAGCAAGGTTTTTGTAGCCAAGCTACATCTTCAGGTGACAAAAGGCACAAAATATAAGTAGTAGAAAGGTGTAGTAAGATTTTTATCATGAAGCCGTTTTGTGTAAACGAATACCAAGAAGTGAAACCTGAGGCTGTGTGCCTGTTGAATACTTTAATTACTTTCGTTTCTCAATGTTGCTATAGAAGTAAGTTATTTCAGTTGCTTCTGTCGCTGAATATATATGTATTTTAATTTTGAGTTGAAGGAAATTCCATCATAATACACTTAAATGGGATTTAGTTGCGAAAGCTTTAAATCGGGGGAAAGAATATTTATTGACAGTATAAACGGGACGGCAAATTCTAAAACGGGACTTGCCTATGGAAAACGGACGTATGGTCAAGTTACGTAAGAGCTTCATTTAAACCAAGTAGCTTCGCTTCAAAGTAATTCCAATATAAATACACATAGCCTAATTTTAACATTATAAAAATTTCTTTTTCATGAGCAGATTTGCTTCACGAATGAAATAATTTGTCTAAGAAAAAGAGATAGCAGTAAAAATGAGTATCTCGCATAATTTCTTTCTCTTTCACTCTCAATATAGTTAAAAATTTCCAAAAACATTCCCAAGATGTATACGTATTCGAAACTGCATCCCATTTTAGCTGATACGAATTTTTTACTTTTTTAAGTTGAAGTCCAATGGTGAATCGATACAAGTTCAATCAAAAGTTAAGTTGAAAGTTGAAATCTAGAGAAAATAATCATTCAATGATGTGATAATCCATCTTTTTAATGTATATATTAAGCCTCGAGATAGGAAAATTCGCTTTGTGCCATTTAATTAGTGCCTTAATAAGTCCTAATAAGACTCTGTATTTTGCTGTTAACATAATGGATAATTACTACTTGAAAATCAAAAAAGATTTCATGATAATCAACTTGAAACAACTTACATAATGAAATAAAAAAGTGAAAGACAAGGTTTTCGATTAGTGGACTGTTATTTCTTCGTATTGAATGGAAGAAATAAATTTTAAAATTATAATTTCTATTTACTCCAAGAATGAGGATATTTTCTAGGATTCAGAATGTTATGGATTCTATTCGGGCGTCATTAGTACTTCTTTTTTTTTTATTTACCTGGATTTAATCAATAAAACATTTATGGTAACGAAGTTTTTACATAATTAGCTATATATTTAACCCGACATTATTCGGAAAGGTGCGTGAGAGTTAATATTTGTGTCTCGATAACTTTTTAAAGTTTTTGAGTTCGTATGTTAATTAAATCGATTGAAGAAATGAATACTTAACTTCTCGTAACTCATTCTATCTACTTGTACCTGCATGATATTTGAATATCATCTCAATATGTATGCGAAGTTTTAGGGGTCCACGAAACAAAAAAATATCAGCAAAAGGTGCTCAACCCACCAAAGTTTAAGAGCCTCTGGTCTTGATGTTTGGATATGACATGCATTAACTACTTTTTATGAGATATTGACGTGTGCTGATATTCAAATGAAAGCACTAAGTTTATTTGCCATTCATGGAACATGCTAATACGAATATATAGGTAGATAATAGCTGAACACCAAAATAGTGCTTTTTTTACTTTCAATCGATGTACTCCTTCGGAATCTTTTAATGTTTCCCATCATTCTCGCGGGTATAACTATGCTTTAATTTCATTCTCTGATCACAGTGATCCATAATATCTAACACTGAACTTATCTCCCAATAAATAATTGTTGAGTAATTAGTGCTCCTTCCCAAGCTATTATGCAAACGAATTGTGCCGGCTATAGTTAATGTGATGTAAGTTATACTACGAGGACATAATCAATTTGCTTAAAATAAAGGTATGGAAGATCGGATAAAATTTGGTAGTGAAGCAAAATCGCATTATTTGTCAGGTAAGCTCGATAGCCAGCACTAACTAAATGAACCAACTTACTTGATAGCCAATTCTAGGGAGTATTATCAGTTTTTTTTTATTTTAGCATTGGTGTGAATAGAAGTAAAGTTCAGTTGTAATATAACAGTTCACGATAAATACAGAATGGAGGTAATCTTTGATCATCATTACATGGTTTCAGCGTACATCGTCAAGTGCCACTGTCATTATCTACGGAGTCAATCACTCGTTTTAGAGTTAGCTTTACTCCATGTTTACTCTCGGAAATCGGGAAAAATACATTCCTCATCACTGAGCATACATAACATCCACAGAATAGATCCGACGAATCCGCCTCGTCTATTGTCTAACGTGGATTCGGAATTAATCCATTACCAAGTAAATAGAATGAAATGCCGGTCGGGGCGTTCTAATATTCGAGATTGTTATCTGCTCTCGTTCCAATCACTTTTAGGATAAGCCATTGAATTCAGCGAATCCGTAACTAGGTATTTTTGATCGATCGACGCGAATTTGCGATACAAAAGGTTTCCATAGGCAGTAAATTACTGCACGTTCGGTCAGACGTGTGTTTAATTCAAACCCAATTCAGCGTGATGAAATTATCAGTTTAAAAATGCATACGTTTTTTTACACCGGATTCAATTTGTTTGGTTTCAAAGGCACGAAGATTGCAGCTGAATGCCTAAGCAATGTCAGGGAATTCACGGCGATTTAATTAAGGAAATTCGCTCATGATCCTTTGTCAGGAATGGAGTACTAATTTGGTGGGATGTGCGGAGATTAATAAAGTAGATGACAGTATATCGCAGTGCATGTTTGGATGATACTAATCTACAGAGTAAAGCTCGCCATATCTCGGCACGAATTCCAACCTTTCAAAGAGAGAGAGAACTGTTGCGCGTATGTTTTTTCGTCTACAGAATAAATTGAATTGCTGAATGTTTTCAACGGAAGGAATGCGAATAACTTTTTCCAAGAGCCCTTATAAATGATATGTCTAGAGTGGTTAGATGCACTCTATTTAAGTTTTTGACATCATAGTTTTTGAAAGAAATCGATGAAAACTTCCTTTGAAATTTTTTAAATGAGTTAAAGATTACCAATTTTTATTATTTGGATATAGAAATCATAATTTAGCTTTTTGGGAAACAAATAAATATTAAATACTACCCGCGCTTGAAGTGTCAAAAAGTAACCGAAACTTAAACATTTTACATTTTGTTGAAGCAGGCGAAGGTGATTATAGAATAATAAAATTAGCCTCTGCTGAATAAATAGTCGAAATTTGCTCAAAAGTACTCAAAAACGGCTTTATTTTACTAATACTGACCATCGCAGTACAGTAGTATGTTCTCAAGGGTGGTACCCAAAATCCTTACTATACATAGCACACTGTCTATATCTGATGCCTAAATAATAATCCTTCGATCTTTTTATCTAGAGGAGGACCACCTCTGTGGGAAACGGATTCGCGCGAGACTTTCAGGTTATGTTACCGACCGTTGACACAATTAGTCATTTTTTTAACGCAAAATTAGCAACTAAAAATCAGAGTTAGGAAACCACGCCATACGCGCGCATCACAATGAAGATCGCGAAACTTACCAGGTTGGGAAATGTTTTCTCGCATTTTTTCTTAATACATTATTTTTCGCCATTTCGCTTTATCTCCCTACCCTCTGAACATTATTCTCCCTTTTCCCAAACAATTATTCAATAACATGTTAGGTCGGAACTCAAGTATGTATTATATTTCTACATATAGGATACAAATTCACATGCGCCACTGACTTGGCCCCTCTATGTGGTACGAGCCCAAGCGAGAAACCCTCAGGAACAGTGAGATATCCATCCTAGCTATCGTAAGTTTGATCCCAGAGGGTCCCCAATTCCTTATTTTTCCCGTAAGAATGCATTGTGAGGATTTTTGGAAATTTATTTTGACTACTTCCCGGGTCTCTCAGAGTCGAGTGAGATGCTATTAGTATGCAGTTGTCAATTTTTACTTCCTATTATTTTTTAGTGGGCACACTTACCTACCACCTTAACTTACACACTCACTCAGCAATGCAAACTTGCATATTTAAAAAAAACTGACGATACACAGTTTCCGTGTATGCATTGGTCTAAGGTTTACATCCCATACGAATCAGTGCGTTCCATTCGGGCTCTATTTCTCTTGCAAAATGAAAAAAAGAATCATCGTACCCACTGGGGACAATGTTCATATGAAAGAAATTTTACACAATCATATTTTTATCGATGATTAAGAATTTTGGCTCCAGATTATGAGAACTTGGATTTCAAAATCTTAGTCTCTGATAATCTGTCCCATTGAGCTAAGCTAAGATGAGAGATGCTAGTTCCTCTTTTGTACAAATATGACTACTATATTTAATCCTATCTCTATTTTCCCCGTTGAGAATCAACAATTCAGCTAGTATATAGAAAAGTTACTTTTTGTAAATCAATAAGTACTACTAATCGATTTTTATAAGAATCCTTGATTTTCATTCAGTCCTATTTTTTTCTTTCTGGGGCTGTTTTCCTCCTGAGAACTTAATCCCTCTCGAATTAGTTGTTTACTTTCGAATTTCCAAAATTTTGCATTTACATGAGTTTCCGAGTTTTATTTTAATTTTACCAACATATCCCTATCTGAGTATAAAGTTCCATTTGTTTACAAGCTTCATATACCCTTAGGGATCACGTGAACGGACGTTAGTGTATCCAAATACGAAGAAAGGACATTATTTATTTACTTCAGTTTCAAGTCTCTCATTGTTTCATTCGAACTCCCAGGACTGAAAATTAATTTCATTTCAGTTTTGGTCACTTGAATTTAGAAATAAGGCTGTATGTTTGATCCATAAGTCTGAAATATGCTTAAATCATCATCCTATCCGTTCAAAATGTCAATATTTAAACCAATCTGAATTGCCAATATGTATCTGCAGTCATATTTAGAACGAGTTCCGGTTTACTTTGGTAAGAAATCACTTTTATTAAGCGTAATGAAGAAAAAGAGCCGAGATTTTACTTTAATTGATATTCTCTGGAACGTTACTGAACAAGTGGTTGAGATGCGAAACGATAACACCTGGAAAACTGTAGACGCGACTTAATAATCCATTATTTTCTGCTTATCACTTTCCACAACTCAGCCCAGTTCGTAGGGGACTCTAACATCTTAGCTTGCTTCGCATATTTCTCAGTTTTTGTTTCCTTCCTTTCCATATACCATACGTCGACTTATCGATTACTTTCGCCTATAGTTAGTGCAAAGAAGTTTTGAAGCGACCATTCCTTGTAAATATTTCTCTTATTTTTCTCGTTGTATCAGAACAGTCAATGTAACAGGAGAGACGCGTAACATTGGCTACTTTCTCTGAGTTATTAAGTACATTTAGCCGTTGTTTCAATCTCCTAGTTTCTAGTGATTCTGGTTTATGATTCTGAACGCTCACTGGTTCTGTTTACGCACGTTCTGACTAACGCTCACTGTTTTATCGTAACAATTTGGACGAAAAGTGTCGTCTTTCGCTATACTTTATCTATTTCTGAATTACATTACTTCTTGGCTGGAGCCGACACATTAAATGCATACTTATGGTAATGCATATCACAACGTCACGGACTTTTTCTTTGCTTCAACCAACTATTCTCTTGTCGGATCCCAGTTTCTTACTGCTAGGAAAACTATGGCTCATTTCTAATTTGTACAGATTCCCAAAGTTTACTTCAGTTTATTACCACCCTATACGCATTGCTTAATGCAGCAAATACACTCCGCACTGAATTTACTCCACAAACCAATGCTTTAGAGTAGTTGACACTATCCTGAAGTAATCTGAGAAACAACAAGCTAGGTCTCATTAAACCCAGAACGTCAGCGTGGCCCTCTTCAGTCAGAAGTAAACAGAGGTAGCTATCGCACGGTTCAGGATTGGGCATTGTGCTGTGACACATACTTAATTCTTTTCAAAAGAAAAGATCCTCCCGCTCTGCGATGACTGTGGCTGCAATCAGTGTCCGACCCCTCCTGCTGGAGTGTGACAACTACAATGTGACTCCCAGCTTGTTAAAAAAAATGGGGGACTTAAGCAATATTCTAGGGACAATGAGAAGACTGTAACCAGAGTCCTATGCTTTTCAAAAATAGGCTGGGCTTTTCAGAAAGCTTAAGGCAAGAAACGAAGATACAGTTATCCATATAATTTTTGATAAATATGTTTATCCTTTTAATATTTTATCCAAAATAATTCATTGCATTTATTTATACAGTTAGCACCTCCTGACGAGTCTACCCAGACTCAGGAGGACTAGAAGGTTACTATTATTGTAATAGGTTTTCTTTAATATGTTAAATAATATAGTAGTATAGTCGAAAGAAAAAAAAATACATTTTAATCAATCTATTGTTTTTTTAATCTGCAGATGACACACTTCAACTATCTTATGAGACTAATTTAAGGTATAGGTCCAGAAAGAAGTCAACAGAAGAGGCATCATAATTCCAATTCTACTACTACTTCCCAGTTTCTTAAGCTCTCGTCCACATCATTATATATAAAAAGGAAATGTCTGTCCGTCCGTATGTCCGTCCCCCTATTTATCTAAGCATCAGCTCGAACTAGAGATCTGAAACAAACTGCATTGTGTTTCAACGATGCTGAAGCCCCCAGGAAAACTATTTCCATCTCTGTAAAGGCCCGGGTTCAAACCCAGGAGCACAAAATATGTATCCATAAGAGATGTACGTAAATTACCTTTCATGACTTGCATACTAGGACTAGGACTAGCTCTATTAGGGTTAATCCGCCGCAAAATAATGATTTAAAGATGCCCTCTTATTTGAAGGTAATTTTCGACATCGCTTCAGGATGATCAGCTTTCGGTTTGGTGGCCATTTTTCCGTTGGACGTAAATACATTACGAAAAAAAAATAATTTGGGATATTTACTTTCTCTTTGGCATCAGCTATGCCACTATTATCTTTTAATGAACTTACCGTTCGCTCTTTATCTTGGATCTCATTTACTTATGACAAAAAGACTTCAGGGTCCTTGTCTATATATTCACATAAAACCTTCTGATTAGCGACTATGAAAGCTGCGACTATGAAAGCATAAGTTAGTACTATCTACCTAGGAATAACTTCTATTAGATATCTGTTTAATAATAAATACTTATGAGTCTTCACGGGCGCTAGTCTCACTGGTTATGAATTCATACGGACTGAATGCTATTTATATTAACGCACTGAGTGCATTTATCCTAAGTCAACATTTTCCACAAGAAAGACATTCAAAGTTGGATAATTGTTTCGTTTGAGGCTTAATAATATATAAGGGTTTTTAGGTATCAGAAGTGCATTAAGAAACAAATGTTAGTAGAGATTCTGTTTTATTAACGTCAATTATTATTGCTGAGAGGAAGTCGCGAAAAGCTTAATAATACCACAATATTTTGTGAATGGAGTGAAATAAGATGATAGAACTTACACTTTAGTTTATACAATACTACAATAAATACACACACTAACCTGATGATGTTGCTAAGCAATGAAACGTAGGTTGTGAGTGTATTTATTGGGATATTAAAGAAGAAAATATAGTAAATTTTAACGTTTCTAACTATTGGCTGCATGTGACCAATTGTGGAACTGGAAAAATGTCGCTCCGACATTTTGATCCACAATTTGTTTCCATTTGTCACTGAATTGACGGTAGAAAAGATGGTCAGTTCGGTAATTACCGAGAAGAGTAACAATTATTTGACTAACTCGACTATTTGATGAGTCATTCGACTGTATGAACGTTCGTACACTTTGCCGCGAGGAGTAGCCAAAGGCTTAACTTTGTTTAAGTTTACGATCGTATTACCTTATATAGCATTTTTTCGTAGAGTAAGAACACACCACAGATATAACCACAGCATAATCATGTTCGTAATCAAGGCCAAAGTAATAAACCTTTTTCTATTTTAGTGCCTTCCTATATTTGTATTATTGTTGCACGCTTCGATAATTTATTCTCGGTCATTTGGGAACGGGATCGAGTTACTGAGTATTGGAATTGATATGTCCTAAATTCAGTTATCATGGAAGCAGGTAAGTAATATAGCTATCTCGTTATACCTCTCTTTAAATACAGCGCATGAAATACACCTATGAATCCCCTTTATGTTGCACCGGCTCCAATACGTCAAAAAATCGGTTTGCTACGTTCCATATAAATTTATTACGCCCTCTTATCTATTGCTCTCTTTACTGTTTCCTCTGTCCTTGTTATTTTTCGGCAGTATCCACATATCTCGAGTTTAACCCCTTCATCTCTCCTGCTCTATCCTGTGTCCGTAAATGGTGGGGCTTTCGTATATTTTATGGAAGCGCTAACTCATGGGTATTCCTTATTCATTCTTGGGATCTTTCTTTATTTTTCCTCTCCTTCGAGCTTTATCTTCTTTCCTCACCAGATAGGCCTATACGTTATCTTCTTCCTCTTTGTACTTTGCAACATTTCAGAATATGTTCGGCTGTATATCCTCCCCTAGTTATCCTTTTCCAAAGTGTTTTACTCACTTCCCCTGCGTATTGCCTACAGTTAAAAAGATGTGTATATTAATAATCAATCAAAAGGGATAAAATGCGTATCTCATACTAGTTATAATTTTGACGTGTTTAATTATTGACTAAATTGTCACCCTCCTTTCATCTTTGCATATCTATTGCTAACGACGTATATGTGCTCGGTGAAAACCGGTTAGCACGAAAAAGGTTTACTCGAAATTACGTGAAATGCAACTTTGGTCTGTTGCGTTTCCTATACTTGCTATAACGAATGTTAGTTTCTTCAAGGCGAAGCGGTTAACATGGAAACATTTCATGGTCCTCAAAGAAATTTCTTCGGATAACACGAAACGGCATTTATGATGGAACTTCAATCAAAAAATGTATCATTTTGAATTTGAAATAGAGTTTACATTGTTAATGAATTTTACAATTATTTTAAAACAGTAAACTTTTGGTAAATACACTTTTTAATCCGCTGTCTAAAAGTTCATCGATTCTTAAAATTTTCACTGATTATGCTTTTCACCATAAGGAACGATAGATTTTCTTTTGAAAGTGAAAGTAAATTGCCGAGATGAACCTATTGTTCTTGGAATACAGCTTAAATCGTATCAGCAGGAAAGTCTGAGAAAGTTATTCGGTTATATTTTTGATCGTAAAAAAGTTGCCAGCATTTACTATGAAATCTTTTGCTTCAACATAATAACACTTAATAAGGTAGCAATAAAATTCAACTTTAAGTAAAGCTACCTTATTTCTCTCCAAGCACGGGAAGCTACCAGAAAGTTGAATATAATTCAAGGAATCAAATTAACATGTATTTTAATCGACTACTGCACGCAGGAATAATCACTACCTCAATCGTGAATCTCTTTTGATTAAAATATTTTGAAGTTTTAGCTAGCGAAATAAGCAAAACATTTTACAAGGAAAAATATCAAACAACAACTTTTTGCATCATTTCAGGCATCACCATCTTTAACCTAAATTAGATTTATATGAGCTCTGTTATCGTAAACTAGCCTTATAAACTCATAAATTGACATGGTCGTTTAGTGATTGGACCCATTTCCGAAAAGTAGTAACCATGGGTTCGAGTCCCAGCCACGTCTACATATTCCGCTCTTACTCTTTCTTGCTTTCACATGGCGAACCTATAAGCATGATCATTTTAGTATATTTCCCAGCCATTGTTACTTCCTTTTGCTATTTTTTGGTTAGTTAATGAAACATTTACCAGCCTATCGATCGATTGGGAACATGTTTGAGAAACACCTCAAGAAAATGGAACGGGAGCTTTTGAAATGAATTTAAGAAATTCCCATGCAGAATAACGAGTTGAAAAATATGTTTTCGAAAGAAGCTTACGCTTACACGTAAATTCGAAAAAACGCCTGATTTACATAAACGACCAAAAAGTTGTCAGTGCCACAATTGTCACAATTTTATCCTCCTATTCAAAGATAACGCTTTTTTAGCTGTGGTTATCTGTATTTTAGGATTTGGATATAAGCGGAAAATGGCATTTTGACAGACAGATATCGATACTGAACAAATTAGATTGCGTTTTCTTCAATTATTTACCCCTTCCGTGTCATTTTACTAGTTACATTTTCATTGCCATTCGTTCAATGTTTATTCACATTTTCTGTGTCATCAGCTTCCTCCAAAGCTGCGTAATACGAGTATAACCCCACGCATTTTATTTCAGTCGTTCAGTATGTGCGTCATATCCAGTGCGATTGCAATGACATTTTGGATTGCTGGAAGTGAATGAGCGCTCAAGGGATTCGATTTCNCAAGAAGAGACAGGAAACGCAACACCTGGGTTAGGAAGATAACAGGAGTGACAGACATCATAGATAAGGTAAGATCACTGAAATGGATGTGGGCTGGCCATGTCCGTCCCCATATTTATCTCAGAAACGGCTTAACTTAGAGATCTGAAACAAACTGCATTGACTTTCTACGATGCTGAAGCACCAAAGAAAAACTATTCCCATCTCTGTAAAGGCGCGGGTTTGAACCCAGGAGCACAAAATACGTTTTCATAAGAGATGTACGTAAATTACGTTTTCATGACTTACAGAGGTCTTTTCTTTTACAAAATTAAATTAGAAACAATGGTCTTACGAAATTGAGACAAGTGTCACGAGAAAGGAAAATAATAATAGAATCTTATTTTTGTCGTGAATCATTCATACAATTACGAAATTGCGAGAACTTTGATAAAATAGACGTAAATTTTTTGAACATTTTTCGAAATAAACAAACCATCCCTTTGACGACCAAAGCGATTGTTGAACATTGATTTCATGAGTTTTCCCTAAGAAATTCACGGGGATAATCAGTTAGTATACTTTTCCATAAGAAATGTACGTAAAATTGGTTTTCGTTACCTGCCGAGGTTGTTTCTTTAACACAATTTAATTAGAAACAATGGTCCTATGAAATCAAGAAAACTGTTCAAAGAAAGGAAAATTATCGTATATTCTAATTGTAGTAGTGAAATATTTATATATATGCGAACTTTCGAAGATTTTGATAAAACACACGAACATTTCGTAAACTATTTGGGAAATAAAGAACCCATCCCCTAGACGACTAAGGCCATTGTTGAATGTATTGTTGAAAAATAGTAAAATTACAATTTGTATGTATTGTTGAAAAATAGTAAAATTACAATTACGCTGCCTTGCTGGACAACCTGGTTGGTACTGTTACCACCCACTACCAATCGTTGTTATCTCTCGGGGAGAGAGTTCTAAATCCTGTTTACTATTTCTCCATTGATACCCGCGACTCTTCACTTATATAAAAACTTGGGAGAACTTATCAAATGTTTTCCAAAAATACGAAAATATCGCGTCGAGTTGCCTTTTATTTTTCTCATTTCAAGACATCTGCATCGTGAACTAACACCAGCTGAGACTCTCAAGATCGTGTTCTACGAAAATCGTTTTGAATCCTTAGTATGAATTCGGACGGGTCGAAAAATCGCATTAAATAACTAGCAATTATTTCTGAAATTATTTACCGCTCAATAATATTAAGGAGATAGACTTAGAATACGCTGGATCCTCCTGGAAGCCACTTTTAAATATTGGATAGACATTCGCAGTTTTCCAATCTTTTTCGGGGCCTTACCTTCTCTCGTAATGTATTTAATTATTACTTTACGAAAAGGTTTTATTACTGACTTAAATACTGGGACTGGGATGTTTTTAAGACAAGGAGCTCTATTAGGGTTAATCCGCCGCAAAATAATGATTTAAAGATGCCCTCTTATTTGAAGGTAATTTTCGACATCGCTTCAGGATGATCAGCTTTCGGTTTGGTGGCCATTTTTCCGTTGGACGTAAGTACGTTACGAAAAAAAAATAATTTGGGATATTTACTTTCTCTTTGGCATCAGCTATGCCACTATTATCTTTTAATGAACTTACCGTTCGCTCTTTATCTTGGATCTCATTTACTTATGACAAAAATACTTCAGTGTCCTAGTCTATATATTCGCATAAAACCTTCTGATTAGCGACTATGAAAGCTGCGACTATGAAAGCATAAGTTAGTACTATCTACCTAGGAATAACTTCTATTAGATATCTGTTTAATAATAAATACTTATGAGTCTTCACGGGCGCTAGTCTCACTGGTTATGAATTCATACGGACTGAATGCTATTTATATTAACGCACTGAGTGCATTTATCCTAAGTCAACATTTTCCACAAGAAAGACATTCAAAGTTGGATAATTGTTTCGTTTGAGGCTTAATAATATATAAGGGTTTTTAGGTATCAGAAGTGCATTAAGAAACAAATGTTAGTAGAGATTCTGTTTTATTAACGTCAATTATTATTGCTGAGAGGAAGTCGCGAAAAGCTTAATAATACCACAATATTTTGTGAATGGAGTGAAATAAGATGATAGAACTTACACTTTAGTTTATACAATACTACAATAAATACACACACTAACCTGATGATGTTGCTAAGCAATGAAACGTAGGTTGTGAGTGTATTTATTGGGATATTAAAGAAGAAAATATAGTAAATTTTAACGTTTCTAACTATTGGCTGCATGTGACCAATTGTGGAACTGGAAAAATGTCGCTCCGACATTTTGATCCACAATTTGTTTCCATTTGTCACTGAATTGACGGTAGAAAAGATGGTCAGTTCGGTAATTACCGAGAAGAGTAACAATTATTTGACTAACTCGACTATTTGATGAGTCATTCGACTGTATGAACGTTCGTACACTTTGCCGCGAGGAGTAGCCAAAGGCTTAACTTTGTTTAAGTTTACGATCGTATTACCTTATATAGCATTTTTTCGTAGAGTAAGAACACACCACAGATATAACCACAGCATAATCATGTTCGTAATCAAGGCCAAAGTAATAAACCTTTTTCTATTTTAGTGCCTTCCTATATTTGTATTATTGTTGCACGCTTCGATAATTTATTCTCGGTCATTTGGGAACGGGATCGAGTTACTGAGTATTGGAATTGATATGTCCTAAATTCAGTTATCATGGAAGCAGGTAAGTAATATAGCTATCTCGTTATACCTCTCTTTAAATACAGCGCATGAAATACACCTATGAATCCCCTTTATGTTGCACCGGCTCCAATACGTCAAAAAATCGGTTTGCTACGTTCCATATAAATTTATTACGCCCTCTTATCTATTGCTCTCTTTACTGTTGCCTCTGTCCTTGTTATTTTTCGGCAGTATCCACATATCTCGAGTTTAACCCCTTCATCTCTCCTGCTCTATCCTGTGTCCGTAAATGGTGGGGCTTTCGTATATTTTATGGAAGCGCTAACTCATGGGTATTCCTTATTCATTCTTGGGATCTTTCTTTATTTTTCCTCTCCTTCGAGCTTTATCTTCTTTCCTCACCAGATAGGCCTATACGTTATCTTCTTCCTCTTTGTACTTTGCAACATTTCAGAATATGTTCGGCTGTATATCCTCCCCTAGTTATCCTTTTCCAAAGTGTTTTACTCACTTCCCCTGCGTATTGCCTACAGTTAAAAAGATGTGTATATTAATAATCAATCAAAAGGGATAAAATGCGTATCTCATACTAGTTATAATTTTGACGTGTTTAATTATTGACTAAATTGTCACCCTCCTTTCATCTTTGCATATCTATTGCTAACGACGTATATGTGCTCGGTGAAAACCGGTTAACACGAAAAAGGTTTACTCGAAATTACGTGAAATGCAACTTTGGTCTGTTGCGTTTCCTATACTTGCTATAACGAATGTTAGTTTCTTCAAGGCGAAGCGGTTAACATGGAAACATTTCATGGTCCTCAAAGAAATTTCTTCGGATAACACGAAACGGCATTTATGATGGAACTTCAATCAAAAAATGTATCATTTTGAATTTGAAATAGAGTTTACATTGTTAATGAATTTTACAATTATTTTAAAACAGTAAAATTTTGGTAAATACAATTTTTAATCCGCTGGCTAAAAGTTCATCGATTCTTAAAATTTTCACTGATTATGCTTTTCACCATAAGGAACGATAGATTTTCTTTTGAAAGTGAAAGTAAATTGCCGAGATGAACCTATTGTTCTTGGAATACAGCTTAAATCGTATCAGCAGGAAAGTCTGAGAAAGTTATTCGGTTATATTTTTGATCGTAAAAAAGTTGCCAGCATTTACTATGAAATCTTTTGCTTCAACATAATAACACTTAATAAGGTAGCAATAAAATTCAACTTTAAGTAAAGCTACCTTATTTCTCTCCAAGCACGGGAAGCTACCAGAAAGTTGAATATAATTCAAGGAATCAAATTAACATGTATTTTAATCGACTACTGCACGCAGGAATAATCACTACCTCAATCGTGAATCTCTTTTGATTAAAATATTTTGAAGTTTTAGCTAGCGAAATAAGCAAAACATTTTACAAGGAAAAATATCAAACAACAACTTTTTGCATCATTTCAGGCATCACCATCTTTAACCTAAATTAGATTTATATGAGCTCTGTTATCGTAAACTAGCCTTATAAACTCATAAATTGACATGGTCGTTTAGTGATTGGACCCATTTCCGAAAAGTAGTAACCATGGGTTCGAGTCCCAGCCACGTCTACATATTCCGCTCTTACTCTTTCTTGCTTTCACATGGCGAACCTATAAGCATGATCATTTTAGTATATTTCCCAGCCATTGTTACTTCCTTTTGCTATTTTTTGGTTAGTTAATGAAACATTTACCAGCCTATCGATCGATTGGGAACATGTTTGAGAAACACCTCAAGAAAATGGAACGGGAGCTTTTGAAATGAATTTAAGAAATTCCCATGCAGAATAACGAGTTGAAAAATATGTTTTCGAAAGAAGCTTACGCTTACACGTAAATTCAAAAAAACGCCTGATTTACATAAACGACCAAAAAGTTGTCAGTGTCACAATTGTCACAATTTTATCCTCCTATTCAAAGATAACGCTTTTTTAGCTGTGGTTATCTGTATTTTAGGATTTGGATATAAGCGGAAAATGGCATTTTGACAGACAGATATCGATACTGAACAAATTAGATTGCGTTTTCTTCAATTATTTACCCCTTCCGTGTCATTTTACTAGTTACATTTTCATTGCCATTCGTTCAATGTTTATTCACATTTTCTGAGTCATCAGCTTCCTCCAAAGCTGCGTAATACGAGTATAACCCCACGCATTTTATTTCAGTCGTTCAGTATGTGCGTCATATCCAGTGCGATTGCAATGACATTTTGGATTGCTGGAAGTGAATGAGCGCTCAAGGGATTCGATTTCTCGGAGATAGACATCCCCTTGAACTGATCCAAGTGAACGCAAACTATTTTTATCGTTGTACATTGTTTTCTTTATCGATTTCTCGATAAACTGAAGGACGTAAAAGTCGAATTATCCCTATTTTATGTTTTGGCTCCAAGAGTATCCATTGGTAAATCTTCCCTTTTATCCCAGCAGTGCTAAAAATCCGAAGATCATCCGGCAATCTATTTTTACTCAGAATCGATTTTACTATATAATCCATAGATAGAATGGTATATTGGGAAGAGTCGTGAATAAAACCTCCTCGCTGCTTCATGCGTAATTGACTTTCGATAGAAATTTCTCGTTTTTTTCTTTTTTAAATATGTACTTCTCAACTACAGCAATTACGGTAAATCTTTGACTCCAGGAAGAAGAATGGCGTTGATATTATCCAGAAGTGACCATTATAGTCACTAAAATCCAAAGTGAAACATAATATTGTGCGATTAGAACACAACTACGTAAGTATATTCGATTCAGTGAAAGGTGGTTTGCGGCATAAATTGTTGTAGAAATGAAATGTCTTACATTTCAAAGAAGTTTGCATTTGATATTAGTTATAAAACTTCGTAATATTTGTGCTTACATATGACACTTTTTTATTGTTTAACCAAACTATTTGATAGGTTTAGCAGAGTTTTCATTTATAAAGAGATATTAGTATACAGAATATACCAATATAAAACTTATTTAAACATTATTGCGAATCTACATCAACTTTTTCTTAATCTTGGTTTCTATCCGCAAATCTTAAACAAAAATGTTAATCAAGTTCAAATACGCTATCAAAACTTGTCATTTTGCGATAAGACATTTAGGTAGTGTTAATTTGAAATATTAACACATATCGCTAGATTCGGCTGAATACTGGAATATTATATTGTAATTGAAAAAGCTATTCTTTAGAGTATAGTCCTCTGGTGTATTTAGATTAAAAGTCATACATTTTGTTACATGCTCACATATGTATAACGATCATTAAATCCATGCCAATTAAAATGTTATATGTTTATCGGTAAGTATATCAAATGAAGTAAATCAAAGTACCCAGTGGCTCTTGAGATTAAGAAGATAAGAACATTAATTGTCTTCTTTCCCATTAAAATCTTGTAGTAACTGAATAAGAGGCAGAGATATTGGGCTTCTTAGTGACTATGTATAAGTAGGAAATCTATTAATATGTACTACTTCTTTAGTCTTTTTCTTCTTCAGCACTCGAAATAAATTGGAAGGCCCCTGGATAACCAAGAGAGCCACACATTTGCTTTTGGTGTAGTGGTCTAAAGATTGATTCGCGGCAGGGATTCATGTTTGCAAAATTACCTCAGCTATCGGAACACCTTCATAATAAGTAATTCAAATGAATTGGATGTATATGACAAGCCTGGCCTCAGACCATAAGCGCGTCGCATGAATATGCTACGAACTGTTTTAGACGTCTAGTAAAGCGTAAGTTATATTTTACGTACTGAAACATATGAAGTTAGAACAACTTTTGATTAAGAAAAATTGAAAATCGCGTGTAAATTTCTTTAGAATTATGTATATGAATTCGTTTCTGGAAGGAGTTCATGGGACGTTATTATGTATTGCAGTGGAATAATCAAGTGGTTTCCGCTGAATAAGATATTAATTAAGTGGAAATTATTAAAAAAGGTAGTACTCTGATTTCCTCTAGATTTGTAGGAGGGTATATTCCTTCCTCAAAAATTATAGAATCATTTCCGAAAAACCTATGAAACCAGTAGCCTTTTGTTTACACAAAATTTGCATTTGTTTGGGAACCAACAAACTCCTATCATGCAATTTCGACCGTAACCAATGCAGACAGCAATACCGGTACAGATCAATAAAGGTTATTAATTTATTTGATGACTGGCAATGAAACTATTTACCTGAAATTCGATTGCCATTTTCATGCAAAGAAGTGATAGGGAATCAAAGATCATACAAAGCCGATTTATTTCCAAGATTACAAGATTTACTAATTATTGAGTTTTGTTTTATTGTTCCGCTAAAGGTAAAAATTCCTTTACACAATACACAGACGATTCACAACAGTAAATAAAGAGGGTCGTCGTCTATAGGCAACCCTTTCTATCAACAAATGAAAATTATCCTAACACTTTAAATAACACATACTTCTAACGACATGGCGTATGTTAAAATGAGGATTTAGTGTACAGTATGGGTTTTCAGATAATTTTTCACCTAATTTTTTAGGTTAATATTACGATTATTTAGGTAAGTTTCAAAGATTTAATATACGAAGAATAACAAGAAGAAACCTTCGATATTAAAAATCTAAAACCGAAACCCTATTTTATAGTACACTCGTATAATACTAAGATTTATATAATGGTATCTGTTATATCCGATTACAACAAATTTCATTAAATATATGTTAAGACAACATATGTGCAGCAACTTTCGATTAACCCCTCATTTAAGTTTGAAAGGTATCGCAACTAACCATATAAAAATGAGATAATTATCATATAATTCTACCTGATTGTTAATGTATATTAGGTTTTTCGTGTCACGCCTTTATCTAATGCTAGCAATATAAAAAGTGCGGAATGGTAACATACTTGCATCATCTAAAGTATTAAAGCACATCTTCAAAACCGAGGCTCGTCAGCCAAAGTAAGGATGATTAAAAGTTTAACTCGGAAAATTTCTTGAAATTCGTGAAAATCTCGTGACATTTTGCAGTGGTATCGAAGAGTAAAAGTAACAGTTGCAGCTGTGAATTCTTTCCTTATTCATAATCAAGTTGCAAATAGGTCCCTCGTCTAATTTGTGCTGTCTCTTGAGAGCGATTTGCACGCTACTTCTTTACTCTCAGCACAGTATTTTTTTCTTTTGACCCAATCGATAAAAGTGCTAATATTCAAAGAAAATTCGATCTAAATTGTATTCAGCCGTTCTATTCATTGTTTAGGTGTACAACGAACTGAACACTTTTATGTTTGGGAGTTTACTTTTTATCATCGAGACAACTGAGGAAACCCCTCTCTCCTCGATTCTCATTCGGAAATTTTACGTAAGACTTCTTTTGGAGCTCCTTTTTTCCTTTAGAATCCATACCTCTTAATTTAGACAGCCAATTTCCTCACCGTAATAAGTCTGGATTGATTTTTCTTCGATAACAAAAAGGTCTTCCCTTCGAAGCCGATCCCGTCTAAAGGTGTTTTCAGTATTCTATGTAGATTCTATGTAGACTGAGCAGTATTCAGCCCAGTGTTGGAATCAAAATCATCCTTTATCTAGAGTGACGAATATTTTTTTGGGAAGGGAATGAGATTTTATAGTCTACATCCACATAAATACTCTCCAAGCCGCCTTTCGGCGTGTGGCAGGGGGTGTAAGATTATGGATGAGGTAGTTTGTCTTCGCTTTCCATACTGAGTTGCATTTTTATGCAGTACTTACCTTGTTACGTATCTCCTGGCAGACTCTAAATTATATCGAAATAACTCACTCTTATCATTCATAATCAAACGCAAACATTAGATTTGAGGGAGAAAATGAGTCTTACAGGGCAGTGCTGTGGTCTATTTTTACTTTTTTACTGTGTCATACTTCATTTACCTTGCTATTTACTCACAATTCGTAAAGATTCATTGAAATAATCAATGATATCATTCACAATCATAAGTAGCCAAATATTTTGGAGAGGGAATGAGGCTTACAAGGCAAGATGGGGAGTGAGGTAGTTTTTCATCGCTTTCCTTGCTGCCACATTTCTCAAAAGTATTTATCATGCTCTTTACTAACCTTAATGGCCTAAAATATCCCTGAAATAGTCTTGGGCTCTTTTTCCGCTGAATTTGAGAACGCAAATTCATAAAATATTAAAGTTATAATCATCCTTAAAGGCTCCATAATGAAAGGTGGCCTGAATGTGTTTTACGAAGATTGAGGTTTTGAATCATTAATGAAGAAGAATAACACTCAAGGGAAAAAGATCCCTAGAAAGGGTTCAGGGTCAACTGGGCGAAGGAAAAGTTGGCGAAATGACAACTCGGCGAAAGGACAACTCGACGATAGTTAGCTCGGTGAAGATGGAAATAGGAAGAGATTTTTTATAATTTTAAAATGAAAACGTGATTTAAGTGCTAAACAATTATTTATATAATGGACGGACGTAATTTACTCCAAGTATGCAACAAATTCTATTTAAATTACCTTATGAGACCAAAATTGCTAGGATATTTAAGAGGTCGTATAAATATTCCCCTGCAACAAGCCAAAAGATGTCTTAAGAGGCATCTACATAAATAAATACAACCAATAGCAAACTTCGGAACATACATAATCTTTGGAAAAAATGGTGTTTTAGAGTAAATTTCGTTCGTCCATTATATAAATCTTTGTTTGGCATTTAAATCACGTTGTCGTTTTAAAATTATAAAAGTCTCTTCCAAGTTCCATCTTCACCGAGCTATCTATCGCAGAGTTATCTTTCGCGAAGTTGTCATTTCGCCGAGTTATCTTTCGCCAAGTTGACACCGAACCCTCAGAAAGATGTATGCACTAAATAGAGGCAAAGATTTTGATTAGAGAAAGAAGGTGATCTACATCTACATCTACATAAGTACCCTGCAAGCCGCCTTCCGGCGTGTGGCAGGGGGTGTAAACACCAAGAGTAGAATTACTTTTTTAATTTATTATTATCGCGTATCGTTCGCGGAAAAAAAGAGTCTCTAAAACGACTTGTCCTCGCGTCTATTTCTCTTATTTTACGCTCACTGTCGGATCGGGCAAAGTAGCAGGGGGGTCGCATAATATCAATTACGTCATCCGAAAATGTATTTCCTCTGAATTTATCTAACAATCGCAGCCTAGCTTCTAATCTCCTTTCTTTCAAGGATTCCCAACCTGCGTCTGTGAGCATTTGCGTTACACTTGCTTCTCTATCGTAGCACTTTTTAACAAAACGTATCGCCTTACGCTGCACTTTCTCGAGTTCGCGAGAGTTCGTTTCATCCGCTGGGTCCCATATACTCGCCGCATATTCCAGATGGGGCCTAACTAACGTAAAATAGCATCGCTCTCTAACCTTTTCATCGCATCTACCTACAATACGCTTTATAAAACCGAGCTTTTTAGTTGCTTTACCGCATATTTTTCGAATGTGTGTGCTCCAGTTTAAGTTATTGGTTAGGGTGATTCCAAGATATTCTACTGAGTCGACTACATTTAAATTCGTTCCACTAATTTTGTACGGGCGGTTCTGACTCAATTGTTTCCTTTCGAAGAAATTTACTACAGAGCATTTATCTACATTAAGATCTAGCTGCCATTTTTCGCACCACATTTGTATATGAGCTAAGTCGTTTGAGAGTGAAGCACTATCTTCGTCACTTGATATTTCTCTATATATTACCGAATCATCCGCAAATATCCTCACATTGCTATCGATCTTGTCGCTTAGGTCATTGATATAAATGAGGAAGAGTAAAGGTCCGATTACGCTGCCTTGGGGTACGCCTGAAGTGACTCTGACTTTATTCGAACTAACGCCATCAAGTACCACTTGCTGTTCTCTCTCGTGTAGAAAATTCTTTATCCATTCAATTATTTCCTTGTTGATACCTGCTAATTTTAGTTTGTAAATTAATTTGTAGTGGGGGACCCTGTCGAAAGCTTTCTTGAAGTCAAGGAAAATAGCGTCCACTTGTTTTTTACTTTCGGCAGACTTTAAGATATCGTGGACGAATAGAGCTAGTTGGGTTTCGCATGATCGGTTCTTTCTAAATCCGTGTTGGTTCTTACTGAGGAAACGATTGCTATCTAAGAACTTCATAAGTGAGCTAACAACGACGTGCTCCATTACTTTTCCGGAGAGTGAAGTTAATGAGATAGGCCTATAATTTCCTGGGTTCTCCCTCAATCCACTTTTATAAACGGGCGTAACATTCGCTGACTTCCAATCTACTGGGACTCTACCTTCGCGCATGGACTTGGTAAATATAATTTTGAGATAAGGGGCGACGCTTTCTGCCATTTCTTTCAATACTCTAGCCGGAATACCCTCTGGACCTGGCGATTTGTTTGGCTTAATATTACGTAAGAGTTTTGCAATTCCATCTTCAGTAAAGCATATACTTTCCATTGACGAGAGCGTATTAATCTCCGGAAGGGTATCTCTGGAACTATCGCCCGTGAATACGCTTTGATAAAAGATATTTAATATATTCGCTTTCCTCTTCGCATCGCAAGTTACATTTCCGTCGCTATCTCTCAACGAGCTTACCGTTTGTATCTTTCCCTGTACATCTCTAACGTAGGACCAGAAACATTTGGGGTCCTCTTCTAAGCATTTCCCAAGAAATTTTTTCTTAAAATTGCTGAGGGCGTTACGCATAGCATGCTTGGTGTCGGATTTCGCTTTCTTATGTTTCTGTAGCAGTAATGCTTTTCTTGGACTCGAATCAGACTGGTTTATTCCCTCTATGGCCTTTAATTTCCCGTGCAGTGCTCTTTGTTTGCGAAGAGTCTTTCTAACCTCGCGATCATACCATCTAGGTTCGGAATCGTGATTAGAATATTTTGATGGTATATAAATGTCTATGTAATTGTGCATAATCTCGACGAAAGTTTTCCAATTTTCTTCGGTGGACATTTGTGATACGCGCGACTTAAATAATAATTATTGATGTAGTGTATGTAGTGATGTATTGATAGTGATAATATTAACATCGTAGGGGCTATGGTTACGCTATTGTTCACGTGTATATCTTCAATGCGAATATCAAAACGACATATATAGTTCGTTAATCCGCAGCTTCTTCTTTGCGATCACACAGTCCCTGCAAAAATCGAGTAGCTCGTAAACGGAAAAGTGTGAGACTACCAGCTCGATAAATGGTGGACCAGTGTTTGAGAACAATGCTTTCCATTCTTCCATGTGTGCCGCGTAATATCCGAAGATAATTCGATTCTCCTTCGAATTTTGCCCTAAGCACATGCTTTATTTTTCAAGACGTTGTTTGTTTATTTACAATCCGTAAAGAGTGCTTAAAGGTATCCTATTCAATACTTGCTGCTTCTTCTTTTGTAAATTGAATTTAGAATTAAGTCAATCAAAGTTCTGTTTAGCTTTCCGCGTAGATTAATATATCATCCTTTGGTCCCTAAAGGTTGGTTGGTCCCTATATCCTTTTCCACAATTGTTGTTTCTTATTCAACTATTCCAGTTTAGAATGAAATTAGTATGTGTTGTTTAGTGTGCCGGGCATATCGGCTCAAAAGAAATACCGTAGAAAGCATTAGCTTTGGAAGCATAATTTTATAGTAATATAACTACCGTGCCGCGTCTCGACTGGGACTCTAACCCAGGTCTCCCACTTTCCGGGCAGGTATTCTAACCACTGAACTACCGTGCCGCGTCTCTCTCACACTGTTAAGGGAATGTGAGTTACCTTCCTTTCCTTTATCCTAGTAATATAACATAACCCATGATACTTCTTATTCGCATTTATTAATTAATTTCTTCATTAATGTAATAGCAGTGTACCCGAATCCTCGAACAATCTCCAATATCCTTCGTTAAACTATTTGACAAGTGCAAAGTTCATCAACTTCCCCTGGCAAATACAGGGTAGAGTTTTACAAAGAAAGATCGACCAAATAAAGAAGAAAATGTGATTTTGTGGGTGTGTAGGTACCATAATATTCCAGGAAATCTCATCTTCATTGCATGACTAGGAAAGTTTATATAGGTATTCGCGAAAGTTTTGGACATTTCTTTAAATATTTACTTTATAATAGAAGTACTTCTCTCCATTTGAAATTAATTTTCTTATAACATATTATCATAAAGTAACCTTTTATAAAAATGTATGTACATTTTACTGAAATTTTTCCTCAATTCAGAATAAAAGTAATACGCTAGGAAAGATTCGTATCGCATCAATTTGGCATCCCATCTATTGATCGACTAAGGTGTTGGTATTAAAAGCATTTTAGAAGTATTGTTCTGCCTAGAGATAAGAAGTTATTGTGCTATGTAGGTCACATATAACGTGTGAAAGTTAAATTAGTTACTTAGGTGGTATACTTACTATTCATGTACACGATATATTCTTGAATGCTACCTGGAATGAAGTACATTACAAAGGAGATTTTAAGACCAACTTCACTATTGTATTTTACCACACAAGTTAATAAACATCAAGGATGTCTTATGAATAACCATGCCTTGGGTTATGTCTTAACTTATTCTCTATTCGCTAGAGATCGTTTCTGAAGATGGAAGTTAATTTCTGAGGAAATTATAGATTTCATGTGGAGTTATTCGTCTTCAACCATTGACATTAGCTTTCTAAAGACTGAATTTTGCGATAAAAGTGAACTTCACGGCATCCGTTCCTCAGAGAGCCACAGTGTGCGAGTCAAAATTAGATTACTCTAGTTAACAGAACTTCAGTTCGAAATATATGCAAATAGGTATCACAGTAATTAATGTAATCTTATTAATGACGAGATTAACTAGAAAGATACATCATCATATCCGCTCGGTGGTCCTTCGTTTGCCGTATTGCTGTCTCCCAAGGTGAAGTAATTTCTCGTCTCACTCTATGAAAAATATTTCAATCTGGAATCTTTTTTCATATGGGCCCGTTAGCTCACTGAATTTTATTTCCAAGAGACTGCAAAATTCTAAAATAATATTGTTGTCACTTCCAATAGAAACTGTTTTTCTCATAAATGTATCCCAGTTTGCTTTGATCATTACTAAACTTCATACACAGAAGTACATGAACAAGAGATCTTTAATTCTCTCCCTGCAAGTCGATTGCCAATTATAATAAACTTCACAGAACGTATTTAATGAGCCTTCAAAGATAAGAGCAATAGGAATCCGCAATATTTTACCGTGGAATACCTCGGCATTTACAAATAAAATCTACAGTTAAATTTTTATTATGGATGCTCGTGTATGGAGTCGACAGATATTTAAGTTTTCGTGATGCCTGAGTTCCTGTGGTTTCCGCTCAAATTAGGTTGAAATAGTAGCACTTCTACATAATACCATAACACTCAACCGACCTTAACCCTCCACACAAATAAATATACACCGCTATACTTAAGGCACTGTATTTAAGGATGAAGAAGAACACCACGTCATATCTTGGGTTAATAAATCTATTAAGGACCAACACACTAGTGTGTGTACCGAGAATTCCGCACTAACGAAAGCACACACCCACCTCGAATCGCACGCATACGGACGCGTAGGCTCGCCCGCCTCCAGGCTGTATTGCTTTGATTATCTTGTATAACCGCATCTCTAAACACGTCCCGTACGCCATTCTCGGGAGGCCTCCGCAGCATCCGTCTCCTCTACCTTTTGGGGTTTATGAGGTGACAAATCAAGCCGTTAGTGGTTTTGGAATGAGGAGAGAATAGAAAAGGCAAGAAGCGTGGTGGGAAGAAAATAGGGAATTTCATTGTATACAAATTGCTCATTCTGGTTTGGAAACGAGACCATCTATATGGAAAGTGGGATAATGTTTGTGGAGGGAGGCGCCCTGATCGCTGTATTCCGACTATATTAGAAAAGAGAATGCGGAATGGATAAGGAGAATGCCTGGTGGAGGTGAATCGCTTTGAGGTCCCACGGGAGAAATTTCTATCTAATCTGCTCTTTGCCCCCCGCCTGCAATCATATTCAATGCAAATTCGTAGAGAAATTTTCGGGGGTTTGTTTTGTTGTGTCTGGCTTACGCCGGGGTGGAAAAAATTGTTTTCAGAAGCTTTCCATTCATAAGCACATGCAGGTTTCAGAAATGACGTTCTTCGGGAGAAAACAAAAGCAGCAAGAAATATTCACGTTTGGTTATCAATCGGTTTTTCCGTTTGATATTTCAAGAAAAAAGCCACAGAAAGCCCATTAGGGGAAAAAATGAATGCATAAAAATTTAGCAGATAAGAAAGTTCAATGTTCATGTAAACTACTAACCGAAAGAAATCTAACAAGTGGTAAATATCGATATGACTGGGATTCGAACCCAAGCCTTACACTCTCCCTCTTTCCCCTATCGTTGTTTATTTTATTTGGGGGGTATTCCTCATACATTGCTTTGCGAGTCAGCCACTATGTAGAATGCCACGTGCCTTACTCACAAATCATCCAGCAAACAGTTTGGAATTGTCTCGGGATGGCATAAGTGTAATTTGAATTCATATAATCATATAACACCTCAGTTTACACCGATAACTCCATCATATTAATGATTAGTTTTCCATGAGGATGCTAAAATTAGTTATCGACACATATCTTACCTTTCAGTTTCATCAATGTATAGGAAATCTCAGCTAGAAAATTTTTGATTCTAGACAGTGTTTCTCATCTTTGATCCTGTCAGGCATTGATTGCTTCTAAGGCTCCATTTATACACTGTGATACCCTTGAAGTTACGCAATATGTGGGACCAACGAAAATCGCGCATGCCAAATTTGCGTTGTTTATGGCACGACTTTTCTTAATAATATATTATTATTTTTATTGGAGCTAAGGAGTAAGAAAACCTCTATTTTAGAAGAAAAGCAATACAAATTGTAGTTTCTCACGTACAAAATATTTTTAAACGATGATTTATGTAAAACTAAATTATTAATTGTTACGCAGCTGTATCGATATAATCGGCTCCGTAAAATGTAAGACACATTTCTGACGACAAAATGCCATCTATTATTTCTTACTTTTCTGCTATAAGATTTTATGAGTCCATGTTTTTGAATATTTATGAATTTTTCAATGAGCCAAGGCATTCTGATATGTTGCAACTGTGATAGTGGAACCGAATCTGAGGTGTTGCATTCTTCTTTAACGTTTTGCTCTCGCATCCCTATGCGCTCATCTATTGTCAACTCCGGACTTAGTAGTTAGTGCAGCAGCTCTAGACTCTTATTGTCTTCTACTACCAAGACATGGTAGGATTGACAACTTCTTACATCACAAGAACAACTTGATCAGTCTATGCCGTTGCTTCCGTCACTGTTTTGAAAAATAATGGACAAAGTTTCTTAGGGGAGAGGAATGCCAAGAGTCTCCTCACCTTGAACTCGCGTGCGTCGGAGTAGTGTAAGTCAGGGTAGTGTTGTAAAGCATTTATACAACTTCAAATATCTTATATACGAGCATAAAGTAGAAAGTTTGTATGTCAGTGTGCATGTTCGCCTAAAACGCGAGAACCAAATGTTTTACAGCTTTCAAATTTTGAAGATAGTTATATGTCTTCCTTGGACAGATAATAGGTTACTTTTCATCCATCTAACTGTTCCCGATTCGACTCCAGTCTCTTAAAGCATTCCATAAGAAATGCATGTAAAGCTCACTTTTATCGCTTGCATGGTTTATTCGTAAAATTTAATCAGAAAGAATAGCCGTACGATATCGAGATAAGTACCAAAAGAAGGTAAATTGAATTTCTTATTTTGGTCGTGGAACATTGATTTCGATTCGAAATTGCGAGAATTTTGATAGAAAGATGAACATTTTGTGATGTTTTGTGGTTGTAGGCAAACCGTCCTCCTAACGACCAATTCAATTGTTGAATCTGAGCTCAGGTATTTTATTTCCCGTTGAAGTGCCTGTTGAGAATCAACTTTAATACAAAAAATATTGGATATAAAGCGCAGATGAAATTCAATGGATAAAAGTTCGTACATCGAAATCTTAAATCTGATATTAGTATTTTTTCGTGAGTAAAAGAAGTATATAAATGAGGTTAATAGTAGTCTCAAGTCTTGCGTGGTCGCTTAGTGGAAATGGAGCTAGTGAGATCGAATAAGATTTGGAAGAATGATTGAAAGAGCTACTACGTGGATAATAAAGCGTGTTAGAAGATTGAGGACAAAGCAAAAGCTGTACAAAGAGGGAATGAGGTACGGAAGAGTGAGAGGGGGTAGGGAATAAGAGAGGGCAGAATTTATTCAGGTTAGAAGATTGAATGAGTAAGTGGCTGCTGCCTCAACTTCCTCTCTGCCCGTTGGAGTGTCGACATCCTTGATACGATGAGGTAAATTATAACCTAAAGGCGCCGAAATTCCGGAATTCATTGTTCACGAGAATGTTCCATGGCCCGAATTTTTTCATTTCTTTCCTGAAATATTGTTATAGTTTCTCACGCTGTTCTTACTTCTTTAGGAAAAATGTCCCTTTTTTTAAAACTTCGTTCGCAAAATAGACCCTCGCTGTTATCTTCATCTTCGGTATCATTCTTGAATTACCGATCTTCTGGCGTAATAAATCAGTTTAACCTGGTTATAAATCCTACTACTTGACTCCCAGCGCACTTTATCGGGGTTTGTTAGAGTTTAAAATTCAGTTCAACAATTTGGACGTTTGTAAAGTTGCGCGATTTTTAGTTGAGAAAATACTCAACAATCTTAGTGTCAATTTCTTTTCAGCGAATTACCTTTGAATTCGTCATTTATTAATTAGACTTCGGGTCATTTATTTCTACCAAGGGATGTAAGAAATTTCAAGATACATTTGGACTTAAGAGTCTCTCTTTAGGTTTTGTAAATTACCGATATCAGTTATGAGCTTACTCCAATGGGTAGTATAGTACCTCATCGTATATAGTATTCTTCGTTTTCTATAGTCCCTACTAGAGCCACTAAAACGCAATGTTACGTAATACCGTTCCCATCGCCCATTGAACTGTTTTTTTCCCCGAATCTATCGTTCATCTTTCTTGGAAACAACGTTTTTCGAGACACAAGAAGCTTTTGATAAAATATTTCTTTCACACTCATTAAATTAAAAACTGACAAGAACTACCTGCTAGGTATAGGGAAAATCCCTAATTCATATAAAACGGAAATCTGCAAGGAAACAGCAAAACATCACAGGTTTCTTTAAGAACGAATACTTTATCTTCTAAGTAAATATTTTAAGAAATTTTATTTCTATTGTTTTCCAGTTTAAGAACTTAGGGTTGTTTTATTATTTTTCTGAGTCCTCATATCCCTTTTTATTGTTTTATCTCGTCCATCTTTCCTTCCTGCCTTTCAAAACGATTCATCGAGGTTCTACGGTAGTGTGATAGGTATATGTCAATATACTAATATTTACAATTCATTTTATTTTTTGTCGATTCAAGTCATATTTTAATTTTATTATCGAAATAGTCGAGAAAATGGCAGCTCGTTTTATCAATAATTATTAATATAAAATATTACTATATTAATTAAAATCGATTGTGGCAGGCTTAATCTTGTGGAAATCCATACGAACAGGATGGTATAAATAAAATTCCAATTACTTATTTCCACAGGTGTATTTACAGAAGTAAAAAACACGACCGGTTTCAACACAGTTCGGCCATCATCAGGTAAGGAAATTACCAACAAGCAGGTTTATATAGGGAAAAAAGAGGGGAGCAGGGTTGGTGTGTGGGAACAAAGCAGGACAAGGAGGCAGGACAAGGGAGTGCTTTCCCTCCTTGTCCTGCTTTGGAATTGTATTTATACCATCCTGTTCATAACTATTATCCTTCTTCTCATAGACTTTGGATCGGTAAATGAAAGAAATTGAATCAAATGAAACCTTTTCAGCGAAACTAAAGATAGTGGGTTTATGAAGGATATATCAGATGCAGTTCGTCAAGTTTGTGAAAGAGGTTGGTCATTGCGAGAAAATTCATAGATCTAGATTTTAGGAGAAATCGATTCGAATTTTATTTGCTTTGGTGACTGATACGGTATAGATGCTTTGAGTTTTATCGAATAGCCACACTCCGAATGAAATTGATGGGGCACATCAATAAGTGCCTATATAGGTATATTATGTTAAAGAGAGAGTTGAAACATTTTGAAACCAAATTTGACATTCAATTTTTTGCTCAAAGATTGTCGCCGCACAGTCTTCCGGTGTATTTTTGGAGCAAAATCTTGAAGTGTCCGCAGCAGCGAAAAATACATTGAAACTTTTAGAGCAGAAATGTGTGTCAGAGGAACCTTGAATTTTCACGCTTTGCTACCTTTCCTGGAATTTATCGTAAACTTAGCAGTAGAATTTCCGAGGAAGAGGATGAAAATGGGACGAAATGGACCACAAATGGAAAACTGTGCCGAAAAACTACTGAATTTTTTGTTGATGAAGCGCCGTTCAACATTCTTTAAAGCGGATTTCGAGAACCAGGAAGTAGGCCATAAGCAAACTTGAAGATTTGTATTGGGGAACAAACTTGAAAAATTCGAAGCACCTTCCGTACTCCAGTAAAATAAGTTTCCGAGTGGAGAGTTCCTTTCATAATCGATGGAAAAGCAAACTTTTTTGAGAGATTACACATTCCACTCCTCAAGTATCTTTTTTGTGCTTTGCATTGCAGATGTCATTATTTAAGGATGAGGATTAACTTAAGAATTTACTATAAGAATGATGTGACAATCGAATCTTGGAACATTATGAATAACTTGTATATTTTTCGAATTTTAGCCACCCAACTACTGTAACCGGTAGGTAAATGAGGAACTCTCAGTGAATGATCCCCCTTAGAGTCCAATTTGGTAACCACAGCAAACCTTACGTCTATAAATTTTCCGAAGTTTTTATTTTCTGTCAAGTTTCAGGGCACACAATCGAGCTTAGATTTTCTTGGAAACTGCCCTTAGTGTTTACTCCAGTGGTAGCCGTTTCCTAGCACGCAGAGACTCGTCGGAAAAGCATATTAAAACACTCATTTTACGAAAGCGAAACAAGTTATGTATGCTTATTGAATATAGATAAATTACTCAAAAATTATATATTTTTAGCTCTCTGTCGAGTTTGCAACCGAAAGCTGATATTTACGTACCATGAAGTGTATCTAGTGTAACAAACGGGTTCTTTCCTAGAACATGTACTTTTGAAAATTTCCCACATCCTCTTAGTCTCAATACTTCGTGAATTTTAGTAAAATTTAAAGATTTCCACGTACAACTTCTTGTCAGATGATTTATATTTCATTTAGACAAAAAATTAATTCGGTTAATTAGTCATTCCTAAGCTATGCCTTTCCGTAGGCAAAATACATGGGGACAATTACATTTTTGAGTAATGTGATTAATATGTGCGTGTAAGCTCGTGCTACTATATCAATATCTTTTTATTAGAATATATTCTTCCTGAGTATCAGTCACAAGATACAGATTAAACTCTTGTTTTATTTAATATGAATTTTTAGGTATTCTCTTTTCTGCTATTTAATAACCGCCCGGACCGTCTAGAATTGTAATACGGAACGTTATTGATCGTCGACCGTAAATATATGCAGAACTAAGCAATTAATTTAAGTATTTCTTAATTGCAATTCTGTAGGAATGTATGAAAGAAAGTAGCGCGATGTAGTTATAATAAAGTTCCTTGATTAGTGCTGTAGCATAAGTTCGCCCACAGCAGGATTTATGCTAATTTGTTAAATCTAACAGTTTTAATTTATAATCTACAGAGGAGGCCGTGATATCGTGGAAATTCATCATATAAAACAAATGTATACTTTTCTGTGGAAAAAGTATACATCTGTTTTATACTAACAGTTTTAATTCATTAGGGTAAATATTTATTTAAATTCCATGAAGGAAGGCGTAGTTTTACATTTACATTTACATTACTCTCCTGTTTTCCGTTTATTTAAATACTAATTATTAACATCGTGTGAAATACTTAAAATTAAAAAGATATTATTTATTTATCTCTCTGATATAAACAATCCCCTCAGCCTTGCTCCTTCATTCGTCCGATGCGTCGCACTGATATTTTGAATTTAAAGTTGTCCGTTAAGACAGTTCTTTCCAATATTTTGAATTTCAGACTTCACAGACTTCACGTCGTTCAAAATTCGCAGCCCAATAACCCAAGTTTTCGGTTCTAGCTTAAATTTAAATTAAAAATGAAGAAAACGCCAATAAAAGAATAAGATTTTAGTACTTTACTACCATAAAAATTCTCTTCTCATAAAAATGCGACACGTTTTTTTTTTATAAATATTTGATCGACAGAGACAAACTCGCACGTGCAACCGCGTGGTCGCTGACGAAAACGTGTTAATATTTCTATAATGGAAACAGGAGGAAATATACAATTGTTTAGCACAGAAGTATTTTGCAAAATGCAATATAAATTGCGTAAGTCGAGCAACATGTGACCCTCGAAGAATTTGCGGCACACAAAGAGCTCATGCATGGTACGCAACTGAACCGCGGCACAACGCCTAAGAAACATTGCCTTAAGGAGATAATGAAGAGCTCCGATTAAAATGATTTAAATGATATCCTCATAGTGGTATGTACAAGTCACGAAAGTGACAAAACAGGAGTTTTTGTTATCAGCATATAAGAACCCCCCGTTATTACTTAAGCCTAGCCACGAGGAATGCATCGTTTACTTTAGAGACATTTTTAATTAATTTTTTTTGTTTAAATTATCTGTAAACTGTGCACGGAAAGCGGTCCATCGAAAATGTCCGTGCTGCTGGATAACTTTTGAGTTTAAATCAAAATTTTCTGTTACCATCTTTATTCAATTCAATCTATTTGTCACTATCAGTCAATAAGCACTCAAAACTTTTTATTTCTTGTATTTTACCTTCTGAATGTATGATCTTTTATCATGTAACGGTAATTAAATCTTATACGATAAGAAAGCGACTTTTCGTATCCCGCTACATATACCAACCGGATACGATCCGCATGAGAACCAGGCTCTATTGAAATTAGTATCCCTGGTGGAGGCAAAGGATGAACGAACGGATATGAACGAGAAGTAACCACGGGAAATTACTTTACTTAAGAGACATCGTGATATCTAGTCACAATTCTCATTCAGCAGTGATTAAAGCTTCGATAGGAATATCTTAATCGTTCATCACCATTCACCAGTCACGGGACAAACAATACTCCTCGCAGAGTCACGAAAAAGTGATAGCCCCGGCCGGATTTTATTCCCATCCAATAATTCAACGGGCACCGCGAATTTTGGACAATGCTCACAAATTTTCCCTCCAGACCCCTCCATAATTTCCGCGACCGTCTGACAGCCGATCCTTCGAAGCTGCTCCATAAACCGAGCTCGGTCCAAAGTGAATGACGTTTGATGTTTCGCCCCGTAGCAATCCATTCCAATCTCTTAGTCCACCCCCCTGAACTTCCTCTCTATCGGCGATTCATTCCCTGAAACCCACCTTCCAACGTACCCCAACCCTTCCAGCAACGTCACTCCAACTCGTGAGCGGGTGGGGATCCCATTCCCAAATCACACAGTCACTTTCTGAACGGGGAGATGCCGGGAGATAGCAGCCGTGCCCGATCAATGGCGATGCATCCCTTCCATTGCCATTTTAGTTCGAACGTTAGATTATTCATGAACGTGGGAAAGGTTCCGGATCCAAGTCCCCTCCACCCGCACTAATATTTACCGAAGGAGATGCTATGATGATACGTTTACCAATATATCAAGAGGGGGAGAGCGAGAAAGAGGTTTTGTAAGTGACACAAGGGAGGTGGCGAGAGTGTGAGGTGGATTTGGGGAGGAAGGCAAACTTTGGAAACATCCGTATTGCCGGCAACTGCTGCTCCCCGAACGATTCCGCCCTCACAATTGGAGTAATGTGGGATAACGGCTCTCACTTGCACCGTCCATCATTGCCCGTGTGACCTTAAAGAGTGACTTCTGTTTTTCTCTCATTGAGGGAGTGTTGGATGGCCGTCGTGATTCAGAAATGAAAATCATTAGAGCCATGACCGATATTATTGCTCGTGATGAAATATCATCCCTATTTTAAATCATAATTAACAAAATAGAGTGAAACATGGACGCCCTTATTTTTTTCACAAATTTATTGACAAATTATTATTTATTGACAAATTATTTATTCAATTAATTTATTGACAAATTATTTATTCACAAATCTTGCTGACGATCATCTGTCTGCGAATCGTTCCCCGATGCAATTTCCATTGCAGTTTTATCAGGAATATTTTAACATATTAATTTTAATAGTTTTACCAATTTGCGTTTGCTATGCCCATTGCTAAAGTTTTTTTTGGAATCACTCGTATTTGCGATTGGATTTATTGACGTACCCATGAAGAATAATAGGTAAACGTATGTAAACTTGTCTACTATATAAATTAATTTTCGTAAGAATCTTACTAACATATATCATTTTATGGGCCTTGAATTCCTCAGGTCCCACGAAATGGTGGTAGTTGAACATATTTTAATACCAATTTAGACCACTAGCTCGGATGTTCCGCAATTACTATATAACAGGACCATTGTCGGATCCATAAACGGAGAGGGACGATCGCCCCCTTCGCATCTCCTCTTCATGGTTTGTAATGCTAAATATGGATTTGAAATGTTAGGAAATGACCCTAAACTTGAATTTAAATCGTGTTGTGAAGTTTTTCCTCTATCACTTTCGATCTACTTCATTAATCACGACAATATGGTATTTTAAAAATTAATTGGAGATGAGTTCACAACGAAACTGCCTTAAAATCCCCCCTCCTTGGCATGTATCGTCCCCTGCCTCATTGGGAGATCGCTAAATTCACCCATGCGTGGAACCTGCACCTATCATTAATACATTAATTGTTTTTCCCTCTTCTAACGATCATTTTCCAAACCCCGACTGCAGCATAAATATGAAAATGTTAAATAAGATATCATTCATTATTTGCCCAGCTATCGTTCTTTCATATCTACCGTTAATTTATCTGGACCTTACACAACTTTTCTTTGATATAATAATTTTAAACTAACTGTTGGTAATTTGAAGTTCATCAAATTATTCAGGTACTTCCAAGTACATTATTTATCACATCTCTGTCTTTCTTAATGGAATTATATTTATTTGTTGGGGAGCAATGTTTTCCTGGTAACTCAAAAAATTGAAGAAAGTGGCAAGTAGAAATTGATCAGTACAAAACAATCTCTATTAAAATTAAAATATCAACATGGTAAGAGATAACTATGAAAGAAAATCTTCTAAATATTAACATTTATCGGATAACTTATTTATATTATTGGCTTAGAAAGATATTACACTTATTTTCATCTCAAACAATAAAGAAGATCGCATTATGTTAGTAAAAGTTAGTTATCTTCTAAATCTTTCTTCCCCTCTTTCATCTTTTTTTCTGTAATTTCCTTTCGAAGAGGTACACAGAAATTCGAATAAATTTGAGCTACGAGTAAAATTTAGTTACAAATACATTCAACTCAAAATAAGATGCAGATGTACTTGCCCAAACACAGTTTGAATCCATTTGAAATATTGTTTTTGTATACAGGGCCTTAATTTTTTAAAATTTTACCAGAAACTTTTAGAACATTAGGGAATATTAATTAATTTATATTTTTGGTAGAAGTGGTAGTTTTCTCAGACATTCGTTGAATCTATTTTTGCAAAACTTGCAAAAATACCCAGCGTAATTAATTTATTATGTTATTTACTATGTTCATTTTTTAATTCGCTACTTTTTTATAGTTTTCCTAACGTTGGCAGCGCATAATTCAAAATTGAGTAGGTAGCTTTACAACTGGAGCATCTTTCAAGGCCACCTAAGTCGTCCTGATATCGTTTTGGTTTCTGGAATTGTTACTATGAAGAAAGAAATAAGCATCGCCTTTCCCCACTTTTACTTCTTTAAACATTCAAAATTATCGATGATAAAATAGTTAGAAGCATTGTATTAAGGCTTCCATGAAATATAATATTATCGGACCAAAATATTATATACATGAAAAAAGTAGAACTTAAACAGAAAATGCAGAAATGGATATTTCAAGGACACAATGACGTTTATCCATCAGCCCTCTTTAAAAATGACGATATCAGGAAAGGAACTGGTGAAATAAAAACTACTGTTTACAGACAAGAAAAAGGACAGCTTTGAAGGGGTGATGAGGATGAAGGATACCAATGGAAACGGCAAGGCGTAATTTATGCTCGAGAGGGTAAAAAGGGAAAGACCAGAAGTCGTATGGTTAGGTGGTGAAGAAAATGTAATCGATAATGCAAATGATTGCTTGAGTTGCTTATACCCTTACATAATATGGAATTTTTTATTTGTTTTTTGAAAAATCACCGTTAATTTTTTCCCCGGTCCACCAAAAAGTTTCCAAATTATATACTAGCAGCTTGCAAATGAATTAAGTAAGACTTAGAACTATCGTCGAAAAGGGAAACGCGATGCATCTTTTTCGGTGTTTGCTATTTTTGATAGAAGCAAACATTATATACTTTTCATTCAGTCTTTCACACAACTGCTATTCCTAACTGAAATCTCAAATCACAGAAATTACCTCATAATATACACATATCGTAATATCACTAAGTGTGGTAAGCGATATAATAGTTGTGTTGTAAAGTGTGTATATATGCTCGCTAGAAGCTCGGTATCGAGATTTATTAATATTTTTAAACTTTACATAAATATAAAAGTCGATTGTAGGTTACTTTTGATTTTCCTAATGGTCCGCGGTTCGATTCTGGACGATTCAAAATTTCCCATTAGAAAACGGCGTAAAGTTAACTTTGATCGTTTTCAGTGTTCTTTCTTTTGCAAAATTAAACGATAAATTAAGAATCTTACAAAATCTAGCTGAATACTTAATGACATAAATTGATCATACATTCCTATTTTGGTGGAGAGAAATTGTTTCCGGTACGAAATTGCAATAATTTTAATTCTGATTTCTTCGGAGGCGAACGAGGATCTATTTACAGAGATATCAAGCTACCAATAAATCAGAGGTAATTAATTTTGTGACTAATTCTAATTGCATTTTTAGAAACTGTAAACATCAAAAGAATAACTTGTTACAGTTCTGCTGTTGAGAGTAAATTACGACTATTCCTAAAGTCCTTATCCTCGATGGAGAAATTTAAGTGATTTTCACCCGAGCCGTCCTAATCACTAACAAAATGCTATAATACCAGCTAAATGTTAGTTACTAATTCGGTATGAAATTTTAGACGTATAAAATAATAATCAATTCCTTTGAAATTTGCGTTTTTCCTAAATTGGATCCTAAATGCAATCAACGACGCAATTTATTTCATTTTGTAAGGAATCAATACATTTTCTCTATAACGGTTGCAGCGTTTACATAACCATGGAGGGTTGTAGATAACAAGCAGTGAGTTAATAAAACTTAATAAAACTTATTCAAAGTTCATAACTGACGCAAACGCTTCAAATTCCTGAACCAGGTGCTTACTTCTGAATTTATTGTGTGCACAGATTTCATTGTGCATTTCCCCTCTGAAGTCGACGTCTGATAGGGCAAGATTTGTACAATGAAGCTTGCAGAGTTTGTTAATTGTCGTAAATCTTTTAACTTCATTTACCACACACCGTATTTGGACCAACCAATTACCGACCTGACAACAATGGAAATTCCTGGAAATCTTTGTTTAGTTTACTACAGTTTTAAGCTACGAGTACAAAAACGGGTCATGGTGCTTGAATTAACGAGGAAAGGTCTTTTAATTGAAACAGAGGTCATACATATTGTGCGCAAGTGTATGTTTGCCGAAGTAATGGAAATTCTTTCCAGAGGTGTTCAGCGGTAGAATTTACGGATAATGAAATTGCATGTCACTGAAAATTGAATAGCTGCGCGTTTTCATCACTATGTCATTCGAAGATACTGTTTCAATCAAAAAAGCAAGAGCTGTTTTATGTTGAGGTGCATTCTCGGAAGAATTTATTGTTCTAAGCATGCCTGAAGCAAACTCCTCCTGGTCCAAAGAGAGACGTTGTTTGGTTTTTTTCGGGAAAAATTTAGACTGCTCTCATTGAAGAATACTACGCTTTGACGGAGAAGAGGTTTACGGTTAGAGTGCAAAAAATGCCCAATAAGTTGCGAGAGATTCCGCTCAAATTTGGCACGAGAGGAGATGTTTAATTTTATTGTTTGAGAATATTTTAAGTCGTTTGTGAAGCTGTGTTAATACCATGGACTATTTTCGATTTGTGAGGAATCAGGTTTTATGTCCACTTACCTCGCTGATTCGTTCTGTTGTTTCTTTTACCGTGTTCATATTTGCTCAGTTTTTTGTTCAAGTTTTTAATGCTGATCTATGCTCTTACATTTTTCTCTGCTGTGTACTTGCTCATTTATTTCTTTATTAAAAAAATTAAATCCGTCAACTTAGCAATTCATGCAACTTGTACTTGTACTTTTCCACAAATATATTTTGGCTTAGCAACCAATGGGTTAGAACTTTCAGTTCATCGTCAGGATTAGGAAATCTCCTAAGCCTGACCATGAACTGAAAGTTAGAAACCATTGGTTGCTAACCCAAAATATATTTGTGGAAAATTACAAGTAGTATTTATTATTTCATTAATATATATTTCATCACTCACATAAAAAGATCACTATAGTAGGTCAAAATCCATTTATTTGTTTCATACCTATACTTTGAATAACAGGAATTGAAATTTCTACCATGCCGTTTATGATGTGCTATTTTGTGATTGTGTTGTACGATGCGCTATTGCAAGAAACAAAAGATTAACAGTTCAAACAGAGCATAGTAACTGGCAGTTTTAGATGTGGAAGTGATTATTCTAACCAGGCACGAATACATTTCCAATATGATAAAAAATAGCTGGCCTTACAGTCTTTAGAAGTAACTCTTAAGTAAAGTAACCAATATCAGCTTTCACCTTGTACATCTAATGCGCTAAAAGATGGTCGTACGATAAAAAATATACCAGTACATTGCCGATATCAGTTTTATTGTAGTTTTTCTATAGCTTATAGAAAATGATTGAAGCAGTAAACGGTCAAAAGACGGATTTAGGTTTCAGCCTGCTTTATTGGGATGTCTGTGCAAGGACGCTACCATTGTGTTGGTTTAGTAAGAGGGAAAAGCATGAGAAATAAAAGAAATAGGAAAATAACGCTGGATTTAAGATGGCATTTGAGGCTGAGCATGCAAGAAGGGAAGACAAATGGAGCTAGATGAAGTGAGATTCCTTTAAAGAGAGTGAAGCATGACAGATAAAGGAAAGGTGAAAGAGTTTTAGTCGCTAATGGGAAGAAAATGATAACATCAGGTAAAAGATGTTATTATTATAAATGCAAAATTGATGAATACTAACTAAGACGCCTATATTTTAACCATTATCGGTTTCATAGCATGTATTCACGAAATTAACTGCTCCTCTTTATTCAGAATGAGATTTATGTCCATCATTTATCATCATCATTCATCAACGATATTTCTTTAGTACTTTCTCGGATCTCTTTCAATCCAATTTCCTGTAATCTTTCTGACGAGCATATATCTTTGTACGGTTGTTTAAATTTCTACTATTCAGATGAAAGATACATTATCAATTCATGTCATCATAAATTAGTATTGCGTTTAATTATCCTTCTGCTTATTTAATCTCGATTATTTTAGCGATTATTTTTTATTTATTGCTTGTCACTATTATAATATTTCTCACTCGTGTAGTTCGCCCAAGTACTTCATTTTCGAGTCTAAATTCCGTTTGACTTCTCCAAGTATGACATAATTTAACTTATTGTCTTTTTTAGACATGTAATTATACCTTATGTAACAGAAATTAAAAATCCTGTTGATTATTTCAATGGCTTCGGTATGTGTAATTTACTCAGGCGAGAATGAAATGGTTTTATAGCATAGTAAAAATATGTTAATATAAGTAATATATTATAATTATCTAAGTAAAGTGAGAGTTTATTGTGATACTCAGTAAAACGTACCGATATCAATCCAAGGAAATGACAAAAACGTGCATCCACAACTTCACCATTAAAAAAGTGCCCGATATCGATGTGAAAATCATAATGTTTTCGTTTTATTACCGGTCTTGCTTTCTTGTAGTAAATTAAAATGTGGTATGTGTCGTGTTCTTGTTTTTGTTTTCATATTTGATGTTCTTCTTCCGGTTTATTTCGGTATTTTATTCACTAATACTGCGCTATTTGTAAATATCATTTGCTATTGGTCAACTTTGTTTCCGGAGTTCAGATTGATGTGGATATACCCATGTCTCGTGAGTGATGCTGGTTCTGGTCCTGCTATACTTTTTGCGTGCACGTTTTTCCTTGGGAATTAAGTGCTCGTCTTAACGTGCAAAGCTACATTTCACACTTTGACTAGAGATTCGTGGTTTTTAAAGTACTTTACACGAATTAATATTTGATAATACTCATTTCGCTATTTAAATTTTAAATTGAGTACATAAATACATTTGTGGCCGAGTAGGTATTCACGGCTCTTGAACTCTGCATGATCTTTCGGGTTTTATCTTCGTGATGAAAGCTTCCTTAGCGTTGTGGGCGCCCTAAGGCAGACCTTCGAAATAAAGACGTTAACAGAAACACTGGCGATACTTTTATAGCGGAATTCATATGCATTCAATTATTTAAGGAGAGAGTATTATCAAAGCAGGTCTGAACATGGACTGTCGAAGGTGAGGTTTCCAAAACAATTGGAAGGTTTTTTATACAAGAGAGAACAAATATAAAATTTAGATAATTAGGTTGAAATTGAGATTTATAATAGTTAGTGGTGGAGTATGAATAGTATTTTCTAGAAAATTTGGGTTGGAGTGCCAAAATACAAGTATTATTCCCTTCGTTTGATCTCCACAAAGGTTCAATAGATGGTCTTTCACCCTTCTTTGGGAACTGAAAAGTTGCCTGCGTGAATGTGGACGAGTATTGGATCTAAGACAGGGAATAATTCGGTCAGAGATGAAACGATGTGGTCATAGTGCTGTCCGTGGTTTGAGGCACAGATGCTGTTGACACAAAAGTGTTAATTTACTGCTTAACCAGAAAGGATATGCTTATTTCCTCTATGATACGCACCTCGGTTTACAGTGATTTTTTTGATCTACCTCCCTTGAGTGATGATGCTAAACATAAAAAAACGGTGGAATAAACTTACACATAACATTCCCCCAGGGCCGGCCGTGGTGTATTGTTTCTCAGAACTGGGAGTAATTCTGCCGACCTTTCCATATAGGTATACTAAAAATTCCGTCGTTTCTTTCAGACGATTTTTCTTTCAATTTTTGTAATAGGGTTCATTTGTTATTATAGGCTTTATTTTACATTTATCATGGTATTTTAGTTGTTGTTGAGTTAATTTTTTTACTTTAGCATACAATATATCGAAAACGGACCGCTAATCCGTAGGCAAATACTCAGTCGAAATCGATGAATAACATCTGTTGGGTTCGATATGTTCCTTATGAGTAGCACAGCAGTTTAACTTAGCATTTAAATCACAATGAACTCCTGATAAGCATCGCTCTTATGATTAATTGACAAGTTCCGTTAACAATTTATTATCACTGCTTGAGTAGTTTACACCATAGCGAACCTATTGTTATTGTATGACCATTTCTGGAATTTCTGCGCGTCACCGAAGATTCGACACACTTTCATCTAACTCGAAAACCTCAAGTATCCCGAACGACCATCCAATTTGCTCACGCCTTGGACAGACTCTGGATGTCCCATTGTCCAAACACAATACAGGCAACTCTTCGCGATTTGAGAGAACATAACTTAAATTAAGTTTGATCATCACATATATAGAAGGATTTGGTGCTTTCCCGGCGAAGGTGCTGTAGGAAAATTTCTCGGTTTTCCAACCGGGTTGTATTTAGGAACAGGTCCGAGGTTTCGGCTGCTATATCACTTCATCCCTGAAGACGGCTGCGGAGATAGCAGCCCAGACGTCGGACCTGTTCCTAAATACAACCCGGTTGGAAATCCGAGAAATGTTCCTACATCACATATATAGTTACCATAGTTTCTTTCTCTGTCTGTCGGAATATAAATATTTATGAACCTTTCCTAATTTACTATTTCATCTATTCCATCATTTCAAATTGGGTTTCAAATGCTTCATACTTTTAATGGTGTCGGGTTAGACTGAAAAATATTTAGAGTGTATTTCATAAAAAAACACACATTTAAATGCCTTGTAGGATTCATTTTCTTTGTCTTCTATTTTATAATGAAAATAATTTCTTGCAAAATCGATAATAATATTAAAAGAGAGAAAAATAAATAAACATTCTATGCTTTGTCGTATAATATGGTTTTTTATTCGAATTTCCATTTATTTTGATAATCAGGGCTGTAGGGCAATATTTTAGGCTGAGCACATACATTTTCCTTTAAGAATATATTAGGTATTTAAGTTCATTTATATCAGTCGTAAGACCGTAGTAGACTTACTGAAAATGAAGCAATTTACTGTGATGTAGTGCATGCTGCTGTGATACATTGCAGCAACGATAAAAATCCGTGGGGAAAAACTCATGAACAAGCAGGGTAGAATCAGCCCGATTTTGACTTTTGAAAGTAGTGTTCATATTTTGTTGGTCGTATTAAAAGGGATTGGACAGCTGACACCATTTTGCACGTACGTAGACCCCTACCGGGAATCAAACACGAGACCGCTTCCACTGAAGCTGAACGCGTTGCCCACGTGTGTATCCGGGAGCCCACCATTGAAAATTTGCTCTATCACGATCAAGGACTTACATAAAGTTTCGTCATGCTTGAGTTTGGTTAATTATAGCTGAAATTATTTAGAGGTGAAAGTTAGTTTAATATACCGCTCCGCTTAGGTTGGTGTCTCTTCGTGCCAGGTGCTGTAGGTCATGGGGACCAAGATGAAGGGCCGGTCATTTGTCGTGGCTGCAAGGAAACCTGGAAAAAACTTACGAAAGTTACAGTGAAGTTATGAGTTTCTACGTGGGGGTTGTCATATAGGGAAATTCGTTTAAACTATATATTTGCCAAGCTTTTTACAGTATTGGGGTGGATTATATGATGCCAACAGGAAACTGTGGTTAAAACTGGTGCAAAGTGAGCTTTCTTCGTTTTGTCAAGTAGTACCATAAAAAAGGGGCAAGTGCTGTTGGTTCGAATATCAATAAAAAGAAGTTCCCAGGGCACTACCTGGAATACTGGAGAGTTAACTGTTATCGTAAAGGAGATATTAGTGAATTATGTCCCTGTTACCCCTTCCGTTTTCTCTATTTTGTATTTTTTGTGTTTAAGTAAATTTCATTGCTGTGTTCAGCATTTTAGCGTAGCTGCAGATAGAGAGATATAGATATTTAAGAGCTTATAACGTCGCTGATGCTATCATAAGCGACTGCGCAGTCATTTGACAAGGAACGGATTTCTTCATCACGTGAAGATTAATTTTAATAATGTCAGAATCTACTTTAGAAATAACCTCATAACCTCACAAGAGTTAGCTAACATCTAAACCATATAATTGCTGAAAGGTTACAAAACATCGCTACTTTATGGTAACGACCAAATCGACATATTTGTATTGCGTATGAGTTTGTGGATTATGACAAGGATGGTTTGGTGCGCTTTTCATAAAATGTCAACAGTAACCTCGTTTTTGAAGAAGGAAAAGTCATTTCTGTGGGTCTAAAATAGTATTAGATCTCAGTGATGAATATATGAATGCTTCATTTAGTTTTCTATTTAAAGCCTTTTTTAGCGAAACGTGTGATCTTTGGTTTTTTCTTTTTCAGCCATAAGATATTCATTTCCTAAACTGAATGTAGATGTAATTCGATAATTGCTTATTAAAACGGTTTTACATATGTTATTCTTACCGTTGGGTATTCATTTTGGTTCGACAACCAAGCTACTCTTCGTATTACGAGTCAACGATAACATATTAAGTTATACATTTTTCTCCTATGGGTGAAAATTGTTAAGCCTTAGTTCTTCATCAATGCCTTTGTCTGTATATATATCAGCATGGAATATCTAAAGTCAAGCGATACTGGTCGATTAGTATGTTCTGTTATACATCTATATACATGTTTTCCCTTGTTGAATTACCTATTTATTTACAATAAAATATAACTCATTTTAATACACAAAATAACTAATTTTTAATGCAATAACTTCGCGACACAATTTTTATGTGGTACAAATGTCTGTCACACAGTTTTTATATCTATTAAATATCGCTTCCAGCCAAATTTGCTATTTCCATCATTTAACTGGATAGAGAATTGTGTCTAATTCTCAAGTGCCAATTTTCTGCTAGGTCGAATGGAATTCGTCAAATGCCTGCATGCGGCTCGTGGATCACTGGCATGACATCCCAGTCTTATGGTATTTCCATAAAGAGCACCCAATCTAGGAAGAAAGATACGTTTTGCGATAACCGAAACGCGGGAAATTCTTTCATAAGCTCGTCACAACACGCCAGTATCAGATGAAGTTAATATTTTCCTTTTACAAAGGTATTAACTTCAGTTTTAACATTATCACCCCATTTCATCTTTCGTTATTAGAGCTAGGAGATTATCAAACATGGACATAGGGGGAGGAGACTGAAAATCAGATCCCCGTCTCTTTAATCCGAATATGGAAGTACATTCGATAGGATGGCACATTGGCCCCTTAGCGGTACGCAAAATGATGCAAAGCCGAGCGCTGCGGTTTGACGCAATCCCAGGGTGATTGATGTAACACGTTTCTTCGTTCCCGGTGACCGTCGCTCCATCAGTTTCCGACGCTGGATTGTGATTGGAGGATAGATTCGCCCCTCTATTTCCCCTCCTAAACCCTCGCACGCACAAAATCCCTTCGCTCTCTCCCCCATATAACCTCTGGAGCTCCTTGCCCCACCATCCTTCATGAATATTCTCCGAATTTTAAGCTTTTATTTCGCGGATTTTAGGAAGTTGGGCTGCAACGATAACACCCAACGCCACCCGTAAATTCTTCTTTTATTTATTACCGATGCCACTTTAATTCTGTATCGGATATAATCTGAGGCTATGACAGTGGGCCAATAATGATGATGAATGACTTTTTTGAAGAGTCGGAGGAAAAAGGACGAAAAACGGTTGACCCTTGCCTTTAATAGCTGTGCGGTTATTCTCCTCGAAGCATGTTCGAAATGCTGATGCAGCTCACGGCTTCATTTCGGGCACTTTTGACGGGTCGAAATTCGCAATTTCAATCAGACAACTGGGTGGGCGAAAAATGGGATGTTTGGAAAGTGAGGCCATCGATGTGAATGGGTAAATTTCGCATTTTCCAAATCCAGTCATCGCTAATAAGTTTACTCTGCTCGATGTTTCTAAATCAGAAGTAGAGTGGGCAGCGTGATTGGTCTAATCAATTTTGAAAGTTCTTTACCCGTGCTTAAGTTTCATCATGTGATAACTCGTACTGACAACACCGATAAAATTGAACATTTCTCAATTTATTGATTATTATATATTCTATTGTCTTTTATTATGTTATCCTACTTTTATGGGACGGACCTGATTTATTAATTTAACGGAGTAAGCACAATCAATGTGATTCCTTTCACTGTTAGTCATACTTCACGATTATATCAATTCCGTCTTCTCTTGCGTATTGATTAAGGCGATCGTCTGCCACATGGAGGCTCAGGTGCAATTTCATTAGTTCAACTCAGCTTATGTAAAGGAGTAGCAGAGATAAAATTAATTATAATGATATGTGTAACTAAAGGCGTTGGAAGTGCAGTATCGGCCATACTACATACATTTTACACCGTTAGGTTCAAGAATTAGCAACTTAAATCGGGTAAATCTCGAAGTTTTCGATACGCAATGAAAGAGAGACTTAGTTTTATTATTATAGAAATTTACGATCAATACTTCGCTGTCACTTTGGCTTGGGTGACGCGGGGAAATTAACTTCACTCTCCTGCGAGGGTTTCTCAAATTATACCATCATTCTTCCGTGCAAGTATTAGTCTGGCATTCTCTGTTTTGCGTAGTAAATTGTGTTCGTGTGATTGCTAACACCATTTAGGACAAAAATCAAAGGATTTATTAATTACAACGTTAAAACAATATGTATACATACAGACTGATAAATAAGGTATGCTGACTTAAAATTTGTTTTTACTGAAGGAAAAGATTCTAAGATTATAGAGCCTAAAGGCCATGACAATAGTTATCCTTTCTACATAAGCTATCAAAATCTCTGGTGAGGAAATGAGGTTAACAAGTCAAGATTCGGAGAAGGTATTTTGCACTTGTTTTCTTCACTAAACCGTAATTTCTTAGGTATATGATACCTAGTTTACGTAGCAAAATTATGATTAAGGGTACCGTTAACGAGTATAATTCTTACCTCGGTAACTTTCATGTGATTGCAGCCATGAACAAAACTGTAAAAAGTGAATACATTGGAAAGCTTCATAGGGTATTCAAATATACTCATATTCTTATTAGCAAAGAAGTTTCGTTATCTTTATGTATGTTACCTAAAGGTTGTTTGTGAAGAATGATATTATGCAGATGTTGGTTGGAAAAAGAATGATTTAATAATAATTTTAAATGATTAAATACCCTTCACAGAATCAGGCGAGGTGCTGTGGAAATGCATAATGAAAAGAATCTTAGGATATTTCTACTTTTTCCAATGTTCTTTCTTTATTTTAACAGAAACATTCACACGACCGGTTTCGACGATTGATTGTGACCAGAAGGTGACAATCAGTCATTGAAACCGGTCCTGTGTATGTTACTGTTAAAATATAAAATTGTAGAAAAAGTACAAATTTCCTAAGATTCTTTCGATTAAGTACCCAAATTTAGTACAATCTTTTTAGTTATAGGCAATCTTCAGTGATAGGCAAAAATTGTTTTACATGCTCAAGTTTAAAAAATTTTCTCAGCATGACAATTAAAATTTCGCAGAATTCTTCTCACAAGTTTATCGACTAATGTTCTTTGGGTAAATAACATTTTCCTGTGTAACTACAACACAAAATTTTACATACGTTAGGGCAGTACGATTGCGTTTTACTATCAACAAGGGGGTTATATTACGTTTCACTGAAGAGGTTTCTTTTCAGTGCATCACTAATGCACACATTCCTGAGTTATACATTTATTGCCAAGCTACGTTAAGATCAGTGGTACGGTTTAATGTTTTTTGAGAGTTACATCTCGGGGAGCATAGGTCGAAAAACCATTCACAGGGCGATAACATGGTGTAATACGTGGAGGTGTTCAATCCCAGTTTATTACTATATATAGAATATTGATTATATAATTGTTACTATACAGTCATATTCGTTTCACAAAGTACGATGTAGTCAATAAAATATTTTGACTGAATAAACTACCACAACGTTTATTATTTAGAGACTATAAATAATTATTCGCAATGTATCTAAAACTATCCAACAAAAAGAGAACATAATCGTTTTTAGCCAATGTTCATGAAATTTATCACTACTTTGGGGATTTTATTCCAGGAAACATTTTGATAGAAAAATACTTTTTTATTAGTGGTGCATTTGTTACCTTCAAATGGTAGAAGTCCCTATTGCACTAGACATTTAAGTACATTCTCTATATTCAGCTTTCCTTACATTATGGCAAGATCGAATGTACTTTAATAAGGGCCCAAATGTAATCGTTTTGATTTCAGTTTTAAATGAAGGTAAAGAAAAACATTCAGCTTTGGTTCAGGGCCGGTTTTACTAAGTTTTACTTTACATACCTTCGAACTGATTTGAATCGTCTCTTTTTGTTTTGTCGGAGTATTTATAGTCATATCTTTAAAAGTGACTTTTAAATATATTACTGAATTACTAGTACAAGGTTTTAATTGCAAATATTAAGTATAGCTGATTTCAAGTCGTCATGTTTCGGCATAGGTAATTAAAAAAATGCATACCAAATATTGGACTAAAACATCCAACCTTAGAAGAATGAATAAAGAACTACAAAAATTTGTATTTTACATCAAAATTACAAAGTTTTTCTTCGTTCTTTCGTAACCTCGTTCCACGAAGTCCGGTCCAGTATTATAGATTGTATTTAATTGTTTTAATTTTCACCCTAGATACAAACATTTCAATTTGCCTGTTCGGTGTCAGTTTCCACTCCGAAAAGACACGAGTTGTCTGTTAAAATTTTTGATTTGACATCGTTGAATTCGAGGCCCTATTTTTTGCTGATTAAGCAAATGTGTTTTCGGAGACCGAATTTAATATTAAATTTAAGAAATCAATATAAAGTTACGTTTTCTTTTAACTTGCTTTTTGGAATTTTAAATATTACTTAGATATATAAAATAAACATGAGGGATGAAATACAAGTGGGACGGATATATTATTGATGCGGAAATATCATTTCCATCGTTTGGATTCCTATTCAAGCAGTTCAGACGCAGAATAACTCTGACCTTAAAGAACGAGAAAATGTATTTTAAATAATCATCCCCTCAAAACAATACAATAAACTCAAGTGAAGGACGCGAGCCACAATGAAAACGATGTCAGGCCAATTGATATGAGGGTGATCACGGGCATTAAAGGCATTAGCGGCGCATTGCAGATGGAATCACGTGATTAGTAATCCCGCGGACTCTTTTTCGCAAATACATCCCCTCCTTTATTTGTTTCCATCGCTGCCCAGACGCCGAGTCGTACTCGCGGATGATGCGCGCAAATTATTTCGCATCGAACCCGCCAATTACCTTAACCGCTTTGCACTGATACGCTTCTCGCTTTTCGCATAATATTTCCCGCGCGGGTAAATATCGCACTTCTTTTGTCCGAGGCCGGAACGCGGATTGGATGAGCATAAAAGCCACTTCAAAAGATTAGAGTTGGAAATAATCCCGACTCTTGATGGAGGAGTGTTTTACCGAGCGATTTTAGAGCGGAAGTCCGGTGGCCTGATTTTTATTAATTCTTCCCCATCCGCAGGAGCGGTTGGAGTCGGAAATAATATCGCGACTTCAAAAGACTTGGGTTGAGTCGCAGAGATCCCGGCCGAACGTAGTTTATTTGCGAAACAGATCGTCTAGCTTTTTACGGAGGAAAAACGCGGGCTTTCCTCGCGATTAGTCGGACACGTCGAGGAGCTGCAGTTAATTTCGTCGTCAGAGCGGGATTATCATGCGGGGATATTCAGGATTCCGGCAGCCGCGAGTTGTTACGGTTGACATCGTACGCAAGGTTTCGGTCGCTCGCGGTCCCAGGAAACATCCGCACTTTAATGAGGTTCTTTCGGTGGTCGTCGGATCGATGGCTTAGTTTGTTTTACGTTATCGAGCGTCAATTTTGAGTTTTAGCATCAATCAGTGCAGTATGCTGCTTGTGATGCTTAATCCGTGCGGAAGAAATCAACACAGGAGGGAATTGGGTTGAGAAACTATTATACCAGGTTTATTTTTCATTTATCAAGAGGGTGTCCGTTGCATTTCGTAAACCGTATCCATAAGGAACCGGGGTCATCACATTTTCTTCATGCTTACAAAATATATAATGGAGCTTGAGCCAATAGGACAGATCTGATTCAGAATATTTATCCCGAGAGATCTAATCGATTTCCAACCTTTTCAGATCATAAGTGACATTCAATGTACTACATTTTCGAGTTATTGGAATGGTGGATACTTGTATTGACACAAGTTATAAATTCTAACTTTGGTTCGATATGTCATTGCTTAGGTAATCTGGTACGAGAAGATGCGTAGAATCTAGTGTATTATAAATCAATCGAAAACAATTATTTGATCCTTTAACCGAAATGGTTTCTAGGTAAAAGTGTTCTCGGTTATACTTGAGTCTTCCCCTTTACCGTGATATTTATACTTTTAGACGCTTATGGCCTATATAAATCCAACTAAGTTGTTTTACGTTTCCCTGAAGATAAATACTTATTAATTAGTTAAAGCCATAGGCCCTGTGCGAAAAATTATTGAGTTCAAAACACACTTAATGAAAATCTTTATGGAATTTGCTCAAAGAAAATTATTGATATATTGTTTATAAGTTACATTTCTATCTTATCGCAAAACTTAACATAAGCGTAAAAAATTTCAGGGCACCTTTAATCTTATCTCAGAATGCAATAGATGTTGTTCATCTTGGAAACATTGATCATTAGAATCGAGCTAAATAGAATGTGGTATCTTAATACGTTCCGTGTAGTAAAAGTTCAAGATGCTGGATAACAGTAACTTTTAAATTATTGTTTTCCAAAATACGCTTAAGTTCCCCTTAACAGATTCTTAACTTGTTAAAATTTTTCATTTAAGAGAAGTATTTCTTAGAGGTTGAGTTGATTTATCAGTTGACACATAATCAGAATCCAGGCCTGTAATACAATACGTTGCGTAATACAATACGTTGCGTAATACAATACGTTGCATATATTCTCCTACCTCCAATTACCTAGGTTACATGCAATGGGCGTTTAATTAGAACAATTAGAGTAATAGCGTCAGTAGAGTGATTAAGTAATGCGTGAGATCAAAGGCGAGCTTATCATAACGTATTCGTGTCGTTGCGTTAACAAATTAAGTAGCTTAACTTAGTAGATAATGCAGAACGATTCTTTAAGTTTTATTTGTCACTGTATACGCAATATGTATATCATTATATCAAATATAACAGTTTATATATACTCGTAAACACTGTTGCGGAGGCTCAAGGAAGAGGAACGCAGATCGTTATCTTTATGGCTTATACCCTTTTGAGCAACAATGGTGCATCAATTTCACTACATAATTAGTTAATGACACAAAGAGGACTGCGAACCCTTTGCAGCAAGAGTGCCACATTCGATAAATATAAAGAGCTTGCGCGCCATTGTGGTGCTAAAAAAAGGATTGAGGTGCTGATGTAATATATTTTAGTGTTACCGATGGCATTAAAATGTTGCGACCTACACAAATAATTAATTACACAAATCACAGAAATAGTAATTATTATCGCCAATTTATAGAACCCATTTTTATCACATGAAAATACTAAATTCCGTTGAATTCCGCGTGCCAATAAAATTATATCCCGTCGAATATAACACCGTATATTTGTCGAGTACACGGTGTTATATTCGACGAATAACAATACCTTTGTAAATATCGGCAAAAAATGACTGGTGACTTAGAACTGAATGATTTCATAATATTATTACTTATTTATGCCTTCTAAATATTATATCGATTCTTACTTTAATACAGGAGATAGGTTAATGTAAGTTATATAGAAACAACGGTGGAACAAATGTGACAGAGGGCACATATCAGCTACTTTATAACACAGCTGTGTGTAAAAATTGTGAATAAAGATGCTCATATACTCTTGAATCATTGCTGGTTTTGCAGTATGACTTTACGGTGTTGAGAAGCTAAATAATCCTCTCAAGTTCTAATGTGTAACTTATGAAATGAAGATTTTATTCGTGTAATTTCTTTGATGATTATATTGTACGCTTTCACCCAGAATTACAATTTGACGGAATCTGGGGCGGTTGCCATTTATTTTAAAATTGCCTGAGTTTAGTGCAATGGGCAATAAACCATAACAGTACGTGTTTTGTTGAAGGTTCTGCTTTAGGGAATGATTGATGTTGATCGTCGTCCTGAATTGGAATGCGTTTCAGTATTAAAGCTTCAGTATCAGTCCTTAGAAACTCAAGGGGTCGGTACATCAGAAGGTTCATCAGCACCATGAGTGAGAGGGTTAAAATACATATTGAGTTGAATATAAAATGCATTTTTAAAGAATTGTACCCATTTTCATATTTGAACGAACCTTTCCTAAAACCAATTTTATATAATATTTCCATTGAAGCTGGGTGGCTGATACATTTGGCATTGCTTATTGGAGGAGGGTCTTTACTACCAGTTCGGACTTTCTCGAAGAAACAAATAGTTTAGACGTTATTTTGTTTCAAGAGTCTATGCGCAAGGCCTACGAATTGCAGAGCTTTCTTATGCAAAAAACATTTTTCATCATTTGCAACATTCCCTCTATCATTAGTGAGTTGTGAATGCAAGCATTAAATTATTCAAAGCATTCTTATGAAATCCAAGTAAATATATTTCAGTGCGTTACTATCAAGTTCATCTCGTTACTTTATTTGCCTGAGTTTGCCTGATTCTCAAAGGAAAATCTAGGCTCTGACGACTTACATCGGTGAGAAGATACGAATCGGTGGTCTCGAATCTTTGCTTTGAACATTCCACCCGAGATCTCTACATATACTTTGATTCATGACACCATACATTGACTAGCAAACTCAATTTTCACGCAGATATCATGTTTGATGCATTCCATATGAAACCATTCTTTATCAAGGCAATCCTTCCGAAGCGATTTTGATCATTCGGAAATTTAGTGAATCGTTAATGAGGTCATAAATACAGTGAAGCGGTCGCTATCGGATTCTACGCATGTAAAATCCATTGCGGCCTCAAAGCCCCAAACTCTTTCTCCGCATGCCTACCTCCGGTTCCTCGAATATTGAATACAAGAGCTGTTTTTGTATGAAAAATTCAGAGGAGCGCCTTTGAATGAAACATGGAAATCTAGAGTGTTGTTTCGTCGGATGTTCTCAGGTAGATAACAGCTTCATCGGAAGGGGGAGACGGTGGCGCATATTTTGTCGGATAGCCGAAACTGCGCGAAGAGAGGGACCGTTTTTCAAACGAACTCGCAAACGAGAACCGAGGAAGAGTAAACCTTATGTGTTTGCAAATTTTCGCGAAATGATTTATCAATCAGCTACCATTTCGAATCTAGAACGCGTTCTTTACATCGATACATTTGATAAGTATTTTCCAGAGTTGTAAATGATATATAATTGCGAAATGGTGAGATTGGCAGTAAGAGCTTAACGTAAACAAACGTGAACAGCGCACAAATTTAAATTTATTGAATATAATCGACATTTGATATTCGACATTGGGTAGCAGAAACCGTCACATTAGTGGACGAGCACTTAAAAGTTTCAGAATCATCGAAACAATAGTCGGTAGAAGCGATAGAAAAAGCTCATCAGGAGTGGCAATTTGGGGTTAAACCCCAATAAGTGCATGCATGTGGTAGATGGGACCCTGCAATCAAATGCTGTATTTGTAAATTGAAAATTTCGTTCGTATGGGTTTATTGCAGAGAACTGCTAAGACCGCCGCTAACCGCTAAGGGTCGATAAGTATTACTAAAATATTCCTTGACGTATGACAGTAATCGTTTGAAGAAAGATTAATTAATATAACTTTTTATTGTAGCTATATGCCAACCTTGTTATTTAGGCTTCACACCTACTATACGATATTTCTCACCTTCTATACCTCGTAAGAAACATCAGGAAAATAGATGGCAGAACGATCCGTTTTATAGATTCATTTTCCGCTGTGGAAACGCGATTACAAAAGGTCAGAAAAATAGACCCTCTGCGATACACCGAAATGTGGATTGTAGTGATGGAAATAATCGTCGAAAATGATTAATTTTGTCAGAAGTGGTATTTTTGCTGATCACAAACCCTTCACCTAAGTAATGTTAGCATTACCGATACCAATAGATTACACAGTAAGCAAACGTTTATTTAGATATTGAAAAAAAAAACGCTCTTGAAAACATTGTCATTAGCTTTGGTAACAATGTAGTAGAGAAGAAACGTCCAGTATGTGGACATTGAAAAGGGAGAAAATGATCTAATTTCATCTAAATGCACAATTGAAAGCGGATAAAATGTATTTTCTTTTATGATTAACAATGGAAAAGCTTATAAAATATAAGGGTATGCTGCATGATATTTTTAAATACATGGAAACGCTTCTATCGTAAAGATGGGTATAAAACCGTCACGCTTAACTTGCTTTGATGGTTGTCTCTATCGAAAGAGTTGTAGAAAAGCAAAATTTGGTGCTAAATTAACTGAAAAGAATATTTTCCATATTAAATGGTTTAAATGTATAATAATATACATATAGCATTATAAAAAAGGGTATAAAATATTAAATTCCAGAGTTTGTTCGAAAATCAAAGAAAATGCGGAAGATGACGACGGATTAAACTAAACACGGTTGCCCATGTTTCTCCACCTACGATTTAGTACTTGACTGAAACAGATATTTTAGATTGCGTCCGACTATGATGTAAGGAGAGACTAATTAGTCTCAATCTCGCCCGTAAATAAAGACGATTTATTATTATTATTACTAGGCCTAATGGGGGTATCGGCCTTCAATTTGTGGAATTCCATAACAACACAAACTGGTTTGCGGAATATTTTATTTTTGTAGTTTACAAAAATGTAAGACACGCGACCAAGGTTTCGTTGCCTGGCACCATCATCATGCTATGAATGGCATAAAAACACCAATGATAAGTGAAAGAAAAAAACCCTGGTTGAATTAGGTAAGTTTTGTTTCAATTTTTAGCATATGTTTGGTATCTTTGTCATTCCTTGCCCTATAAAATCGCGAGGCACCTAAAACTAGATCGCGTATAATTCTTGTTGGTTGTGAAAAAAATATTTCTGTAATAATTTTGTGTCAGCTAATATTGTTCATTAACTGTTTATGCTCCTACATATCCATGATATCGATCCATTTTTGTCTCCGTAGTTCCCACGTGGGTGACAACTTTTCCAAAATTGGACCGCCTCTCTCGTATTGCTCCTTAGCCTTTGTTCATAAGCCCACGCTTTTGAAAAACGATACTCCAGAGTGTTATTTCCTCGAATGTGTCTCTGTGGATACACCAGAGAGTTGAGTTGCAAATTTGAGAGGATTGATTTTCCAGTCTAGTGGTTGCACATACAATTCATCTCCATGATAGTTACCTCAAACGAAAGCGTATAGGCCAAATCTAGGCTAATTTCCTTGCTTTGTGAGTATCTGATATAATGTGAATTTCCTGATTCATGTTGCTCATATTTCCTAGCATGAAAAGCTAAAAAATTAATGAGCGAATAATAGAGGGTATTTGGTCAAATGATTAGATAATAATTACATTTCTAAATAGATGATTCATTTTGTCTTTGTATTATATTATTTTTTTTGTCTTTATCCTCTACAAATAGTTTCGCTTGTAATTTTTTTAATTCCACAGCTTTTCCTGCTGTTATAGAGGTACTATAATATAAATATATTCATCAGCTTAATTTATCTTTAGCCTATCATCATGCACAGATTGCGATCATGCTTGAATCGAGAACATTTTTAACGGTAGGTAATATTCGTGTCGTTATTCTCACACCAAAAGAAGAGTTAGGACTAGCTTTCCAAAAATTATAAATTCTACTTAGCTCTAATATAAGGATTCACATGCATACATACTTACATATTTTGCGTGTATTGTGTATTTCGTCTTTTCGCCATTCTCTTTGATTCCGTAAGAGCACAAAGAAATTCTTAAGAGTTGAGTAAAAGAAGCCAATATTAAATGAACTTGGCGTGTCTTTTTATAACAAGAGATTTAATAATTCAGATGCTACTCAAAACATTATGTTCTTAAAGCATGTATTATCCAAATTGATCCGTCCAATATTGATTTTTGGATGATTCCTATTTTCCAAGGAAGAATATTATTAGAGACTTGGCATCGAATTCAGGACTATTTAGGACATTTTCCGAAGTCATTACATAACTAAATGTATATATTTAATCATAATGACGTTCACAATCTACTAACCGGGCGAAATTCATGTCTTATCAGGGAATGTTCAGTGAAAGACTGATAATTATTGACGATACGTATCAAGCAATATTTGGTGGAATCTCTCCTTAATTTATTAATGATTATGTTAAAATACTGGACTAAGTTCACAATAGATATATATAGTGGACTTAGTCATAACGTTTAATAAAAAAAACTGACATTTTTTAAACCTTCTCTCGTAGAAGAAATTTGAATGGCCCTTGCTTCAAACCCAGGGTCATTTTTAGACATATCGTTGTAGGTTACGTTGCTTGTGCTAGTCTTTTACCAGTGTCTTAGGTAATAATACATACTCTATCCATCCTGGCTAGAACACATAATTCAGAAAATCCGCACAAAATATTCTTATGGAGAAAATGGTATTTTTTAGGGCTCCAAGGATCAAACTCTTGCTAGCTGTTGTCAGGGGCGTTACCAGGATTTGTCCATAGTACGTAATATACACTTTATTGCCTACAATCCAAGGACAAGAATACTTCCGCCCAAAATCTAATGAAAATATAAACTGATTTCTCTTAACATTTATATTCTTCGAGTCTCCAGTGGCGTTTGTTTCGTATACGTAAATAAATAAATGTCTTTATTTTGGGCGAAATTGAGACTAAGGTATCCTCTTCCATTTAATCCATCGCCAAAATTTAAAAAGTTATAAATCATTAATAACATTAAAAAAGTTATTAATTCAATAATATAAGTTTAGTCGATTGAAGATTGAAGATCGTGAATTGTCGACACCTGCATAAACCTACTGAGATTAATGACTAAGAGATTTAAAAACAGACAGCAGGAAAAAGAAATATAGCCTGGAAATAAGAACATGGTTAAAATGACAGACAAATGCATAATAATGCCTTAATAACTTTTCACTGTCACTACCTGGCAATAAAAGTTCATGATTAGTCAGTGAACCTAGTCACTAATATCATATACACATAGAAACACTAACGTAAATGCTAAATTTACACAGTTAAGTTTACTTACATGCGAGAGGCCATCTTTTCGCATGCTTTCGTTGGCTTTGTTCTCATGGGTGTGGGTTTGAACCCCCCAAAACCACCCCCTTGGCTACGCCTCAGGCTGTTGTCAATAATCAGTTCCCTGGAATATACAACATAAAAACACCAAATCAATGACATTTGTGAATAAATTCGAATCTTGTTTGGTGGGGAAGCGTATATTAGAAACAGAAACCATGTGCGCACCATCTTGCGCTAAGTCACCCTTACCCGTTTTCCTGTGTTTACAACCTGAAGGGGGTAACCTTTCATCACTTTATGTGGCCGGTGCTTCTATGAAGCCATGACCGCGAACGATGCCACCATGTGGACGAACTCGCAACGTCCTTGCCCACAAAGTCCCCCGAATGGCTTGGAGAAATATTCTGCCGGGATAGCTCAATGGACAGAGTACCCGACCGGCAATGGGAGACCCGGGTTCGATTCCAGTCAGACCTTTTTCAAGTCCATTCTTCCTTGGGATTTTTCCTGGTTGCGCACTATCTTGCGCAAAGTCACCCTTACCCGTTTTCCTGTGACAAACCATGTTCCCAAAGATTAAGATATATTTTTGAGCTTCATTTCCGCTATGATTTTGAGGAAACAAAAACGAACGAAATCTTCCTGTAGTTGCAACTGTTGAGAGAGTGGGAGGTATTTGTGTCGGCGACCAACAGATGTCCCAGTTGAAAGGGGTTGCGGAACGACACTGAACATGCATTACAGGTGAAAGAAGGTTTGCGTCCCTTAAAAGTATGCATGGACGTGATGGGATTGGATCAGACCAGATACGCCTTTTGTCACCTTAAAGCAGGGTTTTTGTTCGAAACGCAGGGTGACGCTTTTTGACGAAGTTTGTGGGCGAGGAAACATAAACGTTCTTGGAGGAAGTTACCTCTCTGAAATACCTTTTACCCTCTGAGGTGATGGAACATTGCATGAAAAACGCAATGTTCAAAGCTCAAAGGTTTGTCAAAGCTGTAATGAAGTGGTTTGATTCAGCTGGTTCCGATTTTTACAAGCGCGGCATGCTGGCTCTTGTTCATCGTTGGCAAAGGTGCATAACGAATGGTGGTGACTATGTGGAAAAATGACAGTCTGAGGCTGAAATATTGCTCTATTTAGATGTGCTGTTGTCATTTATGTTTCTCCTTTAGTTTCCACGAATAGAAATAGGAGGCATTATTTTCGGAACGACCCTCGTACTTATAACATTGGCCGGCATACTGCGTAATTGTTATTTTGTATGACAATCCGAATTATAATGTGGAAAGAATTGTGATGCAAAATTTTTAAGATCGTTTCCCGAAATTCTTTTCAATGTCGAGTTTAAGAATAATTCTTTTCGATGTCAAACATTGGCTACTTAGTCAGAAAGATATAAAGCCTTATTGGTAAAAAAATAATTGATTAAGCTAAATTGATATAAAATATGCATACCAGGTTTCCACAATGATAAAACACTATGATTTTTAATGTATGTTTTTATGTGTTTTTTTGACTTCTGTAAACTGTCTTTTTACATAATCTACCAGGAAATGCTAAAAAAAAATCCCTTGAAAAAATTAAATGGATAGAAAAGGAGGGTATTTTTACGGTTATGTGACAAGGTAATTTATTTTACCGAATTAGGGGGACCAAATTGCTATATCTTTCTTAAAGAAATCAACCCTTTCGGGCGGGGGGAACCCTAAAATACACCTCACCGCGCCACGCCACTGCAGCTATTATTATTATTGTAATCTCGGGTCTCTGCTGTCAGAGAACCATTAGATACACTAATTGTAATATTATTTTGCTGTTATTAAATCATTATTTACAATTGCCACATTTATTAAATGATTTTTGTTATTATTTTTATTAAGATGATCATTTAATTTGTTGCTTTGCCAAGCGAGAACAAAAATTATGATTCCACATTAATGTAATTATAAAGGAAAGATTGTCTCATGTAAATTGCAAGCTGTAACCGTTAAAATCATTATTGTTGGAATAGTTTGTGACATGGTTAGATGTAATGTGTAGATGTAATGTGTACATATATGTACATTTCCGATAGCTCCGATTTCCCCTTTTACTTTATTTGATGAGAAAACTACATGTTGATGAGGCAGCCCGCAATCGACACATGAATCTTCTTCTACTTCATTCATCTCGTAAAGCATCTCCCTTTGGTGGGGAGATAAAATAATTGCTCCCTCTCCAATTTTTATTCCACATCTTCCCCCGATGTGGAATCTTTATTGCTTTCATCCCGGGCTCATTTGTGGCACGCAATCTGTACGTTGTGTAGCAAATGCTGCAGCTGACGCCATCTTCCGCTCGGCGCGACAAACCTTGCTCCATTGTTGGGTTGGCGCTCCCCTTCTCCGTAGACCGCGTTGGCGGCTGGAGAGGATTACCAAAGAGCATTCAGGGTATTCCGCGTCCTTTGTTGGTTCTCACTTTGGTTTAAACCGCCTCCCCTTTCCATGCAAAATACAACCAAACAATCCGACCACGAGACAGGAAATTAAAGTCCCGGCAGAGTCCCTTTTGTACATACGTGTCGAAGCGACCACACTACTTCCCACCATAAAGGGACGCCTTTTTTATTTCGGGGAAGAGCGTTTTATTTTCTTTTCGACGCCCTTCGCAACGCTGCGCGGAATGCTTTTTTGCTCGTCGCCAAGGAAACTCGGAACTTGCGCGCTTTCTATATCTTTTGTTCCTCCCGATATTTCCGTTGTCCCGCGGCGTCGCGCAACAGCATGTTTATTTTCCTTCGGTTTGTATCTGCGGCTCTCGCAGTGTGAGGTTTCTTCTTGTGACGCATTTGCCGCTCTCCCGGAACGAAAAGGTTTTCCAGTGATTTCTACGCAGATCGGTCCGCTTAATGGTCTCTTTACGGGATAGGAATTTTCGATGATTTTTCCGCTCATGCTTCTCTAACTTTTCCCGTTAAGTAATGGAAGATTGACGGGTTTTCGAAAGTCTAGAAGCGCGATGAGATTACTGTAAGTTTTTGCGACGGATTATTTTAGCTCCTATATGAATTTTTCTTAGTAATACTTTTTAACGTGCTGGTTGTTGTGGAAGCTGCAAGGATTGTTTAATAGAAGGCACTGTATAAAATTAGCTTCCTGGTAGTAGTATTAAGATTTAGATTGCGCTTCGACAGAGAAGTTCATGTCGTACTCTAACCAGAGTATATATAAATGTCAAATATTTATGTTATACATTTCAACTTAGTTCATTATTGTTTATACTTTATATTTACATGCATTATAATTTTTATATGCTGTAATTAAGAGTAATTTCTCCTTGCATCAATTGGAGTAATTTTACTTCAGCAAGGAATTTTAAGACACTGTCTAATTTGTCTGGGAATTTAATTCTAGTCTGTTGGTATTCAGTCAGGAGGTGTCTTATGGTTAGACGAGTGTCACAGTAATCTTGATATGATGGATTCTTCTCTTTAGTGAAGAGGTATGAGTGTGTGAGAGCGCAATGCCCTATTCTGAAGCGTGTAATTACTATTTCCTCTCTCCTATTATTCCTGATGGAGGAGAGTCAAGGTGTTGGGACCGATTTTTTCTCACGCATATTGTTATTTTCCAAAGAGGTTTGCAACGAGGCCGTGATCAGTTACACAGTAATGCAAATGGAGATATTATCCTTGAATTCGGCGATATCGAAGCACCATTGGAGACTTTCGTGAGAGAGCTACACTCCATTAAAATTTTGTTTCATTTCCTCTCCAATTTTCGTCTTTTCTATCCAAGTAAAACCGTGTAACAGTCTTTCTTCTTTCCAAATTCTCCCGAATGAATACGTCCCTCCATCTTTCACCCTATTTGTCTCTTCCTATTTTTCTCTTCTTCATTCGTGGTCCTCCTTCACGCATAGGATCAATTCCGCTAACCGAAACTTTCTCAGTCCCTCCTCGCGCCATAATATCAGCATCACACTCTCCATCCTCTTATAACTTTTCCTCTTAGAGTCTCCGCGCCGTTAACTTAGTTCCTCTTGGCCGACCCTTCTCAAACTCATCAAACCTCGTATCCCATCCAATTCGGTTCAATACGACCGAAGCATAGCCGCTCACACTCACCTTTCGCCGTGCGCCTCTCTTCTTCATAAGCCCTTAAAACTTATTGCCACTTCATTTCCACCCTTTACCGCATAATTCCAGGACACCCATCACATTCCCTTCCAACAAACCCGAAACTCTTTGCTATCTGTCTAATCTTTGCGACTTACCTCCGACCTCCCATCATTGCCTTAAGAATTTTCTTCGTTCATATCTGAAATCTTCGCTCTCTTACTAGGCATATAATTTTAAAATGTCGTCCAAAGACATGCTCTCCATTCATTTCCCAGTCTATGCTCTACACCTTCGTTCGATAAAATTCGTGATGGCGCAGAACCACCTATCGTCTATTTTAAATGTTTTAAATTAATTTCATTACTTTCGGGGTTTTTCGCCCTCCTCACTTTGTAGGCGTTTACGCGTATCGTCATTTTCCGTGTGGGTTTTTCCATAAATCTTCAATCGAGGAAGTCTAATATCTCAATCTGCATGTGTTTGATTTTGTGTTTTGGTATACATTTGCTGGTTTTAAGAGAATTGCATTCAATTGCTGTCGGCTTAAATTGGGTACCACTATGTAATGACTAAGGATGTGTGTGTAAGTCCGTAAGGTTTAACTTCTATGAAAGAGTAAAAATTATAGTAAAAAATGTGCAACTACCCTCCTAGTTGTTGCGTTATTTATAGAAATTTTTTTCACGTACCTTCAAATTAGCCGAAGTGGTCAGTTTCAGAGTTTATCAGAAGTGGTCAGTTTCGGAGTTTCAGAAATTTTCAGAATATTTGCAAACCCTAAAGAAATATCTTTGCTGTTTTCTCCGTTATTTTATGTTTTCTAATAGAACCATGACAATGTACGAAAGGACTTATCGTCCACAAGATTAATCTACAGGATGAATGTATGTCTTTAAAGCAACGTATTTTGGAAGATTTCTCTCAAAGGGAAATGTCTTTAGTAATCTGCCAAGGAAATCCTCTATCTTTCGGCACATATAAAATAGGGGAGATTTTTTATTGACAAAAAATTTAACGTATTTAAATATTTTACATATTTTATTAAAATCTACTTTTATTTCTAATTTCATGCTTTACGTAGTAGCTGTGAATCCATTACTATTTTGGCCCGTTTATCACATAAGGGTGTATTACGTAACTGAAAATATCTTCTTCCAGTTCTTAGTAAGATGAACTTCTGGTTTGTAATATCCTCGGAATAAATGTTTTTGGGAAAACATTGAGCTTCGAAAATGCGTTGCGGTGATAAGCGAATTGTTTACGGTTATATAGAGCGCCTTATGCATATATTAAGTGGAAATCTGTTGTGCATGGCAAGTTGCAGCGTTCAATGAATCAAGCAACGCTGGTTGCCGCTGTAGGACACGTTAGGACGCGGCACATGAAAAAAATAGCAATTTATTTTCTGCGTGGAGGAAATGATAATATTGATGATATGCTGAAATATTGTTTTCCAAAACAAATTTGTACTCACAGATAACAACATCCGTTGCGTTGCATTGCCATTTTGCGAATGCCTTCTTGTAAAAACGAAGCCGTTTTCAAAATTTTATTCTATAGAGTTCACCGCAATAAAAAAAATCTAATGATTTTTAATTGTGTTTAGTTATTTTCAGGGAAAATGCATACATTGATTGAATTACAATGATCGTTATTTTCTTAATTTTCTGTAAACCCTCCATAACTTGATAGGTTACTTACCCGTTGCTTTCGTCACCAGCAAGTGTTTTCCCCTTTGAGCAAACCATAAAATTTGTGAAGGATAAAGTGTTAAAGTAGTTAATTTGAAAGTAATTTCTGTTTTTCAGAAGTACTACTTTCTCGCTCTTCTTCTGAGTAGTTAACTCCCGAACCTCAATCGAGAATATTAGTTGCATCCGTAAATAGTTTTCCAGGGGCGGAATACCCACGATAAAGCGTGGGACGAGGAGCGGATCATTTGCTAAACGAGTGAAACATTTTCGCTTGACCTCTGGTCAAATCTCGTTTATTCGAAACTTGGCATCAATACAGCTGGGGGCAATTAGAGGACGTTCAACCCTTCAACTCGATAAGCGAGTGGATCATCGAGCAGCGGCAGTTAGGAGGTGTTCCTCGGTTTAGGGCTTTAAGCGGTCGGCAGGCACCGTTAAAACATAGGGACTCCGGAGACATCGTAAAAAGATGAGGAAGGTGTAAGGGAGGGCAAACGGGGAAAAGGTGAAAGGTTTGCCAAGAAACGTGATTAGAATGTTTATGCATATTTAAGAACACTTCTATAATTATCACTCCACCCGCTTTCGTCCGTTGGATCTTCCCTTTCATTAAATCTTGGCGCTGCTTTTCCCGTATTTTCCGAAGCGGGCTTCTTTGATTTAGCTCTCAGTTTGCATTTTAAATAATTAGCTGCCTGGAGGGAGGCTTCGCAGTAAATTGAATTTTATCGTGTAGAGTATATTCAGAGAGAATGTTTCTAATCGACTATGCTAAAAATTAATGAATTCTGTCAAAGAGTGAATTTAGACGCTTATGAATAACTTCGCCTCACGCGGGGAACGTTATGTTTTTCGGAAAGTTCTCCGTTCTTCTGAGTGGATTTGATGGAAGATTTCCTTCCGATTTTCACTGTGTGAGTAAATATTGTTTCGATTTAATGTAGAGTAATAAAAGGACTTCCTAGTCGTAGAGGAATAATTCATAGGATATATATTTATTACCGTAAAGCTCCATTAAATAGAAAGCCTAGCATTAACATCGCAAAATCCCTCTAAGGAAATTCTTAATCGGAATTTACCTTCAAAATTTTACTGCTCTATATTTTGTAATTTAATTTTTGCATATATATTTAGTTATTTACTTGTAAATTATGTCTTTGTCAGTAATATACTTTAATGAATGGCATTTATTATCTCACGAAGTATACCTATGTTTGAATGAATGGAAAGATTATGATTATGTTACGTACAGAATTACAGCGAGATACTAATTTTGCTGATCTCTTCAATTTTGTCATTTCTTTTTCGATACTAGCCCGCATCGTATAACATATAATGAACTCTTTTGGTCATGGGTAACCATTAGCTAAACATTAGATATATTAGTGGCAGTATATTAGCTATTATAAACCAAACTAAACTTTGAATTTCGTTCAGTTATCCAAGAATAATGAGCTGCATATTTTCAAAAGTTTCAATTTAGTTACGATTCAAATATTTGGCACTAAGCTGATATATTTTGGAAATGAATTACCTTGAGGGCAATTCATATGGGTACTTTAATAGTTAGCAAAAACTCTGATGATGGGATAATGTATCAGTGCGGATAGCCGTACGGCTGGAAACCCAAGGATGCAGATAAGTGAAAAATAGCAACATGACCGTGACTCGAACCCAAGTCCCTTTTTAAAGTGAACCCAAATCTATAGCTTGGCTGATGCTTTAATAGTTTATGGTTTATGCTACTTACCTAATGAAACATACCTTTTGCTTCATATTTTTCTGTTAATCCCATGTCAGTCGTAAGGACATTTAATCAGACCATTGAGAATGTTAATATGTAAGCGTAATTAAGATATCGTCAAAGATATCTTTTAATTTCACATTTAGACACATATTTCGATAAATAATGATTTACATTAAGAGATATTCATTATCATTACTATACTCTAAGTTAATCGTAGCTTCTTACGATGTCATACATTAATTTATGTATCATATGCTTATGATGATATATCCTCTACGTACCGTATCTTCCCTGTGCAAATTGAATCCCTCGGGAGTGTATCGTATGCCTTAAAATTCTCAGAGTTAGACACAGTGCCTATCAATTTGAAATTGAAATGAATAAATATTTCTGCTAGATTTCTCCCAACTTGGCCGCAGAGAAAGGCACATTTTGGCACACTCGAATTGCTTCGATTCAACTTGGTTTTTGACTGAATTTCACGCCCCAATACGTCGAGTGCTAATCAAATACACGTATCGGTGGGATGACCGGTGAAGGAAGCTTCTGTTTGCTTTTTGAAGAGGAGCCTCTATTATGCGTTTCGATACGCATTTACCTCACAAGGTTTGACACAAGTAGAATATTACCATGAATGCTATCATTGTCCCAAGTTTGGGGCCCAAAGCGGTCAACCTTTTAGCTTAATCTGCATATATAATCCTTCCACTCGCGCGACTCTCGCGTACTGTATACTCTTCGCTTCTCGTTGAATTCGCTCTTGCGAGCACTTCTCCTTGAACTCGATTGCCCATTCCCATTTAGTTACTTTGTTTGTGTAATTTATTGGCTAAATTGAAATTACTTGGTTAAAATTGATAAAATATGCTAGTGAAAGAGTTTTAAGAAACGAATCGAATTCTGTGATCGTTAAGTAGTGATGATGAAAATTTAGTCTCACTTCAATGAAGTTAATTTCTTTCTTTTTTTATGAGCAAGTAAACATTTTTATTCGATATTTTAGCTCTTTTATTCTCAATTGAGGGCGCTTTTTTCTATTATACAAGCTAATGAGTGGCGTACTTTGCCCATAGCATACTTAGAAAGAAATAGATCTGATAAATGGTAGAAATATTGTATTTAATTTCCTCAGCAAACGTACTATTAATGATCTACTACTAACGAGCATGTTGATGGTCGAATTTGCTGTGAAGTTTTCCGTACACCATTAAATGATGGTGTAATATTCAATTGAGCAGGACGCCTATCAAGGAGGTCATTGCTTTCAATTCCTCCAAGTCTTAATTCAACCTTTGCTGTTAATACTATGACTGCATTTGACAATCTCTAAATTAATCTTCATAACAGTTATTTCTAATGATTCTGTAATAAATACGAGTAAATTGCCATACTTCGTTTTTTATAAACAGATTAACGATAACAATTATTTGTTGAAGCATTTTGGGGCTCTCATTTGCCATTTGAAAGCTTCTAAGCAATCTTTTCATGTTATACAGCAGCTCCGCATTTCTTTCACAATCTCATCCTCTCTCTCCCCATCTCGTTAGCATTTCTCTGCATATCCTCTTAACTCGGATCCACCCTCCCAAAACCTTTCTAATTCTCCCGAATCCCATATCACTCAAATCTCCATCCTCTCTTTTCTCTAAGTGTCCCCATTTATTTCATCCCATCATCCATCTTTTCCATCCTCGCCCATTCCTCACCTACTCCTCGAATTAAAATCCTCTCCCCTTCTCTCAAAACATTTCAGAAGACCACTCCGCATCAACTCCTCCAAACGATTGGGGAGTCATTGAAGATGGGAGATAGAGGTGATGAGGGGGACGCGCTCCTAAGAAGAGTAGAGGTGTTACAAAAGTTCCCGGCACTGCGATGCGCAGTACAAAGGGGATTACTTTATTGAAATTATGGTCTGCTTATGATAGCTGTGGAAACTTATATTGCATAGTGGGCATTTTCATACTACAACTCGTTCTCTGAAGGCAGGTTTCGGAGAGTAAACAAGTCGGACAGTCTCCTAAAGCAGTTTTTTCCAACTTTTATACCTTCAAGTTGCACTCCACGGGTCCTCAAGATAATCAAGCCCCACCAATGTACGAGGAGTTTGTTTAACTGATTGATGTCATGAAATACTTTACGAATACTTAGTTTATGAGGAGCAGTGAAGCTATCGACGGATTTATTTGAAATGAAGCAAAACACTAGAAGATAGAAAACACAAGGAGTATAATGAAACGATATAAACCTCCGCGAGACCTCCCTAATACCGTGATAAGTTCCACCAGTGAGATGCGTCCTGTGGTTAGAAAATATTTTCCTAAGGGCTCACACAAAGCAGTTGCGGTCTAATGGTCTCTGTGGGTAGAATTGTGCACCTAAGGATATATATTCGAAAATAATCAGAATCTTCATGTGATTCAAAAAGTATTAAATACGGACCAGACAAAGAAGTAGTGTATAATAAACTTACTTTCGCTTATCAAAGGGATAAAAGGGTATTGTTTAATATGTTTTGTTCAAGATTTTCTGTTATTCCCATCTTTTTCATCGAACAAAATATAATTTTTGAATGCTGATTTTCATAATAATGTTAAAATTAGTAATAACATTTGAAAATGGTTATTTTGAAATAATTCAGAATTAGTTATTGACGAATATATAATTATTATTTCTTCAAGCAAAAGTTGTTGGAATTTCATATTTAAAACTCTTTGTTAAAAAGTAATGATGATATATTGCCCACGGATTATTTATCTAAGATAGTGCACTATCCAAACTATGATTCGTTTATGGTTCATTCTTCGTACTTCCCTAGGGCAGTCTTCCATGATTGTGTTACATAACTCCTGATTGTTTAAATATATAACCTGTGGACAAAGTATCGTCATTGCTGTTTGAGAAAGTGTTTTAATAAAACATATTTATTGTTAGTAGGCCAGATAAACGTCATTATGCATCTGCGAAACCTGCGTACTAAATTTATCGAAGTTCAGGATTGAGACGAAATAAATATTTAAATACATAGTGTGAAAGCTTAAACATTACTCGAACGACTTGTAAAATAAATTCCGATAACCCGTATTCAGAGTATAGAAAAAAATATATAGGATGGATATGAAATAATACTACATAGTCTATGGTATTCATTTTTCTCTACCATCATACTTTTCTATTCTTGTATGGGAGAACTACATGGGAGGACTTTTTCAGTAGCAACCCCTACTCCAGAGCGACTGAATTCAGAAACCGGCCCTGCTTCCACCAAGCAAATGCATTCAGTTTCTGCGAAGCCTCTACCTACCTTTATTTACTTGGAGTATGCTCCGAAAGATACAGCATCTCGAGTGGATAAAAGGCGTCTCTCTCCCAGATTCCTCTTCGAGATTCTTCTCCTGCCGCTCTTTCTGGTATTGCCTCCTGAGGCCATTGCGGCCGTTGGACCCCAAGTGCGAGCCGTTTGTGATGTTGACCGCGCCTCGGGAAACCGTTTCTTCTCCCTTTTGTTTTTTATTATCGCCGAGTCGTCTCATAACATCACCTCGTCTCGACCCTTTGACGATCTCTTTCCTTCTTTTTAGTTCGGGTTTTCCTGTGAGTGAAAAAAACGCTCCTTCTCGACGTTTGAGGCAAATGTTATGACAGGGAGGAAAGGGACGTCCTAATGAGTTTCCCTCTCGCCGGGAAGAATATATTATTTTATAATTACTTCCTAAAAGGATGGGAGTTCCCGAGATGTAAATTAGTCCAAATGAAATTTAGTCGTCGGGCAATATTTGCTTGTTGACTTTCTTTCCGTCGCCCGGCGCTAAGATAGAAAAAAAACCGAAGTTTCTAGCTTTCAGAAGAAGCGCTTGAACACGTCTAGGTATGGATTAATCCCTTAAAATAGTTCAAGTTCATCTTTCAGTGTTTTGTCTTTGCAGAATAAGCATTCAAACTTTAACATTCTAAAACCTTTTCGAAGAAATTAATGGCCCCTTCAACATTTAGCAAGTCTGTCTTCGTATTATTCAAAATTAGAATGTTCTCTGGTAGTTGTTGAATTCAACGACATTAAGCTTTTAATTTTTTGATTGTGTTTAATAAAGATATTTTATGAGATAGTAAGATCATATATTGTGACTTTTTCCGGATATATTAGGATAATTAAATAGTGATAATTGTTATTCCATGAAATAATAAATCTTACAATTTAACTGCGAAACCTTTCATTGATAAATGTAATGCGTAGACATTTCGTTTTACATCGACCGTTTTCCCAATATTGATACCTTGTATTTAATTTATTATAGTGTAATGTAGTTCTCAATGATTAAAAAACGAAGAAAAAATCAAAGATTTACTTTCCTCAGAATTTATTTATGCGACCATGGTTTCGGTGCAAAGTTACACCATCATCAGGCACCGAGGCTTCGTTACAACAGCTTAAGAACAAACCAGAGAGGGGGGGGGTGAAGGAGAGTTACAAAGTAAGGGGGCCAATTAGTTATTCATAAAAGGTCGCTAAGCGGAGGGGTAGGGGGTAATGAACGGAAAAGGCTGGTAAACAATGTAGAAGGATTATCGGTGAAGAGGAATTCATTGGCAAGGGAAAAGGGATGGTGGAGATGGTGGAGTATTTGAAATTTTTCTAGTATATCTATTTTGTACGTATTACGGCAGGACTGAAGGATTACAGGTGAAAATTCGGACTGGTGATTTTTAACTAAAAGGTGTTCAGCAAAATGAGATCTATGAGGGGCGTTATTAAGGAAAGCTCTATGGTATTCATTGCATCTGGTAAAAATATTCCTACTACTCTGGCCAATATAACTACTTTCACAGTCATTACAATGAATTCTATAAATTCCAGGCTTAATCATGGGGTCAATTTTATCTTTATTATTACATAGTAAAGACCTAAGTGTTTTGCTGCTGTGGTATGCTAGGCGGAAATTATTCTTAATTAAAGATTTTGTATGATAGATGGCCAATAAAATTTAACTTGTGCCATTTTGGAGGGGTTGAGTCGGTAGAGGGAGTAAATATAGAATGGATAGCAGTTTTTCTCAGTTTTCTGGCAAGTATTTTATTATCAAGGAAGAGGGGTAACCGTTATTAATAGCAATCGTTTGTATTGTATTTAGTTCTTTTTGGTAGTTGTCGGGTAACATAGGTGTTTTAATGAGTCTGTAAAGGAGGAAATGAAATGCTGCAAGTTTCTGTTTGTAAATGTGGTTAGAAGAAGCTGGTATTACAAGATCCGTGTGAGTTGGTTTTCTATATATGGAAAATTGGATTTGGTTGTCGGAGATAAGTATGTTTAGGTCTAAAAAGTTGATCGAGTGATCTACTTCAAATTCACAGGTGAAAGTAAGGAAAGGATGAACTGAGTTTAACAAACAAATTAGTACGGTAATTTGTCTTTTGGACCCACCTTCCCCTATACTTGCTGACATTTTCCTCGACCATGTTGAATCCCAATTTTTTAATAGCAAATATCCCTTGCTATCCAATACTGCTACCTGGAATCGCTACGTTGACGACATTCTATGCATCTGGAAAGGGTCCCAAAGACAAATTACCGAACTACTTCGTTTGTTAAACTCAGTTCATCCTTCCCTTACTTTCTCCTGTGAATTTTAAGTAGATCACTATATAAATACATATACGAATAAAAAGATAAACATAAGTTAAAAGATTGTGACAGGCAGTACATTGTGACTGCAACCCGAACCTAGATCTACCACCTTTCGGGCAGTTTTTCTAACCACTAAACTACCATATCGTGTATCTTCTTACGCTAGGAAAATAAGAGGCTGGAATTCTAGCCCCAATTATTTCGATGCTTTATCTTCTTTTACTCATCGAGGTTGGAAAAACTGATTTGGATTCATAGAGGAACTAGGAATAAAGTACATTAGATTTTGGAGGAGGAAAGGTTTCAATTAGAAAAATGAAACGGAAGTATAGAAAACGGTGAGTAAAATATTCGTTCAAGTTCGTATAAGTTACAGACTCATCGGGCAGTACCTTTGAAAAGATTGTTGTAGAAGGGTAAATAACCCAAATTTTTATTAATTTTTATCCCTAAAGTTAACAGGTGACAAACTTAATGGCGAAGTTAACTTCCTCGCCCCCAATAATTATAGGTATATTTATCTTCGAATGGCAAGGGACGTCTATCTCTCAGGCCGAAGTTTCCAGAAAGGGAAAGCAGATAGGAAGAAAGTTAGCGAGACGGGTGTGAGAAGGGATAATTGTCGAACACGATCCAAAGGGACAGGAGGCAGTTGGGAGCGAGACAGCGACCTTAGTTCCTCGAACAGTAATTCTGATGCCGTGTCATTCGGCGCCCAGGGATTCGGAGAATGGAGATATGTCGCAGAAAGAAGAAAGGATGCCAAGAAACGGGGAGGAAGGGAAAGGTTTGTCGGATGTTTTAGATCGAGGGGAGTGGGAGGGGTGGAATCCCTTACTTTTACGACCCTGTAAGAGGGTGTAGGTGGGTTGGTAAGAAATAGCCCTATAAGGGGCTGTTGGAAAGGGGTGGAGGTTTTATGGCCCCACTTAAAGATCCTGCGAGAGACTGGCTGAAGTTTGTGCGAACGGAGATAACGTAACAATGGGCTAAGGCAATGGTTTTTGAACCGCTCGACATGTCCTGCCAAGGCAACAATTATTTCCATAATTAGTGATTTGCTGATTTATCGGGAAACGAAATGGGGGACAAAAGCCCTGGCATTAAAGTGGAAAAGTTAATCTAACGAAGGAAATTGAGTGGCTTGAGACTACTTTTCGTGGAAAGCCATAGGGTAGTGTCTAGTGTTTTTACAATTGTTACTTTTATTTTTTTAAAATAATTTTTGAATATAAATGCGGAATAGTTCTGAGAGGTGAATATGAGTTAATCTGAAAGAAGAATTTGTGGGACATATTTTACGACGAGCAGCTATTTAATCGTATAAACCTTATTTATCTACCAGGGGTATCCATACTGCAGTCCTTAGACCAATTTGGTGCTACCTTAAGCTTCAAGAAATGTAGCCTTCCTTGTAACCTTTAAAAATCGGTAACCACGGCTGACTGTTTCATAACTCCGAATAGATATAATGGATATATTAAACGCTTCTCTTTGTCACAGATTCTTATTATTTAGAATATAAGTAAGTACTGAGATTGTTCAATCTTTTTTGAGTGTTTTGAAAGAATTATTTTTGAATTCATTGATTCATCTCGGTAGCCAAGATACATAGATACTGTGGAGCGGCTGTTGGCTCGTGAGCTTTAATGTAGACCCTCTGAAATATGTCAATGCTGGAAAGCGACGCACATTATAATGATACACCAGCAGTTATAATGACTTACCTGCACCCGTAGCTTACGAAAATTCTTGCCTTGCATTCCTACGTTACACAAGTATAAATCGATTATATTTTTACATATGTTTTAAACTGCGTTAATATTTCACACAAGTGTTGATGCTTTCCTTAAATCCTTGTGATTTACTTGCGGGATTATCCTTATAAAACTGTTTGTGAGTTGGCTTCCTCAGTGAGGACCTCAGGCGGCAGTTCGTGCCACTTTATGTGGAGACTCTTCGCCGTGCTCACAAAAGCATTCCCTTTACGGTTTGGATGAGACGCGGAATGGTAGTTCAGTGGTTAGAATACCTGCCCGGAAAGTGGGAGACCTGGGTTCGAGTCCCAATCATGTCGCTATTTTTCACACTTGTTATTCCTAATATAATTATTTATAAAAATGTTTCAAATGCAAATTCTTCATAAATATTGGATTGGGACTGATCCTAGACAATTACCGGTTTAATAAGTTAAAATATGTGCGGAAAAACTTAATAACCTCACGGAGGAAAATAGATAAAGGAGACCAGGGCTGGAAACTAAAAAGGGCATTTTTCCAAAACTATCTTTAAAAGTAATTATATCTCTCGTTCGTTATACTTCAAAATTTAACTGCTTTGGAATCTTTACCTGAATTTCACCTATTAGGTGGAATGGTTATAATTCAATACATGTTGCTGGCCCTATCGATGGATTGCTAAGCTTAGCAAAGGAGAAGTCTGCTCACCACCGTTGAAACTCTCTGGTGTTACTGTTTTTCTCTTACGAGGAGATGTCGAGGGAACAGCCATCAAACAAACTTCTGCAAATAAGCAAAGTCGATACTCTGTGAGTAGACATTCCTTCCGATTCACACGCCAGATCAAACAGGTTTCGTTTTCTTCGTGAATCTGAGAAATGGTCTTTGTTATCTTCACCACACGGAGGCCCCTGCTAAAAAACAGTTTGATTGTGACAAGTGACGCGCGCGCAGTCTAGGGATTGATTAATTCTTTTCGTTTCATTCGCAGAAAACCATCGTCTTACCGTTATGAGGGAGATTTAAAATAATTTTAAAATAAAAGTTAAGTATTGCGAAATTATAAATATGCAAGGGAAAACTTACGATTTTTAAAAGTGAAGAAAATACTAAAAGAAAAATGACGATCAAATAAATGACATTTGCTTAACTACTTGGAAAAAATAGGTATCTGTAATTCTTTAAATCACGTTTTTATCTAAGATTTGGCTCCCATTGGGGTACATTATCTCAAGTTGATTCAATTAAATTTGACGGACTCTATTTGGGAAGAATGAGGCCTATTGAGCCCCTATCACATAAGGCCTCATAAGTCTTATTCTTCGGAGTTTCCCCATATAATTAAATGGATCGTTTCAGCAATTAATCAAATACCTGTGGAGCAGTTTTTTATCGTTAAATAATATTGCTAACGTCATTAACAGGAACAGGAAGACCCCAAGTACATACATATATTTTAATTCGCTACGTTGACGACATTCTATGCATCTGGAAAGGGTCCCAAAGACAAATTACCGAACTACTTCGTTTGTTAAACTCAGTTCATCCTTCCCTTACTTTCTCCTGTGAATTTTAAGTAGATCACTATATAAATACATATACGAATAAAAAGATAAACATAAGTTAAAAGATTGTGACAGGCAGTACATTGTGACTGCAACCCGAACCTAGATCTACCACCTTTCGGGCAGTTTTTCTAACCACTAAACTACCATATCGTGTATCTTCTTACGCTAGGAAAATAAGAGGCTGGAATTCTAGCCCCAATTATTTCGATGCTTTATCTTCTTTTACTCATCGAGGTTGGAAAAACTGATTTGGATTCATAGAGGAACTAGGAATAAAGTACATTAGATTTTGGAGGAGGAAAGGTTTCAATTAGAAAAATGAAACGGAAGTATAGAAAACGGTGAGTAAAATATTCGTTCAAGTTCGTATAAGTTACAGACTCATCGGGCAGTACCTTTGAAAAGATTGTTGTAGAAGGGTAAATAACCCAAATTTTTATTAATTTTTATCCCTAAAGTTANATCTTGGGATGGGAGGTGTGGAGATGAGGTTCGAAAAAGAGTAGCATTGGCCAAGGAAGCTTTTATGAAGCGAAGGGAATTAATGACAAATGGTCTCGATAGAGGAATCAGGAAAAGATTGGTAAAATCGTTGATATGGAGTGTTTTGCTATATGGGTGTGAAATGTGGACCTTACGAAAAGATTGGAGGCATTTGAGATGTGGGTGTGGCGTAGAATGGAGAAGGTGAGCTGAGTGGATACAAAAACGAACATAGAGCTAGAAATTGTTGGGGAGGTAAGGGTTTTAATTGAAGTAATTAAGCGCCGACAAAAGAAATGGGTGGGTCAAATGTTGAGAGGAGAGGGATTGATGAAGAGCGTGATTGAGGGTAGAATGCAAGGGAAAAGACAGAGGGGAAGGCAGAGGCAAAAGATGTTAGATGGCATAAAGGGTGGGGTGAGTTACCAGGTAACGAAGGAAAAGACTATGAATAGGAAATATTAGGGCGCATGGACCTACCGATAGGTAGAACACTTATGTATGTATGTATGTATGAAGATGTCAACGTGGTTGCCGTAATACGTGAAGTGATCAATGTTTTGCAGAGCACGACCTCGGAGATCCCTAATCCCCGCTGGTTAGAATTTCCTATTGGTTGGTTTGCTTGTAAACCACGGCTTTTTGGAACTTTTTTTTGTGAAAACTATAATGTGTTATGGCAGCTGTGTTCCTTTTCCTTATAGATGCATACTCAAGGTAAGTTCCAACTAAATCAAAGTAACATCGCTGATGTGCTTGTTTGTAGCTCCAACCTACTATCCCATTGACAAATCCGAGTCTCTCAAGTACTCTTCCAAATAGATAAGTCCAGACCTGTCAGGAGGATATAATAAGAATTCAGAATCACCGCTGTTGATTAATTATAACTTTAAAATTATCACCTCACTAAACTATTTTTCCAGATAATTTGCTAGATACTGCTTTTTTATAAAAAAGGGGACAAAAGGGATAGGAAAATAAGATCTCGCACTTCATGAAAGTGACCTTAGTAGCACAAGAACCAATTACCCAATTCATAATTATCTACCGTTTTCATCATGGAAAAAACTAATTTCGTTGCCTGGGATTCACTCGTGTAACCAATTTCGCTTAGCACCATCGTATCAAACGTCACTCTTTCCATGCCACTGGAAATTAACACAGATCGCTAAAAGCCATCCCACGTCTGTCTGACAATCCATCGACCTCACAGATTACCGACGTCACGTAAAGGAAAAAAATCACGTCGCGATTGTAGATCAAAATTCGCCATTAAATAGATAAGGCATATCCCATAAGCAGACTGACCATTTCGTTTTATTTTTAATTAAAAAGCGTAGCTCGCGAGACTTCGCTCTGCGCTTGCTCTTCTCCATCGGGCGGTCAATGAAAATGGTAGAGAGGGGAGAGGATAAATGGAAATCGGGTTTTAGAGATAAAGGATGGAGAACGATGGTGTATATCCGGTGAAAATTTAGCTGATTTTGTCTCTCTTCGTATTATCATAAACTGATTACCTAGATTTTGATGTTGATTACTTCGTTCTCTCCTTCCCTTTAATTTCGACATGATTTTTTTCTGGAAGTTGGCTGACGGAAACGGATCAAGTTTATTTATTCTTTACTTCTGATAGCAACCAATAGAAACAAGCGCCGTGCAGAATCAAGTGGATATCATTGTAACCGCACAACCTCATATACAATGAGACCCCAATTAATTTAACTCAAAAGCGTTTTGAAAACTCGTCACAGATTAAACCACAGCTAACTGCTTTTCTCTAGGGTATGTAGACCACGTATTTATTGACCTATTTTATTAAAAAACCGTAAGGAAAACCGATTAGACCCTAAGCGTTATCGCAAAGTAAGATCGGACGCATCATATTTAAACAAGAACAGGAGAGGGCGGAAGGGACAAAATAACAAAAGGGCCGCTGGAATGGAATAAAGTATAAAAATTACTCCGATTTTTTTAATATTTACTCTCTCTAATTACCCGACCGTTTCCATTTGGAGTTGAAAATTAGGTAAAAATTGATCGGCCATAATTTACCTTGCATTTTCCTCTCTTTCTCCAGCAACTGTGCGGTATGAGTTTGGACCTATTCAGTTCTCCACCTCTGTCCCCTTCTCTTCTTCCATTACCATATTTCTCCAGTCTCTTCTCTAAGTTACCTACATCCTCCAATGTCTTTGTTTTACGGCCTATTAGCCTTCCTATCCTTTCTAATGCTAACTTTATTTAGTTTCTCTGTCTTCCTCGATCTTTATCAGTGGCCAGTTTGAATGATCATTCCTCACTCCTGTTTCGTATATTACCCTCTTGTTGTCACTTATCATATCTACGATAAGATGGTACACTATGAAAAGTAAATTAAAATTGTAAAATGTTGCCTTATGGTACAGATATTCCATGAGTACCGAGTGATGGTGCTCTTTTTCTAGTAATATTCTGAATATTATATTATTAGTAAATTCAGTCTCAGTTTCCCAAAATACATCCCTTTCTCTTTAAAACTGTCTTCTTCAATACTTTGAAACAGTTGTCTCCTTACTCTTGAACGGATTATGGTTAGTTTTCGGTCGAGCGTAATTTAATTTCACGTCTCAACGACACGATAAGGAGAGGTACTTGGTGTGTTGCACCAAAAGTATTTTTATTCTTATGCAGGGCCGTAATTCCTCATATCATAACATCATCGCATGATGATGTATTGAAATCAGTCCTCTATACGAATAATAATACAAATATTTTTTGTAAAAATCACCAAATGTTTATCATTACGATGTCGTCATGGAGAAGTTCCATGAGAACACTGAATATGTTAATATTCTGTACCTGTAGTTATTCTTGCAATAACTGTATTTTCATTTGCTTATTATAAGCGCTTTCAAAGATAATTGTCAGCTAGAAAACACTAATGGTGACCTCCGTTTTTACGGTGACTTTCCATAGATTTATTCTTTGAAGTATCATTTTCTTGAACAATATCTTAGCATGAAAGATAAAGATACGCAAGTACACCTACATAAAACTGATGGGAGAGAGGAATGCTGAAGAATTAACATTTCAGAATTAAAGGTGAACATAGCATACAGAAAATTGACCTATGTAAATAGCGTTTCAAAGATGAATAGTGATGCTAAACGCGAGACAAGGGTTTGATGACGGAATATTGTGTAACTATCAGCAGATAGCCATTAGATAGAGAACGTGACGGCGAGTGTGAATACGAGGGTAAAAGGGAGGCAGATAAGCGCGAAGGTGGAAATAGGATATTTTGCAGAGGAGAGGGGGCGCTTGGGATGGAATAGTGTCGAGTGTGTTAATTTTCGCGCGACCGGCACAATCCATCCGAGTCAGCCGTTCTCCGTATGCAGATTTATCGACAGGTCATGCTGATATATATAAGTAAGCGCGCTAACATAAATTGCGCTCCTTCCGAATTTAATTCGAGGCTGTCTCTCTCTCTCTGCCTGCTTCTGCCCATCTATCAATCACTCTCTCCCGCCATTATTCTTTGTTACATTTTTATATCGTGATTTTCTGCCCACGTCATGCTACCTATGCGTATGAACTATTCATGAACAGAGGTTTCAATCGTATGTAGATTTACGAACCAAGTTTGGTATGAGTATTCGCGGTACAAACTACTTTGCTTCTACTGCTCAATTTCGGTGTCGAGGAGTGAAAGTAGTACATATTGACCTAAGAAACGGTTCAAATGTAATTATGGTGAAGCATCAATTTTTTTGCTCCTTGGTAGTAACTAGTTAACGCCCCCTTCAAGCATGACGGAAGTCAATTTGGTTTAAAAATATACCTATTATCGTATATATCTGGTCCTCCTAAGCCAGAAACAGTCCTTCGTAAGATCATAATAACACAATATATTTCTTACAATTTTTTATAATATTTATTCTACTGTTTTCAAGTCATGAAAGCCTACCTTACGTATATTTCTTATAGAAAAATTAAGAACTGATTATCCCCGTGCACGTACATGGGATAATTCATGAAATCAACATTCAACAATGGTCTTAGACGTCAAAGGGATGGGTTGTTTATTTCCCAAATATTTTACGAAATCTCCGTATGTTTTATAAAAATCTTCGGAATTTCGGATCTTTATCAATATTTCACGACTAAAATAAGAATCTATGATTACTTTCCTTTCTTTTGGCACTTGTCTCAATTTCGTAGGACCAGTTTTTCTAATTTACTTTTGTAAAAGATACGACCTCTGCAAGTCATGAAAACGTAATTTACGTACATCTCTTATAGAAACGTATTTTGTGCTCCTGGGTTCGAACCCGGACCTTTACATATATGAAAATAGTTTTCCTGGAGGTCTCAGCATCGTAGAAACACAATGCAGTTTGTTTCAGATCTCTAAGGCAAGCCGTTTCTGAGATAAATAGGAGGACGGACGGACAGACAGGCATTTGCTATTTATATATATGATTACCGGTTTTAGTTTTTGAATATATCAAATAATGTGACAGAATCACTACTTATTTTTTCTTAGCCGTATCATTCTTTAAAAAACCTACAGGAAAAAGGACGTGGTAAGAGTGAAGAGATAAGAACTCGAACGTGAGCTCTTGTTCTTACCAAAAGATGGGGAATATGCGACCTTCTGGGATTTTAACGCGGCATAATATACCAATCAAAAAAATTCCCGAATAAAATAATAAATAATGTTGTTACCCAATCTCTGACAGGTTCCCAAGTGATGGTATGATGGCAAATGTACGAACTGGATTCAATTAGTAAAAAAAATATTTCTCCTGTATAAAACTTGTGTTAAACTATTTTATGTAGGCAACATACTAATGAAGTGCGGCCTAACGCTTTCACATGCTTTCTGTCTCCTTAAATCGAGATTTAAATGAGAACTTTCGACGGAAAAATGCCCCCCTTTACTTCTAGAACCATTGAACCATCTAGTAGAAATATTCCTTTCATCCTTTAGAGAGCAAGTAGAGTCCCGGTAAATTTAAGACCCGGGCTCTAGTCCACAAAACAGCATGTCAAAATGATCTGGCTCAATAGTTAATTTTAGAAAGCACCAGACCAGAAAGTGGAAGATTCCGGGTTCGATTTCCGGAAATCTCTGATTTCCATGGACGTTTATGCTTAAGCTTTAACCCAGAGTTTCTCCTAAAACTATCTCTTTCGATGCTAGTGCAGGAAAACACTCCATTATAGGTGAGAGATATCTTTAATTATGATTAACCAATTCTGGCGGTATTTGATGGAACTTACTCATGATTAGTTCAAAGAAAACACGATCTGAAACCGTCCACAGAATATATATCTGAAAATTAAGATCGGTTTCGAGGGTTCTACCTCATCATCAGGCATCATAAGGTAAAACGGAGTCAGATTGTGTTTTCTTTGAAGAGAGATATTTTCCTACGTTGTAATGGAGTTTTGAGATACGTATCGCATTGGATCCAATACCGCCCGTGTATCGAGATACATATCCAGATCTAGATTAATACCCCGCAAGCCACCTTCCGGCGTTTGTCAAGGATTGAAAACACTGAGTGTTCGATCTACCACTTTAGCATATTGTTGAGACATATCTGACGCAGTAGGAATAATTCCTCAAATGGTTTGTCGTAGCATCTATTTTCTTTTATTTTACGGGCATTTTCAGAGAGGCAGAAATAGCGCGAGTTGTCGCTCACCGATTACGTCTTCCGCAATTGTTCCTTCTCTGAATTTATCAAGTAATCGCCTATCTTCTAATCATCTGACGTGTGGAAAACAAAGATTTTTCTCTTCTGTGATATTATATTCCACAAAGTAACTGATTAACATATGGATTTGATTCCAATCTTATCTCTTTTAAGGATTTGCAGCTTGCGTCTGAGAGCATTTACCTAACGCTTGTTTTTTATCGCAGCATTTTTTAATATAAGGTATCTCTTTCCATAGTTTGTTGGAGTACCTTTTTTCCGTCGGATCCCATACACTTGCCACTTATTCCAGGTGGAGCCTGGCCAAGGTGAAATAACGCGACTTTCATTTCTTTTCATCGCACCTGCCAACATTGCACTTTATGAAGTAGAGCTTTTGATTGCTTTACTGCAGATTTTTCGGATATGTGTGCTGCAGTGTAAGTTATTTGTATGAGTGATCTCGTTATACAGCAATCGAAGCGGTTGTATTTATTCCATTAGTTTGTTTATGAGTAATTCAGAATCAACTATATTCTTTCGGAAAAAGTAAGTTTGATAGGGTGTACCGGTAGAGTTTTCATAGCAGCAATTATTTTTAATTTCCGAGTGCTCGGATAAAAAGCTGCGCATAAAAATTTTATATCCGTCCCTATTTGTTGTACATCTTTAGTCAAATTCAAAACTCATTCATATTGACGCAACTACTATTCTTCCTTAATATCTAACTTTTTGGCTGAATAGAAAAATCGCTTTAAAATGTTTGAGTGATGTACTTAGAGTGAGTTTGGTTTTATACGTTTTTGAAACCACAAAACGTTATGATATCAATATGAGAGTGGTTTATTGGAAAGAGCTACAACGTCGCTCATATAATATAACGTAATCGGGTACTTAGCCTATCAAAATGTATGCTCGCGACTCGTCCTTCATGTAAAAATCTATGAAATCCAAAATACAAATACTTCTTACTCGAAGTATTTGCATACACTTGTATTTAGTAGAATGTATTAGCAATGTAGTTCAGCTAACCTTTGATTATGCAAAACGGAAGGCAGAATTTAGAAGAGCCAGATCAGACAAGTAGAGTCAAATCTTAGCGCAACATCCCACTGAGTGATAGGCCACCGTATTTGGCTTTCACGGGATCCATGTTCATCACAATGTTGGGTGAATACCGATAATTGTTGGCCCTAATCGGGAATTGAACCTGTGAACGCTTTCCCGAAGGCGAACGCTTTGACCACGTAACTACCTGGGACCAAGAGTTAGGACAGATGCTTTAGTTACAATCAGACAATTTTATATGAACAGACCACATATCAAAGTGTCTCATTCTTTAACGACCTTTATAGAATAATCTATAAGTTTATATGTAATAGAGATTTTATGGAGGAAAATCGCATTTGGTATAGCTTTACCACTCATATGTTTGAGCACCAGAAGGTTTATTGTTTCTGAAATTTGTATTTTTCATATCTACTCTATCTAATGGAATAAAATTAAACCAATAATTAAATTAAAGAAACCACCTAGCAGTTTTTATTAAATAAATTATTTTTGATTATTCAAAAGTTAGTTAATTAAAATGTTTTCATTAATGCTCTCAGCATTATATCATTATACTTTTACATGTCTTATATTAGTCCCCAATGTTACCTATCGTTATATTTATACATATTAGTCGTAAACTCGATCGGTAGCGATCCAATCTGAAAATAAGTAATGCAGTGTGATTGCAAATCCATTAATTTTTTTTGAAAAACTTTGATTAGGAAATGTTGTGTTTAGAACGTTGGTTGATGAATTATTGCGGTTTTGCATTGATTGATTAGAATTATATATAGGTGTTGATTCCTTACAGGTCTTGCTGTTTTGTCTCTTTAAATGTACATACTCTCAATTTCATGTTATAACTTTCTTAAGTTGATGTTTTCTCTATTCGATGAAAGATTTTGTCTGCCTTAAAAATCTTTTTTTTTTCTTCTTCTTTCGTTTTCTTTATACAATTTCCGCTAGAATATATGAGCCTTCTTACAGGTCACATCACTTTCTAATCCACATCCAAAGTATCTCCGGTAGTCCTCCGCCTCCTAGTCATCGCCCATGCATTTAAAACAGGTACCATGACACCGCGTCGCGGTTGCAGCTAATCTGCTACCGATGCATTAAGTCCTTCCGTCATCAATTCCCAACTCTCATCAAGTTCTCATTTGCAACTAAACAACGGGAGCCCTAATGAATAAACTATGATAATCTTTCCATCTTCTTTCAATACAACGGGAGATATCTTCCCCTAGCAGTTGAATTTCAACGAGTTTCACTCCACTTTTCGGACGATTTCATATTCTGCGTAAGCCTTGAGGGCCATTTGCCGCCAGGAGCAAAATCTTCATATTGCACTGTGCTCTGAATTTAAAACGCCTCGGAGGGATGCCGTCATCGCCCATATAACTCTGATATGCGGCGTCGTGGCCATTGAACGCAGGTCTCCAGGAACTCATTCGGTGTATCTGCGGCGCGTGTGTCGGAGACGTGGATGTCTCGCGATTAGGGGATGCGAAAGTTGTGAGGGATAGGGGAAGGCGCAGGGAAAAGGGTCTTTAATTCGGGACGGAGGTGAGCGTGAGAAATGGGAAAAGAGAAGAGGCCTGCTCTAGATTAAGAAAAGAGGAACTGTGGACAAGAAGCCGAGGGATAAATTAGAGGAATGGGAATGGGAATTTTGGCTGGATGCTTGCTGATGATAACAGAGGAACGCAAGGGCCATTCATGTCTACGCTGAGATGTGCTATGAGTATTTATTAAAGCCCCAAATTAAAGAATATGTAATAATAATAATAATAAAACGTATTTATTAGGGCGAAATTGAGACTACCCGTAACATACACGTATGAGTTTGCAGATACTTTCTTGAAAATAGCTCCTGATAAAATTTTTGGGATGAATAAAGATGTTTTTAAAAGGTACCAAATACATGTAGAAACGGACGTGAAAAACGTCTGACAGGACCGGGACTTGAACCCGGAAGACTTGGGTCTTTCCATCAACCTCCGAGTTTGAGTACCGGGACGGTCAGACTTTTTTCATGTCCGTATCTACTTGGGGATTGTCCTAAGCGCATTATCATGTGTCCACAGAAGGCAAAGATGAGCTATTGAAGAATTATAGTTTTATGAATTTAAAAATGGGAGTTTCAGTATTTACTTTAAAAACCTTAAGAATATGATTTTTACATTAAAATAAATCAGTTAAATCAGTGAATAAAGCCCTCCAGAGAGCACTAGGTAATATTATCTATCGACAGAAGACTGACTGTCTGTCTGTGCAGTCCTAGGCACATTATCGTGTAAAATTACCTATCGCCCTTTCTTTGCTAACGAGTACATCATAGAAGCTGTGCAATAGTTATCACTATTATTAGCATCTAACCTTTTTTATTTAAATTACTCAGAATACAAACGTAAACGCACTGATGTCCCCTTACCCCTTACTTAAGGCATTGAGTATATATGTGAAAAATGTTTCGTTAATTTAATAAACTCAGTCAAATACGCTGATGCCTCAGGAAATAGTTCTTCAGAATCATTTGAAGCTACTGACTTCCGACCATCATTGAATTGAATTTGTGTTTACAATATCATCCGGAGAGGACATAGGTTTTTATCGAAGGGAAAAGTAGCCATGTGATTATGAAGTAATTGCATACCATAGAAGTTATTTTTATCAGTGTTTTGTTGGAATTAGGTGGTAGGCAAATGTGGCAATCTACAACTCAAAGTAATAACGCAAAATTAGATAGTATGAAGCAGTAAATGCTTAAATACTGATATAAAGCTATACTAGACTTGAGGTCAGGAATACCTGGTATAACTAAATTACTACATCGATAACTAATTAATTGATAATAATTAGGTTTACTGCATACGAGGAGTGGGAAATGTGGCTTATAATTGCTAATACAGAAATATTGTAGCACAGAATAGGGGAACAAAAATGTGCCGAGAGTCCATCAATCGAGGGAAGAGAGTCCTTTATTTAGAGGAACGCACGTTCCTTAAATGTTTCTTCACCAGTAGTCTGTCTATGTATCATATTATACACCTGAAATAACTTTAACGGTAAAACTAATCATACATCTGAATTACAAGGTGAAATTGAAAAGGAATTCATTTATGCACTCTTCAGAAAGAAGAATCCTTAAGACAAAATATTTCAAGACATACCCACCTACCCTTTAAAACCTACATAGCATTTTTACATCATATCGTCTTCTACATAAGGGTTAAGTGGACCATGGTGCTCTCTAGTCCTTATTTCACCCAATAAAGAGGTTTGTGCTGTATTGAATGGTAGCTAATGAATGTTTTTAAAAAAAGACCGCAAATATCACATTAAATTTTAATCGGTTAAAATAATTGACAGACTTTGAACCTTTAATGGATTGTACTTTATCACTATTCAAGTCATCATATATAAACATATATATATAAATATTAATAATAATTAATTTAGGGCCAACTGTGTCGCATTAACACATTCTGTGAATACCTTCAGCCTCCGTTTCACTTTGCCTCCTTGGATTAGTAGTGACCAAGCTTTGGAATAAACATCTTGGGAGTAACAATTTCTGCGCCGCGTTACAAATCCCACGGGCAAGTGGAAAGGCTTTCTCCTTTATTGCAGCTTGTAGCAGGCTAGGTGAGGCGACGGGGTAGGAGGTGAAAACGTAAGGAATGAAACGAAGTAAAGGTGAATGGGCTAAAGGGATGGAACGAGGGAAAGGAGGGTCTGGCAAGAAGGGGAGTTTGCAAGAGAACGAAGGAATACAAATCGCAACATTTCTGCTCTCTCAGTCGGGGCGATTAGGCCTCCAGTCTCTTTGCTCCTTTGCCCCCATTTTGCCTCCGTCCCTCTCCCAAGGCCCCCGGGAAGCAAGGGGAATGCGCGGAATTGGAGTGCGGGATAAGTTTTCTGGGTTTGCGAGAAGGTGCTGGGAGATATATATGGGCAAAGGATGCCTCTGCGAGGGGTGTGTCTCTTTAATGAAGGCGGATTGGAGTGAATGAGATGATGAGAACGGTGAAGAATCATATCGGCGAGGGGGAGCGAAAACAAAGAAAGGGTGAAAGAGATACAGCGAGGGGCTAAAGGTGGGGGAGATTAAGGGGTGATTTAGGATGAAGAAAGTGGAGTTGATGGGTAGAGGGACGAGGTTAGTTTTTCTCAGGGAGGGAAACAATGAAGGGGAGTGAGATGATGGTTAGAGGAAATGTAGGGAGTTGGATGGAATGGGATGATTGGAGAGCAGCCAGGGTAAAGAAACGGAATTAGAATAGCCGATGAAGGAAGGGCGAAGAGATAATAAGGAATAGGGAATGACAGCGTGTCAAAACAAGGAAGGTGGAAGATAATAGATAAATATAGTATTCGGTAGGCAACATATTTTTGAAATCAGCTCTGTATATGATGACATCAAAGTTAGAGCAAGGGCTCTATCATCATTCCCCATGTAAATATGTCCCAGAAGATGATTACTAATATTATTCATAACGTCATGTCCAATTTTGAGGACATATATAATATTTTGAGTAGAAAGCTACAAAATCATCAATATCTTATATAAATATATCATTAATCAAATAAATGTGATTAAGCATTAATTATAATTAACATTTTATTTATTAATTATCAGTTAATAATATATTTACGATTTAAATTAATTATCAACCTTAGGTAAGGCTCGATTGGTTCATGTTCTTAATTCCCTTTTCGCTCTTTTATTTATGATACAAAATCATGACGCGGTAATTCCCTTTGGAACGAAATATTTCATAAGAATCTCTTTTAGGTAAAGAAAAATAAAATGGTAGTCCACGATTTTCTATCATATCAATGAAAACGTCATCAGTTTTGGTATATTATGAGTTGTTTCAAAATTGTATTTGATTCAGTGAAGTGAAATCACAGCAGATTTACGGTAGATTTATATTTGCTGTTATAACAATGCATTTTTTAGGCCGTAGAATAACCAAATCAACGTTCCCTCTTTCGTTGACTTTTCTTCTATTCAATTCTCAAAAGCTATATATCTTCTCTTTCAATTATTAATCACCAAAAATTAAACTAGGCAGAGACTAATACGTCTCAATCTCACCGTAAATTGAGTATTATTATTATTATTATTTATAATTTTTCTCATCTAACTTTTAGATGGTTTTCCTTCTTCATGTAACGGAACCAAAGTTCAAGTCACATAGAATGCATATTGGTATTTAGAGAGGATCGGACTATGTTACAGGTCTTAAGGATTATTGATTTTTGTATTATTTGGTGTAAATTAGTTTTTAGATTAATTTTTTTCACGTTTTCTACAAAGGTATGAGGCGTGATTCCTGTAGTTCATATAATTAGAGTTATGATTATCACTTTCTCTTGGTGCCATATTCTTTTAATTTCTATTGCTAGTTCCTTATATTTCTCTATTTTTTCATTGTATTTTGCTATTATATTGTTATCTAATGGGACTGCTATATATATTAGGTAGGTTGTCTTCTTTTTTTCCTGCAATGCTATATCTGGTCTATTGTAATGTATTGTTTTGTCTGTATGTATGGTGATGTCCCAATATAACTTGTACTGTTCATTTTCTAATATATTATTTGGGGTATATTTATAATATGGGATTTCATCTACTATTAATTTATGTTTTTTTGCTAATCCTTGGTGAATGATCTTTGCTACGGCGTCATGCCTGTATGTGTATTCGGTTCCTGCGAGCATTTTGCATCCTCCTATAATATGTTCCACTGTTTCCTTTGCTGTGTGGCATCTTCTACATAAGTCGGTGATGATTGACTGGTCTTTGACTATGTATTTTAGGTAGTTTCGTGTAGCTATGACTTGATCTTGTATAGCTATGATAAAGCCTTCTGTTTCAGAATATAGCTCTCCTTTTTCTAACTACCTGTATGTATATTCTCTATTTATATTTTCGTTGTTTGCGGTATAGTAGTGTTTGCCATGCAGTTTTTCTGAGACCATTCCTCTTTTTCTTGTTCCAGGAAATTTTGCTGAAGTGGTATGTCCTCTATTGAAAGGTTGAGTGGTGAGTAGTCTTTCTCAGCATTTACTATTGCCTCGTGAAGTTTTGTTTTCTTATCGAGGAAGTAATTTTGAGGTTACTTATTTGTATTTCATGTAGTGCTTGTATGTTTATTATTCCTCTTCCTCCTTCTTTCCTTGCTATTGCCATTCGTTCTTTAAAGGAATTTGGATTCGAAATTTATTGAATTGAGATCTTGTTAGGATCTCTACGTTCTCAACATCGGTTTTTGTCCATTTGATAACTCCAAATGAGTATGTGAGAATGGGGGTTGCAAGCGTATTTACGGCTTGACATACATTTTTTGAGTTTAGTTTTGATTTTAGGATGAGTTGTAGCCTTTGCTGATATTGTTCTTTTGGTTATTTTTTTATTTCGCTGATTGAGCTTTGTATTTTGATGAAAACATAAATATTTATATGTTTCCTCTTTTTGAATATTATTTACTATTTCATTGTTCAGCATTACTATGTTTTGGTCACAGTGCCATTTTCCTTTTTCCATATGAAGGATTTTGCATTTATTTATTCCAAATTCCCTTTTTATATCTATTGTGATTTGGTTCTTCATTTGAGTTTCTGTGGTTGCGTAAACTTTAATATCGTCCATATATAATAGGTGATTGATTTTGTACTTAGTTGTTTTTGTAGATTGATGCCAAAGTCCATTTGCGATTCTTTGAGCGAGTTCGACAGTGGATTTAGGCTAATGCGCTAAGTGAATCGCCTTGGAAGATGCCTCGCCTAATATTTATTTGATTAGTTTGGATGATCTCTTTGCCTGTTTGCAGTAGTATGTTAGTTCTCCATGTCTGCATAATTGCGGAGAGAAAGTTCTGTATCATTGGATGGATTTTATACATTTGCATAGCTTTTCTTAACCAGCTATGTGGTACGGGGTCGAAAGCTTTCTTGTAGTCAATGTAGCAGGTGTGTAGGTTTCTATTTTTTTTCTTTTCTTGCTTGTGTCATTATTATATTATCTACTATTAATTGTTCTTTATATCCCTTACTATATCGTCTACATCCCTTTTGCTCTTCAGTTATTATGTTATTATTGGCTAGGTGTTTATCTATTTTTCCGCATATTTTTGATGTTATTATCTTGTATAATGTTGGAAGACATGTGATTGGTCTGTAGTTTGCGGGGTTTTCAGTTTCTTCATTTTTTGGTTTGATACATGTTCTTCCTTCTGTTAGGAACTTCGGGGTTATTTCTCGGTGTTGCAATATTGTATTTATTTGTTTAGTCAGTTGGTTGTGAGTGCATGTGAATTGTTTATACCAGAAGTTGTGTGCATTGTCTATACCTTGGCATTTCCAGTTATTTGTATTTTTGATTGCTTTTGTTAATTCTTCTTTTGTTGTTATGTGGTAATTTTGTTGAGTGATATTTTTATGTCTGTCTTCCTCAACTTTTATCCATGATGAGTCTTCTCTGTGTTTACAAGTAATCAAGAACGGGTAGTAAACAATTTGATTCGGCGAACTGCGATTTTTTGTGTAATTGCGCAACTACCCTACAAGGCATTCGTCATCCAAATCTTCATTCGCTAGTGGGGCCCAAAAATCGTCGGCAATAATCTTCATCCAGTGAAGAATCTGTAAGCAAGGATGCTTTTTTGCAAGAGTGTTCCCATGAGACACGAATATGACAAAAAACTGACGGACTGGAAACCGTGCATCGGAAACTGAACTAGCTTTGTGAATTCTTCCATGCAATTCAGCTTCGACGACTGACACCTGAACGTAAAAACTATGCAGGATAATTCCTAGAGATATTCAACGGTAATCCACTTCTCGGTGATCCTTAATAGTAGAGGATTCTTATATGCCTCTTGGGCACAAAATGTTTTTTCGATATAAATTTTGAACCAGATTTGAATGAGTTGACCTATTTATAGTTATAAATTTCACTGAATTCTCTCTCTCTCTGAAGGCTCTCACACTAACCTCTATATCTCACCTTTTATGAAGTACGTTCTAATTCCCTTTGGAACGAAATATTTCATAAGAATCTCTTTTAGGTAAAGAAAAATAAAATGGTAGTCCACGATTTTCTATCATATCAATGAAAACGTCATCAGTTTTGGTATATTATGAGTTGTTTCAAAATTGTATTTGATTCAGTGAAGTGAAATCACAGCAGATTTACGGTAGATTTATATTTGCTGTTATAACAATGCATTTTTTAGGCCGTAGAATAACCAAATCAACGTTCCCTCTTTCGTTGACTTTTCTTCTATTCAATTCTCAAAAGCTATATATCTTCTCTTTCAATTATTAATCACCAAAAATTAAACTAGGCAGAGACTAATACGTCTCAATCTCACCGTAAATTGAGTATTATTATTATTATTATTTATAATTTTTCTCATCTAACTTTTAGATGGTTTTCCTTCTTCATGTAACGGAACCAAAGTTCAAGTCACATAGAATGCATATTGGTATTTAGAGAGGATCGGACTATGTTACAGGTCTTAAGGATTATTGATTTTTGTATTATTTGGTGTAAATTAGTNTCTCTGTGAAGGCTCTCACACTAATCTCTATATCTCACCTTTTATGAAGTACGTTCTGCTGGATACTCAATTGTACATCTCCTACTTTAAATTTCGTTCCACTAATGCTCGTTTCTCTAGCTTTATTTCGCTCTCTGTGTGGCTGTTGTGACCTTTCCTGTTCTTACGAGTACCCTAGTAAATGAAAGAGGAAGGATGATAACATGGGCAAAGGGTGAAAAGGGTACCAGGGAATGAGAGCTGCTGTGGAGGTATTGAGAAGATTGACTCGGTTAGAAGTGAAGGGATATGAGGGGAAAATTCACGGCTAAAAAGCGTCAAAAGAAACGCTGAGTGGAATTAGAAACGGTTGCCTGGCTTTAATACAGCTTCGAGACTCATTTGATTTAACGGGCTCTCGTTTAATTGGTTAAAAACCATGAATATCAAGTAAAAGTGAGAAAAAGTTGCTTTGCTATGCAAATTCGATTCCCTACTCTCCGCCTTCGTATGCAAAGATAATCTCAGAATGTATGTATTCTCGCTCTGTGAAATGGTTATGGAGTGACTGAACGCACACCATGGCAAATCCTCTCGGAAAACCGACATTTTATCAACTGCAGAATATAAGTTTGCGAAAGACACAAAACTTCGTTTCGTTTAATTGGTGGAAACTTGGGCATAAGGTTTAATGAAATTTTCAGAAATTAATAAGATGAATGGCAACGTAATGATTGCGAGGCAGGGCAACTCCCTAGGGCAACACGTAGGGCAACCTGCCCTACGTGGAAGTTCTGATAAGCGGACCACATTCTCTGCCGTTCAGTCTTTCATTTGTTGAAAAAATGTCTTCGTCATACACCATCACATGATAGATTCGAGTAAAGAAAATATGCTCGGAGCAGCTTTGAGAATCCCAATCTATTGCGAATGACAGCGAAATTAGAAGTCTTCCGCGATTTAATTTTCGCAAATGATTTTGAAAATGAAGATGCTACTACGATCGCGAGCATGGTTTTAGCAAGACAGAAATATGATAATTAGAAAAATTTTGGAAATTATTGGCTTAGTTTTGATTAAATACCCAGGAACAAATTTATTTACCACATGTATCACAATTATTTAAATTGTGATGACATTCCTTATATTTATCCTAATATGATTAGAACAAAACCACTTCTGCATCTGTATTTAACGATATATTAATATACACGTCCTGTCCTAAACTGATGAAATTTTAGATGTTTAGATTCTTAAAACATCTTTTACTCTACGTGTTATCTCTAAATACAGCAAGATTTTGATAAAAAATTTGTTTTTCACTAAATAAATCCACGGAATGTAGAAAGTTTTTTTTTACTTTCTGTTACAGTGTCAGGCCATCTGAGGCATTTACTATTGATTCAACATCTAAATTACAAACACCACTGTGGTGTCAGACCATTCCCTCTAAATATAAATAGTAAAATTGTCTATGCTCGACAAAACAGCTGGGAGAATACTGCAGCCGTCATTCTAAAGGAAGATTCGGGTCCGAAACCCGGTTTCGTAACATTTTTTTCATATCCATTCATACTTCGGGTACTTATATTATGTATACTTTAATTTTCTCGGCCAAAATGAGCACTGTGAAATCTAGCTGATGAACAACCCAGAATTCACATATAATACCTCAAAACCACATAATAAATCTAGTCACCATGAGTATATTACTATATGCATGTTCACGTCAGAGGCAACTGCCGCAAATGAACGATTGCAAATTGTTATAGAAAGAGATTCACTCCATAAACCATTAACCCTCGCACAGTTGAATATCTTGGAATCACCCTTACCAATAATTTAAACTGGAGCACACATATTCGAAAAATTTGCGTTAAAGCAACTAAAAGGCTGTTTTATAAAGCGTATTGGTAGTAGTAGCACTGTTAAAGGTGCTTCGACAGCTAAGGTCGTTTCGCACGTGAGCCCCCACCGGGAATCGAACCCGGGATCGCTTTCATCGAAGTCGAACGCGTTGCCCACTTGGCTATCCGGGAGCCCTATAAAGCGTATTGTAGGTAGATGCGATGAAAAAGTTAGAGAGCGATGTATGTTAAATATTCATGTTAGTTAGGCCCCATCGTGAATATGCGGCGAGTATCGAAAACGAATACTCGCGAACTAGAGGAAATGCAGCGCAAGGTGACACGAATTGTTAAAAAGTGCTACGATAGAAACGCAAGCCTTACGCAAATGCTCTTACATGCAGGTTGGGAATCCTTGAAAGAAAGGAGATTAGAAGCTAGGCTGCGATTGTTAGATAAAGTCAGTGTAAGTACATTTTCGGAAGACGTAATTAGTATTATACGACCCCCTTCTGCTACTTCAGCCGATTAATTATTCACATTAAGCATAAAATAAGAGAAATAGATGCGAGGACAAGTCGATTTAGGGACACATTCTTTCCGCGAACGATACGTGATAACAATAAATTAAAGAAGTAACTCCAACTCTTGGTGTTTACACCCGCTGCCACACGCCAAAAGGCAGCTTGCAGGGTATTTATGTAGATGTAGATTAATATTTTTGCAATACCAATTTTTGTCACGGGAACTGATTCCTTAAGAATGTTGAGTTATGAGTTACGATGATGAAAAGCGATACATCTAGGAGTCAAGAAGAGCTGAAGTAACTAATGGGGAATTATTTTGAGAATGAGTAATAACCCTTGGTGATGATGATTCATATTTATTGTACATTCATATTCATACATATTATATATTGTATACATCAGAGAAAACTCATAAGTAAATTAGTATGCTACTTTTCGGTAGGTTTATGTGCCCTAATATTTCCTACTCAAGACGATTTTTTCCTTTATTGGTTATTTATCCCGGCCTTAATACAATGTCTTCATATAATTTCTGTTGCATTTTTCTTCCCATCTGATTTTTCCCTTGCATTCTAACCTTAATTACATTCTTCAACAATCCATTCCCTATCGCTATATTACCCACCTATTTTCTCTGTCGTCGTTTAATTACCTCATTGAAAACCGTCGCTTAAACAACCATCTATAGCATCTCCGCATTTATTTTTCAATCATGTCTACTTACATTTTCCATTCTGTGCCTCACCCATATCTTGAAGGCCTCGAATCTTTTAATGTCAGCCTTTCTTAAGGTTCGGTTAACACAGTAAAAACTCCACTCCAACAATTTTACTAATCTCTCCTGACTTCGCTACCAGAGCTTCCTTTCAAGAGATCCCTTCGCTCCAATTACCTTCTTCGGCCAATTCTGTTCTTTCTCAAACCTCATTTTTGGGTCCTCCGTCCCTAGAAATATCCCAAGTAGAGAAATTAATCCACTTTGTACAAGTTAAATTACTTTTATTTCTTTAGTGAAACAATTCCAAATCGTCGTTTGCAAGCGATATTGTGTGGAATTACATATTTAATAACAATCCAATCACAAAATCTTTATACATTTCAGAAAATATTTAAAAAAGTATCTTGTAGAATTTGTACTGAATTTGTGAATGGAAAGTTATTTATTTGTTACTTAAGTTTTCTTCACGTTCACTTTCTTTCCTTACTCTCCTGTTTTATCGTTTAGTGTATTTTGTAAAATTTTAAAACCTCTTCAAGAGTAGCGTTATCGTCTGCATATCTTAGAGACTTCTCCACCAACTGTCACTCCTCACCTATTTCCTCCGCTACATATGGATTATCAACTGTCATCGTTGATAAAGGATAATAAAGTCTTTCTTTTATTCCTAACTCCGTGGAAAAGATGAACGCAGCTAAACTTACACTCCCCGTATATGTGAAGATTATTATAAATATTTCGACTGCTCACGCTGTTTCTCGCTTCTGAACGTTTAAAGCGCCATTAAAGAGAACGAAATGTGGAAACTACAGAAATGTAAACCCTTTGAGAAATTCGAAGGTGAAAGCGGACGACGCATGCGGAATGACGGAGCGTAATGCGCGAAATGGGGAAAGTTAAAGTCGCAGGAAAAAAAACATGGCCGCGGAGAAAAAGTGAAAGGAAGCGCGGATTGAGCAAAACCCGAAACGGGTGCACATTCAAAGCGGAAGCTGCATTCAGAGGGAAAGTTTCCAGCGGCAGCCGGAATCCGAAGACGTATTAAGGCAAAATAGAGGTCTTTCGGGGCGACGCAATGGAACAGGAAATGAAACGTAACGAGATCGGGACGAAAGGGGAGATAAACTTAATTAGGGCGTATGAGAGACGAATGTGGAATGTTTACGGAGGTGCGCGCGATACTTTTACCTCAGCGATAACCGTTGATTACAATTTTTTCGCGGGCGAAATTGGGAGATTTATCGCGGGCAGGTGAGCCACCGAACGTAGGTAAAAGTAATTCTGCGTCGGCGGCTGAAAAGGCGTGTGCGTGAATGCCTCGTGTAAATTCTTCCGTGGGGGCTGCCGTTGGTGCTGCCGTTTGGCTCTGTGACCCACATTTCGTGTTCCCCGATTGAGGAATGGCTGAGCCTGTGACGTTTTAATTGCGTGGAATATTTTCTAAAATTAAGGGCGTAATTACATTTTTCTGAAATCTTTTAAGGGGTATATATTACCATGAATATTAGGGTAATCGGGGAGGTATTTACTTAGTTAGCATCGGCGTATCATGTAAATGTATTTATGTATTTAAACACGGAAGAATAGTCTATGAGTGGGGAATATTAGAGCACATGGACCTACCGAAAGGTAGAACACTTATGTATGTATGCATTTAAACAAATTTACATGTTTTCAAACACAAACTTGGTTGTTTTTGTAGTGTTCACGGTAAAACGAGAGTAAATTGTTACGATTCCGTTTTGTGTAAACCTTAATAACATACAATGTGGACATAAATGTGTATTTTAACACTGATTAGCCTTATTGATTCCTTATTTTCACGCTTAAGGATGTAGTTTTGCGCTCGATGTTTTAAAAAAATACTTTCCCCCACTTGCATTACAGGCAGGTAAGACATTCAGGAGTAAAACTTTCATTAATTAATGAATTCAGTAAAAATTTAATAATCAAGGAATTCATCATCATATCGTTCATAATCATTACAAAAATCTTTATTCTGTTCCATGCTACTATACGGACCTAAGGTTAATAAGCAAAATAAGTCTGAAATCATTATGGAAAGTATGCCGAACTTTATTTGGATTTATTCTATATTTGATAAAATAAAGGAATTGTATGATCCATTTTGGTGCCAAACCGTAGTATGAGATGCTGGTATTATCCATAATACTGTGTCAATAATATCTTAGGATGATGTTCCTGACGAAATTGATTATTCAATAACCGAATCCACGTTTATTTCCTTCATATCATTGTTATTAGCGAAGGGAACATATACAGAACAGCATAATTCTAATTCTGAGTTTCAAAAAATATATCTTCAGTACCAATTCAGGCACCTGAACCATAGATTCTACATTACTACACTATCGAATGCACAACATTATTTTTAGTCATTGTAATTGCAGCTACGATGAGCATAAATCAAGACAAAATGACGGTAGTACCACATGAACTTTTCCTTTGAATTTAGCATACTATTCTAAAGACCTCAATTAATTCAGTATTTCTTCGATGATAAAACAAAGTATTTGAATTTTTTATTCGAATAATATGATGATTATCGACGTGATAACACTACGCTGAAGAGCTTCCTATTTTATCGTAATAAAACTAGAAAAATCATTACAGTGTAAATAATTTTCTTTATGATGTGAATAATTATTTGATTTAAAATTATTTTCTGAATTTTGTGTTATTCATCTCACTTATTTCAAAAATCCAATATTTCCACTCAGGCTTAGATTACTTACGGTAGGAATGACGATGGAACCGTGGCAGTAAAGCATTCTGAGTGAGAAAAACACCAGGCCATGAACGATAAAATGTACCTTCCTTAATTTATCGGCAATTCAACTGCGTTAACAGGGACCAGTAAACCCCACACGCAGTTTCAGGAAGACAAGATCGTCCGACAAAATCGTTGTATAGGATAATTCTTGTAGGCAACGCTTCCCCCGGAAAATACCTAAAAATATCCGCCTGTATCTCACTCGAAAACAGAGCTTATGATTCTTAATAACCATCCGCATGCGAGCTACTTGTTTCATTAAAATCCCCCGGGGAAAGGATGGAGAGGACAGGGATTTAAAAAGCGCTACAAACTACTTTCGCGAGTTTATTCCGCATGCAATCACGCTAATCATCTCGGAATTCAGAACACGGAAATCATTTTGCGTGTCTACCCGCGAGAAAACATAAAAGCAATAAACAAAGCTGAATACCAAGCAGGGAAGGCATTTTTCCCCTCTCCACCCTGAAACATGTGTCCCTAACGTGAATAAATGTCGTTGTCCCGTAGACTTATGTCGCCCGAATGCAGTCGCTCGGCTCCCTTCATTCCGATGGAGGTTCGCGCCGTCCACTGCAGAGTGCGTGGGTGTCGCCGCACTCGCGAGACTATTACGAGCCCGCTAACTAGGGATAAAGCCTACGATCTACTATAGAATGTTCAAATGGATTTTAATGAGGTGCTTAATTGAGTTCAAGCAGCACTACTGTGCCAGCTGAAAGGAAATTTTGGAGAGCTTTCATGTTCGTAAAATTGGCGGGTTGTACATACGTAATAATTCAAAGACTCAATGAAGAGAGCAGCCTATAAAATGATAGATTGATGAATATAAACTTAGCAGTTAGCCAATGTAACCACAGTTTTGCTAGATCTTCGAAGCAAGATGAATATTTACTACAACTGACATATTAATATGTTTGCCCACGGAGGGAACAATTTAATATCTAATTTTTCCTTTGCATGAATATAGGATGTAATTAAAACTAGCAATACGTAGATAAAACGATTAGTTATATTTGATTAATGAAGTCATATCCGGAATAATATTCCACATTAATTAACGATTTATTAAATTATAATTCTATGATGATTTTCAAATATCAAAGTATCTTACTCACCAAAACATGAATATTCCCATGCATACCGTAGAATAATGAATCCTTTCATCGTGTATCAACTATTCTTTAGTAATGTAATAAATATAACGTATTTATAAGTATTCTGTTCTTCAAACCCTAACAGAATTGTGAAGTAGTGTAAGGTTATTTTCCCCAGCTGTTTGGTCTTAAATCCTTTCCATATCCTCAATTGAGCCAAATAAAGGAGAGTAAAATTCGTTCTTATTAAGGAAATTAATATTTTAACAACTAAAACGAATAAAAGTAAGAGCCAGCAACGTGGTCGAGTCCAACAAATAGGTTCGTAAGTCCCAATAGTGGTACAATACCGCTGGGAAACACATGAATAGACTTTTCAAATATTTATTTATTTAGATAATCTTACAAATAGAACAATGTTCCGGTGGTAAGATTTGGACAAAGTAATTTCCACCCTCACCTAAAAATACAACACAAAACAATGACGCTGTCGGATACACTAATACTCTTGTCAATCATACAATAATAATACAATATACACAATTAATCAAATCAAATTTAGCCCTCCTAAGTTCATCCCTTAGATGAAGTCTTTCACCACTCTACTATTTATCCAAGTACAGCTGCCCAAACCATGAACAAAATACTTATCTGTTTATTTACTGCCACCGTTAATATAGTCTGGTGGCAGCGTTATACAATGCAATAGATACAGTAAACTAAAACAACAATCTTACAATATTTTATAGTAATCTAAAGCAAATTTTTCTGAAGTCTTTTCTGCTTTTCGGGTAGGGTTTGAAGGCCTCTTCAGGTAACACATTCCAGTCTTTTACTCCTCTATTTATAAAAGAATACTTCGCGATATCCGTTCGTTGTTTCCTAAGCTTAAACTTATGTCCATGATCCCCCCGAGCAATATAATGTGGTTCCTCTATCCTGTCCTTTAATTCTGTCCATGCCTCTCCTCCGTTTCTTCTCTATGAGAAACTGAAGACTCGGTGTGAATGCATAGTGTTAAATGACCGCCTAAGGCAGACTGCTCGATATCTAATTGGTTATAATGCAGACATCCAGTTCTCGCAATTGCTAAATATTGGGTGTATTCATTGTTTAAATTTCAAAGTGATACCTAGCATAACAAGTTTTCTGGATTATTTTTATCTCAATGAGCGCAGAGTAGTTCAAGAAATATCACAATGAAAGTGTAAATATCCACGCGATAGCCAATTGGTATTTCGAATAGGTTGGAAGCTGTCCATTCTATATCTAAAAGAATTTTTGTAGCTGTTTTGCATCGTTTATGCCTACTTTACCATTAGATACACAGTAGAAACCGGGTTCCGCACAACGAAAACGATTCCATTGCGATTTAACATCGTCATCCTTGGGCACCCTGAATTATTTGTGTTATTTTTGTTACTGTCCGGTACTTTAAGGGGCGTTTTACCAATTTTTGGCTTTCCATCCACACATTTATTCTTGTGTTTTTATCAAAAGATTGTTTGCATTACATGATATGTGAAAGATCGGTCAACTCAGGTCTAACATAAAATAATACAGGATCGACTCCGTCAATTGAACATTCATAGAAAACTAAAACAAAATCACATCAATCACAATCACAAGTCGATCTGATGATTCAAAGTTTGGGAAATTTCTAGATTTTAGGACCTAAATTTAGACGCCTATCCCTGGTCATAACATCTAGAGGAGGCAAATTTTTTAAACAGACGTGTGATTTTGTTTTAGTTTTCTATGAATGTTCAATTGACGGAGTCGATCCTGTATTATTTTATGTTAGACCTGAGTTGACCGATCTTTCACATATCATGTAATGCAAACAATCTTTTGATAAAAACACAAGAATAAATGTGTGGATGGAAAGCCAAAAATTGGTAAAACGCTCCTTAAAGTACCGGACAGTAACAAAAATAACACAAATAATTCAGGGTGCCCAAGGATGACGATGTTAAATCGCAATGGAATCGTTTTCGTTGTGCGGAACCCGGTTTCTACTGTGTATCTAATGGTAAAGTAGGCATAAACGATGCAAAACAGCTACAAAAATTCTTTTAGATATAGAATGGACAGCTTCCAACCTATTCGAAATACCAATTGGCTATCGCGTGGATATTTACACTTTCATTGTGATATTTCTTGAACTACTCTGCGCTCATTGAGATAAAAATAATCCAGAAAACTTGTTATGCTAGGTATCACTTTGAAATTTAAACAATGAATACACCCAATATTTAGCAATTGCGAGAACTGGATGTCTGCATTATAACCAATTAGATATCGAGCAGTCTGCCTTAGGCGGTCATTTAACACTATGCATTCACACCGAGTCTTCAGTTTCTCNCTAACCACTCCGCCACCGCGGCCGGTAATGTAATGGACATAGTTGTTACATCTAGATATTACCAACACGTTATAAGAGTTACTTACAAAAAGATCTTGGGTTAGAAATGGTTACTCTAAATCGATATCCATTAGCTGAAACATTTTTTTAAGTAATTCTTCCAATCATCTCAGTAACCAATACCAATTCTCAGAATCAAAAAAAATCTCAGCTCCGGGAATCTGCAAAGCCCCCCGAGACTGCAATCCCCAATGAGGGAGAGGACACTGAATGCTGAAAAATACGACGCAGCGTGTATGGGAGGGCAGAAGTCACATTCCGGTAAGTGCCCTCGGTTCCTTTTTATACGAGAAAAAAAGGCCTTCCCCTTCCACTTACGACATCTCCTCTCTTTCTCAACCCCTCGTTATAATGGCGGGAAACAACCCCTGCATCCTCTTCTCCTACATAAGGGGGAGTCTGTTTCCAAGGTTCGCGTTTTAGTACAAGGGAAAGAACATTTCTTGGGCGGTCTCCGTGGATTCGGAGATGTTACTCTTTTTCCCTTTGACGATTCCCCTCTCCACACGCGCTTTTCAAACGCACCCATACTCTCAGCTCTTCCGCTCGGATTGGATGTCCGTCATTAACTTTGATGTCTCTTTAAGGAGATGTAATCCGTTGAGGTTGAGATATGGAAGAGGAAGATGGAGGGATTTTCGCTTAAGATTCCCTTCCTGTTATTTTTTGCCCTTTTAAATGCTGGGAGTGAAAGTGGGGTCTGGAAATTGAAACTTTAGCAGTGGGTCGAAGGAAAAATAGAGGGAATCAAATTTGTGGAGTAGGGGCGGGCATTAGGGAATGGCGGCGAGGTTGCGATTAAAAATTTTAATTCCGGAGATATTTTTGCTGTGCTCAGTGGAGGAAGGGCGGGAAATGCGATTTGAAACTGCGGGAGCGATAAGGATCTCTCCGGGGAAATGGGTTGGACGGTGGGATTAGAGGAAATCGCTTCCGAGGCTTTCTCGAGCTACTGTGAAGCTCCAAGTTTGAAGCAAATGTCATGCGTTTTCCCTTTAATCACCTCAAGCACATATTGAGCGCTGCTCAATACGGCTGCTCTATCTCTGTTTCCACACAAGAAAATAATTGGCGGTTGTATGGCGATTCTGTCAGTAAATAATACCATTGAATTGTTTTTCAATCTTCTTTTTTCGAGGATAACCGTAATGTGTCGTCTATTAGTAATACTTTTTCTTCTGAGTACCATCTTAGTCCATTATACAGTCCTGTATAAGTTTGTGAACTGACATGCACCTATGAAACGTAATTACATAGATAATATTGGGACTTAGTATTTGTTTGAAGCTCTGCAGCGTAAGACCGACTCTGCATTCCAAAGTACACATTGCACATCTGAAAGAAAAATGAATAAAGAAGGAAAATAAAATGAAAAATTGCGCATCACAATCTGATTTAATTAATTATCCTTCACCATTAGCACTCATTATCTTCTAAATAATTTTAATAATCGATTTGGAGTACCTTCTCAGCATAGACATTGAATGGTTGCCAACCGTAAAATATAACTAAATACCAATATCATACATCTTTATGACTATGAACACTTACATTCGCATCTGATATGTTATCATATTCATATTTGGTTTGATTTCTGTTTACGTTAATAAAGTAATAGCACGCTGAAAAACATTTTAAACAGTATATACTGCTATAATCTTCTATAATGAAACAGTATTACCTGACGATGACCTAAAGTGTCGAAATAGTAATATTATTGTGGTAGCGGTAGAAGTATTATTTTCCTTATTACTTATAATTGCTATTTAATTGAGCTATTTTCAATTTTATGGAAACAGTAACTGAAATAATTACCCAGAATATAAGTTTTAATATAAGAAAGAAATTCTTCGAAGAGCAAAAGATGATATAATAAACTCGTGAGCCCAGCAAAAAATCTTTCATGCTCAATTATGCAAATAAGAATGAATTGGGTTGATCTATTTTTTCGGTCATTCGGAAAATTTTATACCAACACATACTCCAGTATGGTAGGGTATACTCCAAAACGTTCTTTACCGTAATTCTTACCTGTTAGTTAAGTCTTGGTTGCCGGAAAAGTCCATTTTCTAATCCAGGTATATCAAGCATAATAATGGTCACTCAAACCTTTGGCGGTATTCCTATATTCCATGCAACATACGACAGATGAAGGGTTCTCTAAAAAATACGTATTTTTGGTTAGTATTATAACCAATAGCTTAAGATTTATCTGAAGTAAAGAGGTAAGTCCCAAAATTGTAAGTTACGGCGGTTAAAAAGCGGAGAAAACTTGATGACTCGAAAAAATTCGTTGGTCCTTTTCAATCGAATGATCATTCTATTATAGCATTGTTTTTGGTCAATCTATGGAAGTATCTTATGGTTCATCCCTGTCTTTTATTTTACTCGGCGACCCATCCCAGAATTCCATCTCCCGAAAGACTCTCTTTCCCTCCGATTTGAGCCGAAAGAGGCGTTCCTTCGATCGCACACCTTAGGTGGCATCATCCCTCGAAAGGCGATGGAAGGATTCCGGTGGGAGGGTCTGAGTGGCGTGCGAAACCCGCTCTCCATCAGTCTTCATAAAACGGTCTTGCTAGACAAGCCTTCTTTTGCTAACCCTATGGAAATGGCAGCGTCGATGTTTGGATGGAAAAGAAGTGAGGGATCAACCCCTCAGGGAAAAAAGAATAAAACCACCCCATCGAAATGGGATCGGGTCTTTTTTTCGTCATCTAAACCATGGGCCTTTTTTTATTCTCCCGGTGCCTTTTTATCTGCAGTCTTTGAAGGGCAGCATGCGGCTCGAAGAATTCCGATATGAAAGTACCAGCCCTGCGTCTTCTTTCATAAAACTCTTTCCACGTAGCGTTCCCCGCATAAATGAAGATCCGACGAGATTGATGGAGTTTTTACGAGGCTTCCGTTTCGAGAACTCGGGCGCTTATGCCCAAATATTTAGTGCAAACAATAAAGGAATTCACCGGAACTGAACATACCGTAAAATAATTGTATATGCTAGCAGTGATATCTACGTTAGCTATTCAGTCAGCCATTCGTTCCAGTGTCGTATTAGTTTGCAAAGGATATTTTCTATAAATTACCAAATCCCAAAACTCGAGTAAACACCGTGAAAATATATTTTTTTTTAGAAATCATGTATGAATCCGTGAAGAAGAATAAGTTTCCATTCACCGTGGTCCTCTAACCCACGACTAATGAGCGTCACGAGGCCTTTTCATCAATCCTGTGTAGCTCTTGGTTCAGAAAAATCGAATTTTTCTCCTGTCTTTGATCACATTTTTCCATTCATAAACGATAGCTGATATGCAAAAACAGCAAATTTCACACAGGAAACGAGCGCAAAATTTGGATCTCATGATTTTCATTAATGATTTATAATTATTATACCGATTCAGATTATTGTTATAAAATTATAGATAAATCAGCAGTGATTCAGGATGATTTTTTTTTCAGGTGAAATAGGTAGCTAGATGCTCCTGGAATCTTTCTACACACTTATGTGAATCACTTGAATTTATATATGCACTAAATCCCTGCAAGCCGCGATTCGGTGTGTGGCAGGGGGTGTAATCACCTACCGTTAGCTAATTGTTGTGTATCGTTTGCAGAAAGATTGAGTCTTAAAGCAATTTATCATAGTATATATTCATCTTATTTTACGCTCATTATCGAATTAGCCGAAGTAGCTGGGAGTCATATGGTCATATAATACCGATGGCATCTTCCGATAACGTGCTTTATCTGATTTTATTAATCAATAGCAGCTTTCGTTATTCGTTAGCTTAATCATCCGTAGGTTGGGTTACTCGTCAGTAGAGGTTTCACTATGCTATCATTTCATGCATTTTACAATTCCAATTCATATGATCAAACGAGATATTAAGGTAAAATTGGAGACTAGCAAGAAACGGGTAAGAAAATACATTAGATGAACTTCTAAAAAATGCAAGAGCTATAATCCTTCGTGAGAGGATTTGGAAAGAGTGAAATTGGGGTGCTTAGAATGAAAATCAATCTTGGATTTGTTAATTGAGTATTGTGATTTATTAATGCTAGCAGTGAAGCCACAAGTTTCGCCTTTCTGAAAGAGCTTGGCCTCTTCTCTGTGTACAAGAGCCTTGAAAAATAACCCCAATTCTTTTTTGGACTAAGGTTAACTATGACACCAACTCTCTTTTATTACAAGTAATGCACATTCATTAATAGTCAAACATTTACAGAAAATGAATCCCTCCTTGTTTCATCAATTTCCTAAGTTTATCTTATGAAGTTAATCCACGCTTTTATATTTTCATCGCCTACGGGATACGGTTGTTATCCATCTCTCTTAAATTTCACTCAACAACAAGGGCAACATTAACTTAGTACCATCATTAATCCTCGATATCACGAGTAAAATTTCATTTTAATGATTTCATGTTAAGAGGAAGTTTGATGAAATGGAGCTTTCAAAGCTGACCTGACCAATAAAGGGCTCAATCGATTAATCGATTGGTCGTCAACTCAGCGACTCATTTCCTTATTTTTATAATTTTTTCGCTGTAATTTGGCCTTTTGGCCGGGGGGTAAGGCTCGAGGGGAGTCTAACATACTTAATAATTTTTAATTTGGCTGTCATTTGCCCAAAGACGGGAGGGAAACCCACCCTAAACCTCCCGCAGGCAGTACATAAGCGCGTCAAGAAGTCATATAATAGCCATTGCATTCGATTCATCATATTGAATAAGTAAGCTAGAAAAACGCAAGCTTATAGTAGTAGTATTGATAAAAGTGCTTCAACAGCTTAGGTCATTTCGCACATAGGCCCCCACCGGGAATCGAACCCGGGACCGCTTTAACCGAAGTCGAACGCGTTGCCCACTTGGCTATCCGGGAGCCCACGCAAGCTTATATAAACAATTTTTTTCTATTGATGACAGAAGGTGTTGTCATTACATCCTGATACAAATATGGCTATACAATTCAATTAAAGTCAGTCACTAAATAAGTGGGAGAACAAAGAGTTGTTGAATTCTTTCTACATTCCCGCGATATGGTATAACAGTATAACAATGACGTTGGCTGAATGATGTATGAACCCCCTGGGTCGCTTCAAGGTTACAGGATAATTAGATGTACTTAGTCACATCTATGATATATCGATCCTAGATCCTAGAGACCTCTAAGAAAAATTGAATCCAGCATTGGATGATATTGTAAATGATCTATAAAAGTAATGGTTATATAATTCCAAATGCTAAAATATTTACTGCAGTAGTGAAATATGATTGCAGTTTCAAAATTATAACTGCAGGATGCAGATATGTATTGAGCGAGTTAATTAAGAATTCTGTTTTGTTGTAAGAACTGCAGTGGTGATTCTCAGTTTTTTCAGTACTATATCTCAAAGCATATATCAAATTCAAGTTGTAATCATGTGAAATACCTGAAAATTATACAGAATCGACCCATCTAAGGTACATACATCTCTTTAGTCCTCAACAAAGTGCAGTCACGTGTTAACTCTATGTGTGAAATATTATGTTTACATTCCACTACTTTTCATCAATCGTGCCATTGAACCGTCATCGAAGCATCACTCTAAAAATAGGAGTAGCTTAAATGTGTTTCGTTTTCATCGGGAACCGAACCCGGAATCGCTTTCACCGAAATCAAATGCGTTGCCCACTTGACTGTACGGGAGCCCCACTCTTAACAATATTTAGCACCGATAGGCGCTCAAACGCTTAAGAACCCACAAATAACAATTTCGATTAATTTTTTCTTTATCTTAAAATGATATTCGTATTCTGTAACAATCTACATGAATCCATAAATAAATTAAAAATTCTTTTACTGGAATAAAAAAAAATTCTGTTAAAAATAATAATCAGTAATGAGTGAACAGGCTATTGACGTAGCAGTACCATTATGTATTGATACTGTAAAGCTGTGAATCCGATAATATCTCGAGCAACTAGATTACATAAACCTAAACCGAACGTCCCCAAACCTTGTAACTATAAACATTACGTTTCTCTAGTCAGAGAAAGGGTTGAAAACACTATAGGGAAAGGTTTTTCAATAGCTTCACAGTTGATGTCCTTCCCTTTTATTGTTCTCCACTTCTGGGAAACATTGTACGCAGTGTTTTATTAAACTTTTTTTACTGAAGAAATGATAAGTGACCGTAACAGCTGCTCGCGGTCACTATTTGGTCAACCTCCAACGCACCTCTGCCGCTCCATCGCTGCTTTACGACCCCCTAGATCAACTCATCTGGGTAGGTGGTACCTCCCACTTTAGGAAACCCCTGGTGTAAAGTATCAGTTGGTGACTATACTATAGTTATTTGTATGTTTTTGCGTACATTTTTGCTGGCGCGTGTAACTCAAGGAAATTCTTTCGTTAATATTCACTATGATTACATACATTATATAATTATATAGGCATCGAGATTCCGTGTAGCTTCAAACTGTTTTAAGTAGTCGTATTTTTATTTCAGAGACCACAATAACAAATAAACATAATTAATGTTACTAATTAGATGCCGGATTTGGCAAAACATAACTGCATAATTATAATTTCCCTTACTTTGTGGTCCGAATACGCCTCCTTTAGAGGCCAGCTCCGGATAGATTGCTCCGTCCATTAGCTCTAACCCCGCAATCCCAGCACGAAAATATATCAGTTACCATCCCCTCTTCGACTGCACCCAACTGCAAGAAACCCTTATTGGCTCACCAGGAGAAAAAGTGCGATACAAGAAACAGGCAGCAGATGAAGGAGATAGTCTCGCGCACGATCCTTTCTTATACGCTGAAGAAGCCTCGTATATCGCACCAATATCAATATTCCCCCGTAAAACAGTCGAGTGCCATCGACGGCGCAAAAATTATCCCGCAGAGCCTCGGTCGTAAATCTCCAGATTTCCGACTGTAGCGATGTGTAGGGCAAAAAAGAAGCAAATATCTCACGCTCTTCGTGCCAAAGAGGGCGGAATAAAAAAAATATTACGCGCAGTTTACTCCCATCCGAGCAAAACATTGCCCCTCGAGATTCTCACCGAGGTTGCGCGACCCCTTACATGAACGCCCCTTCTCCTTGCTCCGTCCACACACCCACTACCGCATCTCCTCCTCCCCTCAGACGCCTGGTCTTCCGCAAAGCGGAATATTTCTGAAAACTCCAAATCAGTTACGCTTCGGAGATTTCACGGCTGGGATAAAGTGCCTTCTCTGATCTATTTAACGGAGGGAGAGATAAGGGCATAAATCATAGGAATCTCGTAAGGGGAAGTTCGCCAGTCTCCCTTCTGTCTCCTGTTCCCACTCCGATTATTTTCAATGGATTTCTTCGGAAATTGTCGGAGGGAATCCCCCTTCCGACTCCTCCAAAATTTTTCTCATTTTTCTTACCCCCTCTTAGATTTTTCTCCTTCAAATCTATTCTGTGATTCTTCTATTATATCGCTCGTAATCCCTCAGTATTGCTCGCATTATAGATTTATAGACTCTTATTGATTCTTCCCCACATTTTCCCCCTTCGCCTACATATTACTCTAATCCTCTATTAAATTATTTGTTATCCCCAATAAAGCTCGCACTATAAATTTATAGACTTGCATCGATTCATTTCAGTCCATGCGTCAATTGAATCTATCTGGTTACCAGTTTGGCGTAACATCCATGGTGCCTTCACCCCGTTAAATGTAATTTTCGATATATTTATGGATACCATGCAATCACCACCCATGTGGATGTCAAGATGATTTCGTTTGACTTCAAGCAAACAATATTTACTACCACCTACTATAACTCAGATGAATTGTATACCCATTAACTGATCATTCTTTGAGCTCGGATGAAATTTAGAGCTGCACATCTCCAAGAATTTGGAGTCTCAGGTCTCAGGTTAGAGTATCATGTGAAGTTCGTATTTTATATTAATAACAAAGAATTATTAAATGGAAACAGGAAGATGTATCCAATTACATTGATTTTAGTAATTGCTATTAATAGCGAGCACACCCAACAATTTCCTAACCAGAAAAATCCAGTTGACCGGGACTTGAACCCGAGACCTTGTGGTTAAAGTACTAGCATCTTAACCACTGCGTTACTACGGTCTAATAATTCGTATGTTCAATGAAAATTTTCTGCGTAATATGCAGTTAGAATTTCAATTTATATACCGGTATACCGGAAAATTATTCTAAGAGCAGATCTTTCGCCAATCGCTTAGAAAATTGGACCGGACCAAAACAGCTGGTTAAAACGAGGAATGTGTATGAATATGAATGTGTATGAATATATATGAATGGTGTAGGTGAAAGCTGAAGTGCAGTACTTTCAACACAATTTCCACTTTCCTCTGCTGATACATTGGAAACCTGGTTTATTGGCTGCTATCTACCTCAATTTCCAAAATATAAGATTTCTTATCAAAATAAGGATATATCTGTAAATGCATGCACCCAGTCTTCATTTTACGAGTGGAGGGGGTGCATACACCAATATCATTATCAGAAGAAAACAAATGTTGCATCCACTGATACTTCTTCATCATCCACTGATTTTTTTAGAAGCTGTCTTTATCAAGAAGTGTCTTTATCTGGCTTAATTTCTGAATATGGTCTCAGGGACCGCAACAACTTTTAAATTGTGAATAATAAAAGTAGTTGATTTTAAACAAATCTGTAATTTATGTTACCTTCTTTGATTATTTTTATAGGATATCGCATTATTCACACATCATTTATCTCTCTTCTACTCCTATAAAATTGCTTTCAAACGTCATGAGCTTTCTGTGAGATCTCACGTTACGTCATTGTTTCGATGAAAAACGCAATAAATAAAATGCTTCTCACCTAGATTTTATTGTTCAATATACCAGCAAATACATCAAAGGCTTTACTATGGAAAAAGGCGGCTGATTAAAGATATGCGACGCTATTAAATTTTTTTAGCTCCATTAAGAAATTAAAATATACAGTCAGCAAAATAACATATTTATTCTCACGGCCATGGTTACACCATATTCGGGATGAATGCGTAACCCATGGTAAATAAAGATACTAATTTGTGGACAGTACATTTTAATTTCTAAGTGCAATTTTAGATTGAAGTTACACTAGATTTCACTTGAGACTATTAAAAAATTTCATTTCAAATGTTTGACCATTTTCAAGCAATAATTTATAATTGAAAATTTGTTGTTATAAACATAAAACTAAATTAAAATCTAAACTAATGGATAAATGACATATTTAAAACTTTAAAATTTCTTTAAAGTATCATTCAGTCATTTTATAATTATAACAAATTTATAATTATAAAAAAATTCCGGTCTCCCGGACAGCACATCACTAGCTGAGTGACACAACTCGCACGTTACTGGTTAAGGGCTAAATAATCAACTTTGGAATTTGAAGCTCTGGAATCGTATACCGGTCAATTATGACTTTCTTTCTTCTGCATAATTTTGTTCATTTTATGATTGTTATATTAAAAAAAAACTTGCTCGTTACCTTAGTTTTTTACATAAGTTTACGAAAAATGCCGATCTGAGCAGTGTTCAAAGCGCTGGAATTAAATAGTAGTACTTCACTGTATTTTACTGCCTCTCCGTGGATTGTGTTTGTTGATATCTTCGCCTTTGCTTTCTCTTCTTTTCCATTTCTTTAACATCTCTTCACCCCAACTTCCTGCCCCCACCACTTCCTCTCGTTCCTTCCCATTTCATCTCCATCCCCACAATATTCCACCCCCCATCTCTTTTCCCATCCCTCTTCTAAAGTCCACCCCATCTTCCCCATTGCCATTCCATCTTCACCCCTCACTTTTTTCGCCGTCCAAGGGGAACTGTTGGATATAGGACTGAAAGCAAAGAGGGGAACCTTCTGTCAGATCTTTTATCCGCACCCCACCTCTCACCCACACTCCTTATTCTTGACTCCCAATACATCTAACATCATCCCCATACTTCCCATTGGAGGGCCTCCGCTTGGATTTCCGACTTCCCCATGCGTTCTCCCGTTCGCTGCTTTATCTGTTAGCCAACCGCCGCCGCACATTTTCAACTCTCGCGAAATGTCTTTTGGTTTCTTTCCATCATCTTTTTTCGGTTCGAGGCGGAAGTATCTCACGAAGAAACCAAGGAGGTAATTTGGCAGGATTTAGTTCCGCGAGGGGCCGCGGCGCTGCGGTGGGATAAATGATGCCCCAATTAAATTGCCCCACACGATTTTGCGCGGGAAAGGAAGCAGTCATTGGCTCATTTCGTTTGCCTATGATTCGGAATTGAAACGGATTGATGTTTAGATTTCAGTATTCGAAAAACCACTCGGAAAAATTGAGCCCCAGGCTTGGGAAGGGAAGTGTCAAGGAATGGGGTAGCTTCGACTTAATCCAGAAGGTGGTAATAAATGGGAATCTTCTTTCGGTAGAGCGTTCGATTCCTTCAGTTATCGATTTACTTTTTTTTTCTTACTTCTGACTTAGACACCGTCTTATTTCTTCTTACTTGGCTGGCAGATGGAGCATTGGGAGGAAAAATGGATCTTAAGGTCAGCAATGTCCTCCTTGGGGAGGTAGGAATTTCATCTGTCAATATATACCAGACGGTCTTCCATAGCAGTACGAGTTGGCAAAGAGCGGTAAAAGCAGACATTATGGACCCATCCATCAAACTTATCGACATTTTAAGAATTTGGTTCCCAGAATTTTAATATTTCCATACAGCCCATGTTTAAGCTGTATATGGGGCTGAAGTTTAAGATAAAGATTCAATTCTGAATTCAATTCAGCTGAATCATCTAATACACTGAGTTCTCAATATCGATGAAACTTATTGAAAGAAATTCACTTATATTAGAGAATTATCTTTGTTTTTTGAATGATACTATCCAGACATTCATTTGAGCCTTCCATCGACGTTTCCTTTATTTACGAGAAAATTCAATAATACTCTTCACTGGTAGACATGGTTTTAACTATTTTTTTCATTTAATTTTTGAAAATTCATTGCTCTTTCAGCAATGGAAATATAATTTCAAATCTCGCATTAAAAGTATTGTCATACTGTCATTAATAGAATCACAAAGTCGTTTCTACGGCAATTTCGATGAGATGCCCGGATAAATCTCAATAATTTTACTAGAAATGCACGGTTACTATAAATTGACACTAAAAAATCCGTCATTTTTCCGCTAAATTTCGATAAATTGTCAATTGTTCATAGAATCAAAATGCCGTTTCTACGGCGATTTCGATGAGAAACTAGGATAAATCTCAATAAATTCACTAGGAATGCACGGTTACTATGAAATGAGACTGTGTCGTCATATGTGTTCGTATTTACATATTGTCAGCCTTTCTTTACCTACTCCATGGTAATATATACCTCAAATTATTCTCAAAATACCAGTGAGTTAATGCGGAAATAAAACAAAAAAGCTTATTTTCTGATAACTCGGTTTATCGTCAATGATTTCGATAGGTGTGCTGAAACCTGGAACAAATGGAGTTCCGACTAGTAATCCACTGGGATGAATTATCATTTTTTTCTCATTTTTCAGCCTATTCTCGTTTTTTTTAATTTTTTCACCAACGGCTCACAATTCCGACCTCAATTACACGTTTTTCAGATTTGAAATCCGATTTTTTTTCCTCTCCGATGCCAGTCCTAATAATAGTTCCGATTCGCCTATTCATATAAAATGCAAAGTTAGGAATCCTCTTTAAATTATAACACTTATCTTCAGAGCATCATCATTTCATTCCTTCCGAAGTTTTTAACCTCATTTTTCAGAATGCTTCGTATGGACTCGAGTTCTGTCTGATAATCCTCATCAGACGCTTAATCCTTCCCATTTCAAAATGCTTTAGCTCCTTAATTAAAAAAGATCTCGACTAGGAGAGACAATGCTCTGGTAACTTGCGGAGGGAATATTTTTTACCCTCCCGTTGTTATCCCGAGTCCAAGTCTTCCTGTGATATCGCAAACACCTATAATCCTATCCTCAGCTAGAGGAAGGAGTTAACTTTATCCTTGTAAGCATTCTTCAAAATGAAAAATAAAGATGCGAGTGGGAATTTATAAATGCTAAAATAATATGTATATGATACTAACTTGCTGAACTTGCTTATAGTTAGTTAGTTGCTTATCATCGGAGAAATACAATCTCAAATAACATACAAATTATTAGGCTTTTAGGGCTCCTAAGAAAACAGTAGGTAATCAAAGAGGTAAAAACTTGAAATACAGAAGACTTGGAAATAATAATTTAATGAACAAAAAAAAATAGTCCCCTCATTATTTTGATTGGGAATACACAAACTATTTAATCAGATTAGAAAAATTACTGACAATGACCAAATTAAGATATAAAAAAATACTTTGAAAATATATTTGGTAACGAAAGCGCTGAGCACACGAAATTTTCTCTGTGCACCTCTTTCTTTCGAAAATTATTCCAGATTCCCCCAAACATCTTCTTTTAACTGTCAATACATTGATACATTACCTTTTTTCCCAATCACTTTGTAAGACAACATTCTAACAACATGAAAACAAACTATGTCTTTATTCCACAAAAATTCGATTCCACTCCTGTTGATGACGTTGTGAAACCGGTTGCGTCAATTTTAATTTTTGTGGAATAAAGGCTTAGTTTTTTATCATCTTGTACTCTTTTTCTCTTCGATCGTGACGTAGAAACGTAACTATACATAGTCAGTTTTGGGATTGATAATAAAGCACCCATAAAAATTTCATCCATACGTAGAGGATTATCGTAATTGCAGCCGCTAAAATATCAGAAAATTGCAACCCCTTTGATATATTTCATCATTAATTATTGCAATTCTTTTTAAGTGGTCCTAAATTTCAAATGTGATCTTGTTGGCAAATAAACAGCATGAGCTCTGAATCTACAATCTGATCGGCCGTCATGGGTTTGGGTTGCTTCCGACCTTAAAATTCTCCAACATTTTCTTATATTATATTCAGATTCTCCTGAATTTTAATCGGAAGGAATATTCCACGACCAAGCTAAAAATATTTATTCAATTTCCCTTCTTTTGGAGCATTCATCGATGTCGTTGTTGAATTATTTCCCAATTTAATTCTGCAGAAGGCACGAATAAAGCCTGTGAGCGAGGAAAATTTTTTACATAAAATTTAACTTAACATTGAACTTAACATTTGACTCAACACGCACATCTTATCGAAACGCTTTGACTCATTTGTGGTCGAACTGGGGATCTTAAGTAAGTACCTAAAGAGTAATCCATTATCTGCTGGACATTTTATGATATGTTTTTATGTTTGATAGCCATTAATTAGATGAAGTATATGGAGGATATACACACAAATCACCTGAATCTCTTTTACATAAGGTAATAAATACGTAAGGTAATACATATTTCGTCTTTGCAAGGGAAAGTATTTGTAGGTGAAGCTTATCAATAGAGTTATTTATTTGTCATAGAGAAATGAGATTGTGATATAGTATCAGAACCTAACTTACCACAAGCCCACTATTAATCAGCTCTAGTGGAATCAACTCGACTCTTCGCATCATATGTTTAAGCAAATTCATTGCATTCATTGCTTCACCTGGTGCGTTTTGGAATTATAATGTTGATTTTATAAACGTTAAGACCTAGTTTAGAATTTCTCAGGCTGAAATGTCATGATGTATACTTGTATTTAGTTTTTTTACATTTTACTTTGGGGAAAAAATATATAGAAAGCACAAGAAAGAGATATGAGTTCGTTAATGACAACGCACGGCCCCGAGTAAAATTTTCACCCCAATCTGGGCAACATGTATTGAAGAAAACCCTTTTTCCATAGCGAGACCTTTTCATCGGAATTGACTCCATGTTTGAGAAACGAACTTAACCAAAATCATGAAATATCGCTGAATTAAAAAATGTGACAATATAGCATGGAAAAAATTTCTTTGTAAATTTATTTTTTTTGGAATAATTGAAGCTCATTACAATTTCATATATGATGTAATCAGCTGTGCCCATTGTGTCGCTTTGGACGGAATTTGAACTTTTTGCATGGAAAAGCATGGAAAATATGTTACATTTTTTGTTGCTTATTAGTATGATAAAAATACTCAATTCCATTCATGATTGTGATAATATATATGAGTGCACATATTGTTCTCGAACGGCTCCATGTTCCTCATTATGGATCCTCATTATGAGCATTTTAATTACAGGTTGAAACCATCCACGTATAATGCACTCCATTATTTTTTCTTTGGCTGTGCGTCGCTTTCATAAAGGTGGAGCATAGTGTTCCTAATACTTTCTTGGAAAGACTAGGAATCAGGAATTTTTATCTCATTGCTCGTAAATAACTTAATGCCGGTGTATTCATCTTCTTTATTTAATCGTCGTTTTCAGCCAATTCGCGTTTATTTAAGTCAATCGATTACTCATTGTAATTGGTAAACACCACTAATAATTCAATATTTTGTTTACGCATGTCGTAATTAAGCGATTGCATACTGCTCTCAAATACTACTTTCGAATACGTATGTAAAATCATACAAAACTCACATTAGTATGCTGTATATGTAGTAGTCCATGGCGCAGCACTACTTTGAAAGATATGGGTTTCCAACTATAGGAATTGGAAATCCATGTTGGTAACCCGAGTAGCCTTCCTAATTAAGTGTACAAGTTATAAACAAATAACCAGACGATCATCATCCTGACTGTAAAAACGGACTACCATATCCAAAAATTGACACCCACAAAATTGTGTAATATTTTTGTTTTAGTATTTTATAGGTTTACGACTTTTTTACCTTTTACAAGAGGATTGAAAAGAGAGATTGCAGGGTTATCTACTCCGTTTCCCAAAGAGATTTTAAATGGTTGACATATCTTAATGTGGAAGTTGAAAAAAGGTTAAGACGACCCAATTGGTAACAGTGCATGAATGAAAAAAAATGGTACCAGTATGGAAATGTTTAGCTTCTCCTTCCCTCAAAATAATATACTCTTTGATCACTTTGATCTTTATGAATGGTTAGATACGCGAGAAATTGAAAATTTAATATTTACGGACGAATAAAACGTATTTCGAAATAAAATGTTGACGAAAGGACATCACTATAATAATGTTACAGCGAAAAGTTGTATTTTATGTCGTATGCCTAATCCGAAGTTAAAATTTGACAATGAGCTAAAATATTTCTGTTTACATTTACTACAGTGTAAGTGTACAGCTATTTACGTGTACTAAGTGTTCCGAAGCATTTTAATTCAGTGTTTCGAAAATATTTTACTGCCGTGCTATCCCAAACATTTCACTGATCATACATAAAATAAAAATAAACCCAAGTTTTCAAAATTACTAATCAATTTTCAAAGCTAATAAGTAACTGCAGAAAGCATCTTGAGTTTCCAATGTATTGAATCCAAGGAATCTTTCAGAGTTAAGTGACCTTATATTGCGTAATTATTGGAAGATAACTCGAACAAGTATCACTAAATGGCATACTGAATCGTATTAAGTAACGGGTTGTAAGATAAACGATTTATTTGATTGATAATCATCATCATAGGTATTCTCATAAAATATACAGTCCATTATTGATGAACTAACGGTTCTGTGATCTGCGAACAAATTAAGCAGCGAACCAATTTTATTTAAAAATTGCTTTGTCCAGACAACAAGTACGCGTTAGGATATCGGACATATAATGTTCCGTTCCCGGGGATATTAGGTAGCATGTAAATAGTAGAAGAGAGATAGGCTGTAAAATAAGATTGACTTTCGACAATATTGACGCATCACAATTAGAAAAGTCAATGAAAATGCATCTCTTTCATAGACTGTGTCATGGCTCACCATAAAGATAATCGTCGTGAATCTTTTGCGATTTGTTCTCCAGAAGGTTTCAATAAAAACTTCCATGAAATGTACGGGAAATGGCGATAGTTTATTAATAAATTCTGGAAACAGGAACCATATTTGAACGTTATATTTTTCGCTAAAAGACTACCCGCTTTAACAGTATTATTTTATACAGATGAATCGATTCTACTAATATCTGTTGCTTGCAGACTTTTAGAGTTTTACAGCGTCTTTGCCACATGTTCTCCAAATACTATCGATGTAATCTGTTCTCCTTTTTATTCCTTCCCCCTTGTTCACATCACTCGAAACCTCGTCTTCCAAAAATTACTTCCTTCCCTTAATTCAATGCCCCTTCTCTTCCCTTCCTCACCTCTTCTTATCTCTGTAGCCACCCCCTTCTCCTCCCATTACCTCCGTCCCCCAGTTTCATTTCTTTTATGTATTTCTTTGCCTGACGTTGCTATCTTTCTCACTCCCTCGCTAAGGGAACGTGACCCTGAAGTGGCGAGGGTCCTGATTTGGTCCATTCATCGTCTTACCACCGTCCGACCCCTTGTTCTTAGCCATTTCCTCCCTTTTCTTTTTTTCGGGTTAATTTGAGAGGAATGTTCTCCTTCCTTGTACTGCTGGCCTGTGCTTAATGTTCCCCGAGGAATTAGGAGAGATTGATCAAAGGCATATCTTAGAGAGAGAAATCTGCGAAATTTATTCTTTTCTTTAGGGCGAATAAAGGGAATAATTTGAAAGAATATTATATGCTTGAGCTTGAATGAAACGTATCCTAGGTATGACCGAGAAAATGAAAGCCTTTGTAAATGGTTGCCATTTTTAAATGAAATTGTTAATATTAAACCTACAGTCTTGGGCTATGAATTATTAAGATCTTTTATCCGTCACTGATGAATCGGTGAGATTGAAAAGGACCTGTTCTTGAGCTTCTTCGATAAAGCGAAAAGAGAGAGAGAAAGTTCAAATTCCATCTGAAAAAGGGAAAAAAATACGTGGACGAGCTGCCCATTTGGGATTGATGTCGCTCTTTAAAGCTAAGTCTACAAATGTCGGTGAACCCATTACTGGCAATACGATGGAACGGATATCGTTATTGAGTAACATCTTTGGAAGCAACATTGTGCGTAGCGCTTGATGGAAGAGTATGACATGCATGGACCATAATAGAGTCAACATCTCTGATTTCCATTCCAAAACGTTTGCTTTCCTTTAAATTACAAAAGTATCAAGTATATATAAATAAGCCCAATTCCGCACATTACGTCAACGCACTGCTGGTGTAGTGGTATCATGCAAGATTCCCATTCTTGCGACCCGGGTTCGATTCCCGGGCAGTGCAGTTTTTTTTTGCGTTGCATAATTGAAGTTTAACGCATTCATTCTTAGTTAATTATGCTTCGCTGTGAATTTAAGTAAGAAAATGTTTCTTACTCACAGTAATGCACTCTAAGAAGAGTACAATAATCATCGTCAATTGAATGATATCAATGAAATTTAAATAAAATGAGAATCTTTGAGAGAAAATGTTTTCCATATTATTTGTTCAGGAAAATCTTATCACTGAATATTTGTTTTGATGTATTTCATTTAATTTTACTCCTCTTCACTTGCTACCATTACTAATAAACGTACATTTGAGTGAGTGAGCGCTTACTTAATATTATGACTTGTCTAAAATAACGCTTAAGTGAGACTCAAGAATGTTCTAACAATCTTCAGGTATCAATGAAGAATAGTTTTCCCAACATGTAAAGCAAGTACTTATCGTGCCTCATTGTAGCGGGACGTCAAGATTTAATAATTACTTTTGACATCTCCTGATTTTATGTACAAAATAGAGCTTTTGGCAAATTCTTAGATGGACCCTTAATGAAGCATTCATATAATAACGGAGGGATTTATCCACGCCTACAACAAATGTCATCGCCCTTCATTATCTTCATTGATAATCTTCCAAAAGAGGTATCAGCTGTATCTCAAACTCTGTTTTAATGGGAACATCCCCTTTTATCAATACTTTCCTTCCGTCCTTTGTATCTGACTTAAACACCTGATCTTTTTCCTTTCCCAGTCTTTTCATTGGCCATCACTCCAATCATATGTCCTGTAGGATATCTCTATACCCAACTCAATGCCTTTCTTTCGTTGACTGAATTTTTATGATACTTGTATCCCCTGCAATTTTTGAGCAACTACGTTCACACTTAATTACCTAAAGTGCAACTTAACGCACTCCACATAATTTTACTATACTCCCTCAGGACCGGTCTTTAAAATTGGAGGGAATTTTTCTTCTTATCTTTTTGTAGCCAAAGACATGCTTATAATAAAACCCTCCAAACAAATTTAATCATTCGCGATGAAACGAAAAAATTAAAATATTTAAGGCATATAGTGCAACAGTAATTTGGGTAAGAAAACGGCAGATGATCAGATTATGGAAGAAAAGATGAAGTGTTTGCCTTAAAAAATCGCGTAAATCAAGCGGAACGTGACAAACATGTTGTGGGCAGCGGTTCAATCTGGCAAAGCCACTTTGTCCATTAAGAGCTACGGAGAAAAATCTTCCAATCTTAATATTCCCGCCGCGTCTTTGACTTTCAAATAGTAATGGTCGCAGACATGATCCGGCAGCTTGTATAACGTTCCATTTCACCTCGCTAAGCGTGGAATATGAAACTTCTCCCCACGACATTTTACACTCCCCCCATCGCCAATCCCTCCGGGTAATCCCCATTCAACCCTCTCCTCTTCCGAATGGCATTACCCTTGCGCCCCTTGGCTCACTCCCTCTTGCCCTTTCTTCCGCGCCACCCTTTCGAGGACCCCCTACAGTGCGAATACGAGGGGTTCCACTGCCATCTGCACCGTTCACTTCGTTTTCATGCTTTACTTCCCTTCTCCGCGACCCTCTTGCACTTCCTCCACTTCTAATCTCTTCGCCTCTAATTTATATCATACCGTTTTCTCTCTCTCCCTCCTCTAATTTCCACTTCATTGTCTACGCGCGAGGGAGATTCGCAGACTCCACGTCTTGGGGCGATTTTTGCATGGCTTCCGGAGAGGGATCGTATCTGAGGAGATTCTGTGAGATCATGATGGATTCAGATTTGTACGTTGATAGTAAAACGTATGCGTTATTCAAACGAACTCTAGGCTATAAAATCCATAAGCGTAATAGTTTCAAGGTATACTTACGGAATTCTCGTTGCGTTTCCAATATGTGATTTATCAACCAGTATGTGATTAACCTCCATGATATTACACGCTGCGACCCGACAGTAATCTGCTGAAATGTAAAGGCGGATTCGGTTACTTATGTTAATAAAATCCTTCGTAATTATTTTAAAAGCAGAGTACAGTAAAAATAACACAATAAAATAGTTCTCTAATGCTTTGCTCGAGGGTTGCAGGAGGTGGATTCGTCGTAAACGCAAATGGCGCAGACGATCATATACTGGTAGAGTACCAAAAGTTCTAAATTAAGAGACGAAAACTGGAAAGTTAAGCCAAAATTTTAATAATCAAAAATGACCGAAGCTTTTTTCCTACTATAGAATGTTTATGTAGAATGAGTGAAAAAGATGAAATTAAATACAACGATTTAATTCTCACTACAATTTTATTTTAGGGCGACCAGTTCCCAAAACTTCTTGTCGTCGTCATACGGAAAGAAAGCTTATTAGTTGAAGCTTATTTGTATTAATAGTATATTAATAGTAAGAAAAGGTACATCAGTGGTAAAAATAAATGCTACAAACTTCAACCTTATCATCAGTACGGTTGTGTGTTCAATTAAATTCAAATTAGGATTTACACCGAAATCAATGACATCAAATTTATGTCCTTAATAATAATAACTCGTCTTTATTTATGGGCGAGATTGAGATTAATTATTCTCTTCTTACACTTAACCCTTAGTCATTCTACATAGAAAGAAAGAGGCATTAGGAGTTGAAATAAAAAAAAGGCAATAAAAGAAGGAACTACTATATGGGTTTAAAAAAACACCTAAGTCTGCACTTAAGAAAAAAATAAAACCCTGCAGGAAGACACCCAGGTGAAGGGGGGCGTGAAAAACCTGCGAAACGTAGTGACAGTGGCGACTAAAAAATTTTAAATAAGAGGGGAAAAGCAAACAAAATCGGTAAGAATGACTTTGCGCAAGATGGTGCGCACCCAGGAAAAATCCCAAGGAAGAATGGACTTGAATAAAGTCTGACGGGACTGGGAATCGAACCCGGGTCTCCCAATTGCCGGTCGGGTGCTCTGTCCGTTGAGCTATCACGGCAGAACATTTCTCGAAGCCATTCGGGATACTTTGTCAGCAAAGGACGTTGCGAGTTCGTCCGCATGGCGGCATCGTTCGCGTCTAGCTTCATTGAAGTAACGGCCACACAAAGAGATGGAAAGGAAACCCCCTTCTGGTAGTAAATACAGCGCAAAGTCATTCTTACCCATTTTCGTTTGTTTACTATAAGAGGGGAAATTTAGTAAAAGAAAAGTGTCAGTAACAAAGCTGAAAAAAGGAAAAAAACAAGAAAAGCAGACAGAAAGAAATGCATAAGTCTTACAAAACATTCAGACAAAAACAGATGCTGGATTTGAATTATAAGAAGTAGGCAGTAATATATGATAAATGAGAATATTGAAGGTAATATGGAAATATCGAATAAAGATGATATATTGAATAATAAACTGAAAAAAAAAACAAAAATTTACATTGAGGTTATCCAATTGCTAATTTAATCTCAGCGGTGTGTATTTCACAGAAAAATCATGCGATGTATAAAAATAAGCTTGTAAAGACTCGAAGAGAAATAAAGGCGTATAAATTTGCACGAAAAGGCGTGCTCCTTAAATCCATGGTTAAACAGCGATATAACTAGGACTCGAACCCAAGTCTCCAAGTTTCCGGGTAATGAAGGAGACTTATGAAGGCTTCTTTTCTTATTTCACTTTAATATATTTTCATTAAATCTTTCTCTATTAAATCCCAATACGGATTCAGCTGCTTGCTTGATTCCTTAGAAAAACCATAAGACGCTAATTTTGGGTGAAGTTGGGTCTTAAAAGTCTCCCATACTTGTACTAACGTAAGCTGTCATCATTAAATGCATGTTGTTGCACAAATTCACCATAAAATTCAGCGAGAGGATATTATTTAAGCATTTTAAGGGGAAATCTGAAGCAGTACATTATAATCACCAAGATGTTCAAAGCACCTATTTAAAATATAAAATTTGTAGAAATCGTACTGGAAATTTAAATTTCGTAATATTATCATCCTCAGATAACATCGGCATCACTACGTTTTTGAGAAAGACAATGAAGATTTTAATGATCTGTTTGCAGAGGATTAAAATCCTTTTACTCATTATTCTGGCCTAAGTATTTTTCCCTCGGCAAACGGAACCACTACCGCTGTTTAATTTCGCATATCTCTTTCTGCATATCTTGCTTGCCATCTGCAAAGCGAGAGCCCTTTCTCTCCAACCCATTTCTCTTAATTTATTTCTCTTGTCTCTGCGATACTCCCTTCGCCACCTCTTCCTTTTATCTCTCCCGCACTTCATATCTCCCTCCACTGAAATTTATTTTTATTCCAAAAATGGGACTCGGCCTTCTTTTTTGGTCTACATAAAAATGGAGTCGTTTCCGTTTAGAGCAAATGAGAGGAATCTCATCGAGATCCTGCATCCAATAGAGCTTAACTATTCTGTTCTATCGGATATTCTAGCTAGACGGATTCGACTCTTCGAATCTCATCTGTTTGAAAATCAACGAATCTCAGATGATATGCCATGTATTAAACATTATATCCAACTAGAAAACCAAGGTTTTGGAACTGCTCCTTGTAGTTTTCAGATCAGTTAAAAATATCTAAGACGGATTTTTAAGCTCAGTCTGGAAAGCTCGTTTAGCTAAGGTATCTCCAAGACTTCAAAGTGGTATTATTTATCTTTATATTGGTGTTCCGAGATCGATCATGGCATTGACATTTGTATTTGAGTTGAACGCATCAAGAACGAAATTTTAAACTCTGTTTTAAATTGATTTTCCTTTTATTTTAGGATTCTACCCTATTCGCTTGCCCTTCATGTATCTAAAAGGGATTAAATTCAATGGTGTAGGCGTTTGCTCCATAGCTTATTAACACTGAGAACCCTGGTCAGAATTATCGTTAGAAATTGTGTATTTGTAGCCATGGATACAAAACGGTCAATTGATAGTCTCTGTGGACTAAATTATCCAAATAATATATTCTATCTTTGACATTTTGAGCACGGACCTTTGATCTCCGGAGACCCAGAGTTAAAAATCAACACCAAAATTTTACCTTAATTTGAGTAAAAAGGAATGTACGACATTGAGGGTCATCGGAGACCCGGCTCCCTACTCTCTATCCTATATGATTTTATTACGGCGGGTTTATTGCATTTCCAACTCAGAATAATCAAACTAAATTAAAAGTAGCGTGAAAAAACAGCTTTTGATTTTGAAATTCTATTTTTATACCATTCAAATGTTACACTCGTAAAAATATTATTTTTTTCGGTCATAGCGTAAATATTTCACTTTTTGTGTACATAATTTTATACCATTTATAACAATGTTTCCATCTACCAAACGCCCAGCGTCCTATATATAGGACAGCGAAATTTAATGCCAATTCCATAGCAAAGAAAGGATGGAACTTGAGAAATAACAGCCTGGAATGGATATTTCACTCTTATACTGTCAAACGATATGCATATGACCGGTATCTTTCATCTTAAGAAATGTTTATAATTGTTTTTTACATTGTAGCTTCAGCGCATTAAAGTAGCCGATTTTCACAGACTTATAAAAGTAGTTCTGCTGAAGCTCCGAAACAAATTTTAATGATAATATCCTCGTCAGTCCCGGTGTAACAATTTGGTATCATTTTATCACATTTCCGTGAATATCAAGTGAGATATCGCGTAAAAAAGTGAGTGTCCTATAATTAGGACGCTGGGCGCTAACGGGTTAAGTAATCATTCTTCAATTTTCAATTTTTATTCATGCTGGTAAATATTGCTGCTAAAAAATTGATTACAAAATCTTAGTCCGTGTCTCAGGTATGTACTCCATAGGAAATTATTGAGGCTTGTGCACGGAGTGTTGAATGCTATATTTTCTTCTATTACTCTTTTCACTCATTCTTTTCGTGCTGTCACCCAGATAGCCGAGTGGGCTGCGCGTCCGCCTTTGGTAGAAGGTCCCTATGGGGGCCCGTATACGCCAAATTACCTTAGTTGTTAAAGCCGTTTTAACAATACTACCTCTACCCTCTTCGAACTAATGACCTCATATTTGGCTTATGGTAAAGAGAGCACGTTAGTCTAAAAGAAGGAACCCACACCATTTTAAGTAAGCACGAATATTAAAATTACTTATATATTCACTCTCATATACAGTCTCCAGGGAAAATTAAATGTAAATATTCTTCTTCTTTTACAAAGTCTCCTTGTGATTTCCAGGTTTGAGTAAATAAACAAAGGCAATACACAACTAAAGTATTACCTGATGTTTTCACTTGTGGGTATTACGATTATTGTTTCCAGCTTCTGTAATAATCTCTACGTAAATGTATTCAGTCAGGAACGAATAATCTAACGGAAAATTACTTGTTTATCAGGAACGATGGAGATATTAAATTTAATATAACTGGAGATTAAACTTTTTAAATTAGTGAAAGAAAATTGATCTTTGAGGGTAAGTGGAACTGATATAAATATTGTCAGGAAACTGGGAGACCTGCGCTCGAGTCCAGGTCGTGTGGATATTTTTCGCCCCCAATCAGCCTTGGCACACGCCTAATGAGCAATAGATCTCCTTTCTCTCTTCCTATTTAATCTCAAAATAGTGAGTTGAGAGCAGCAGTGAGACTAATAAACTCAGACAAGAAATACCATCAAACTAAGTTAGTAGAAATGGTAAATATCTCAATCCAATGGAAAATGTTACTGCTCATGATGTCTGTAAATGGAGCATTCTTTTTGTGGTCGTAAAACATGTTGGAGTACCTAAAGTAGATTAGAATCGTTGGAATGGGAGAGGGGCTGCAATATAATGACGGAAACAAGATGGCTAGTGTTAACGATCAGCTAATCCTACAGCGAATGGTATAAGATAGGTCTGTAAAGAACAAGGAAGAAGTGGGGACCTCGTTTGAGTCATTCTTATTGTTAGCAGGGGTGGTATACTCATTTCTATTATAGAAGTGAAGAAAGAAGGAAAGTTACCCTGGAGGGAGTCTAAGATGAATTACGATCGGCAAGAGATAGAAGATCAGTGGAAAGAAACAGGAAGGAGAGATGTCGACAGGAAACAGGGAATCTTAGGAGTCCACAAAGTAATGATGCGATTGATGACCGCTCTTATGATTCAAAGAGTATATAATGTAGTTCGTAACGAGTAATTGATGATGCGTCGAAACTCAACCTTTGTTACTTCATGATTAGAGATACATGAAGCAAGAAATTACTCTCAGTTACCTCAAAAAATACTTCTAATTTTGAGCGTCCGGTTGGCCAAATGGAAAACGCCTTGATGAAAGCGGTCCCGGTGTGGGTTCTCGTACTAAATTACCGTAGCTTTTACCGTACCGAAGCACTTTTCAATACTACTGCAAATAATCTGCTGTAAATCATTTGCGGTGATATGCCCATGAGTTACTGATTGGTGACTCGAAAAAAGAAATCAATATGTTGACATGGATAATGATGTTTGTTTTAGATAGATAGTTATTTATTGCCCTCAACGAAACAAAAATGTAGATAATAATATTTTACAAAAAAAATAAAGATTTAGGTTGTCTCCAAGGTTAACCTGTGCTGAGGCAACCGTCATACCAAAATATAGAGAGAGTTGCAGAGAAGGAAAATAACATTCTGAAAAAAAAACAAACTAAGAGCACAGAAATAAAAACTTAATCAATTTACGAAGACAAGAAAAGCAGTGGCCTTGTAAGGAAGATAATTGCATAGGGAAAAAAAGAATAACTCAGAGAAAACTTACAATTCCCTCATTAGACAAAATCCATGACTTTGTAATACTAAATAATTTTTTATAACATTTGATACTTGATATTTATCGAGGTACCTAACATATAAAAGACCTTTGGGCCCATATAAACAAAATATTTCTTAAAAACAGTCATATTGGGTGTAATTAAATATGCACCTTTTCTCAAATTAAACAGGTGCACTATGACTGATTCAAGGTATATTTAGACTCAGCACATAAAATAATCCTAATACTTATAATGATTAATTTAATATTTATAATTATTCG
>KZ308135.1:899063-951979 GCA_000376725.2 Ladona fulva | reverse complement strand
ATATATATCCGGAGAAGCGTCTATATAAAGAGATATCACTGATTTTATATCATAGGACAGAGTATTGAATTTTCATGTACTTGTTTGTTTAATTTTTTTCATGTACCTGTTCGGTGTAATTTTCATTATTTCCTATCCTCTGTAATGGAAACTTGACAAAATCATAAACTCCAATTTTTAGGCGGTGCCTGTGTAAAACATATCCTGCATTGTACATAAGCTAGCCTATTAGCTAAATGAAGTTAATTATTTACGGAAAAGGTCTCTGAAGGTAAACTAAAACTCCAGGGATACAATGATTATATTGACAGTTGTGGAATACGGTATAGACTAAAGGGAATGCTAAAGTGGAATTTGAGCTTCATGTTTCGTGCTGGTTCAAATAACATGTTACAATAACTAAGATTTGCGGAACATTGCTGTTACAAGAACGGGATAAGTTGCGGGAGAAATATTTTAGTTACTTTACGGAGGCTTACGGCCGTGGGTTAAATCAAAATATGCACTCATGAATTCTTCGGAAAGTGGGCTGAATTTGGGGTACACGTTTCCAGGAGATAAAGAGAATGGACGCAGTGGCGATTCATTTTGCTCCTGGGGATGGCTGCGAACTGCTCGGCTTATAGAGCCGAGGAAATAAAAACGTGGAATTTCGCATTGGGGGTCATATCTCTGTTTCCACATGTAGAAATATGGGATTGCTAAAATTGCAGTCAGGGTGTGGTGAGACTCCTTCCATAAGAGTTTTAAAGACATATCTCAAAGTATTCCTCGGGACACATTGATTTGTGTGTAATAAAGGTGTTGTTTCCTTTTCAGAAAAAAAGGTACGTTTAGTTCTCGGTCGCATTTTACCAAGAAAAATCGATTGCTTTCAGGGGGTTGTGCACTATTACTCATATATGAAGTAAGTCCTTAACATAAGTCAAAAGCTGAATTCCGCATTAAAATTATTTTCACTGTGTGGATGCATTAAGGAAGCACCCCTATTAAATAATGCTTGTATATCAACTACTAAGGGAAGAATCCGTTTGTTGCACCGTATAGGAATTGTTCAAAAGTCAGAATAAACTCACAGAGGACAGAACGACACAACTGTTCTACTATTGAATTATAGTTAAGACATACAACACGCATTAACGTTACCAAGCGGTAACTTTGTCTCAGATGTATTAAATGTTGATCTAGGTGATTACATTTTAAGTATCAAGATTTTATAATTATTCATCAAATAAATGTTCATTTTTAAAAATATCTACGTAATGCTTATATTTCAAGTTTTCGCCGTGATGCCAAATTTTTCGAAGTGTAATTATCCACCCAATGGCGTTGTTGCCAATTCTTTTTCTGTTTTAGCGACATCTTTCATTCTATCCAGGAAGACATGTTACTACACACTCCGTACACGTAACATTATGTCTATGTAAATACCCTGCAAGCTGCCTTTCTGCGTGTGGCAGGGGGTGCATGCACTATAATAGTATATAATTTCCCTAATAGATTACTTTCGCGTACCGTTCGCGGAAGAAATGAGTTCTTGAATCAATTCGTTCTAGCATCTATTTCCGTGATCCTTCTCGCAGTATCGGAATGGCCTGTGCAACATGGTGGACGCATTATATCGGCTACATCATCTCTGAACGCTCTTTCTCTGAATGTATCCTGTAAATGAATCCTTTCTTTAATACTTTTAACTTCTAAAGATTTCCATCCTGCGTCCCGCAGCTTCTTAGGCATGAAGAGTAGCACCCATTGATTTACTGTAGCTATTCTTCAGAAAACGTATCGCCTTTTCTGCACCTTTTCTAATTCCCGAATACAACCCTTATCAGCAAGGTCCTATAAACCACACATACTGAAGATGAAGGCTAACTAACGCGAAGCAAAATCGCTCGCGAACTTTTTCTTCGCTTCGCCCAACGATTCTCTTAATGATGCCAAATTTCTTAGGTGCTTTTCCACATAAAAATAGATTTATTTTCGAAGAAGTTAACTACCGAGCATTTTCCTACATTCAGCTCTAATTGCCAATCATCGCAAAATTTCATAATTTTTGTCTAAATCATTCGACAGGGTTAACCTTTCTCTCTACTCCCCATTTCCATGTAAATTACCTCGTCGTCTGCAAATTTTCTAAGTTTACTATCAATAAGATTGTTAAGGTCTTTGTTGTATACTATTAAATACTTGATTTCCTTTTACATCACAATAGCATTCCAACACAATTACATTCTGACAACAGAAGATAAATTTCATATTTTATATGTAATTTCGGAACTGACGTTATTTTTATGATAGCGCATTTAAATAATTCATTATTATTATTCAGTAATTCATTATTATTATTAAATAATTCATTCATTATTATTTATCGAAATTTTCTCACCAATCAGCTTTTAGTATAGTATAGTATTGTTAAAAGTGCTTCGACATCTATTGTCATTTCGGACGTAGGATCCTACCGGGAATGGAACCCGGGACCGCTTTCACCGAAGTCGAACGCGTTGCCCACTTGGCTATCCGGGAGCCCAGCAGCTTTTAGGTACATATATTTCATTCATCTAGCGACATAAAAAAATAATTGAATTGTCATCTCTGTAGTCCATTGCTCGAACTTTGAAGGAAAATAACTTGTTTACCGCCTTTCCCATGATATATTTTAATGACCTTGTTTTGTTTCACCTGCGTATAGCGTGAGGGTTTTATGTTACACAGAGCTTATCTAAACGTAAAATTGTTTTAAGCGGTCTGGAATGAAATGTTTCGAGCTCGATCTCTGAAATTCATTAGAAATGAAGATAAAATAAAAGGAACCATTCTATTGAAAATACGCTGCGTGTAAGAATGATTTGACAATCATTTTCGATTGTGGAAATGTTTCGTGTAACTTTTCCTCGTCAGGGGAACGAATGTACAGAAATAATATGCATCAGAACGAATCTACAGTACTATCGTGTCAAGGTGGACGAGTATCTAAACCGATATCCCGCCCAGGACGACGAATGTTATTAATCGAAATGAGCTTAACCGATTGTGTAATTTGCTCCACCTGAACATATTTCGTGAGCTGGTGCTTTTCTAGTTTCCGTTACGTAATGGCAGACATTTATCCCCAAATGGGATGCAAAATACCGCCTGTCATGCAGCGCTGTGCTTAGCTAGGAATTATAAAGGTTGCCTTGTCGCACTGTTTCTTTTCTGATTGGGGATAGCATCTCGTGTCCAAGCGGCGGCTTTATCTCGGTTTAGTATTCCTGCGGAGGTTTCCTAATCCTCGGATACGACAACTCTATCTCCAAATCTTCTCTTTCCCGAATCCCTCCCTCGAGATATGGAGTTTCCTTCCATCCACGCAACGTCCCTTTCCTTCCTTCAACAAAGCCCTTTCTCCCGCAGCGCAAACTGCCATTACTTCTTTCCCACAATTCCTTCCCGAAACCCAAACTTCCCGTCTCATCCAAGGGCTTAACTCTTGATCTCAGCCCGCACATCCACCGGACCCTCCTGCGTGCATGTAAGAAGATTGATTTTTGTTTTTGAAAAGGGATACAGCCGCCAAGGGTTTTTTAAGGGTGTGCACAAGGTGGGCCCGCTACCGTGGGTGCGCCAGTCTCTTTTTTTGCGGACCCCCCGTGGCGTTAAGCCGGTGGAAACATTCCCGCACTCTTTCCGAGTCCACTTTCACCCACGTGTCGATTTCGTCGCTTCGTTACCCTCTTCCGCCACAGAGAATGGAAAGCTCCCAGATTTGCATTGCTTTTCAGCAAAGCGCGCACTTCCTCCAGCTCGGTTTTTTGTTGTTTTCTACGCAAACGTCGACCGGTGAAAGTATCGCCGCACAAAAAACAATACCCAGAGTGGGGAGCCGCTAAATCGGTTCATCTGGAAGCTTTTCTACCTCACTTTGTCCCGTGGGGATGGTTTTGGTGTGCCGAGAGTATTTCCATCAGTTGGTAATAATCTTCGATGTTTATAAATCCGTACTATGGTTTCTTGGAGTTCTCTAAACCACTCTTATCTCTGCAATTGCATTCCTCTGTGAAGGTTTTTAATGTAATTTAGATTTTATTATTCTTCATTGGTTTTTTTTAAATTAACGATCGTAGTCAGTTCCGGGGTACGCGTCTTGATGAGTGAAATTTTCTCTTATATTTTAGCGTATAATAGTAGAATAAATGGAAATATATTCTTCAAAGCATGCGTTAGTTTTCTAGCTATCGGTAGGTTGATATGCCCTAATATATCCTGCTCAACATCGTTTCTTTCGCTTCTTTTTTGATAATTGACTCACACTTATTATCATATAACAACTTTGGTCTTTTTCATTCCTTTGCTTCTTCCCTTGTATTACAAGTATTCCCTGAATAACACTCTTTAGCAACCACTCCTCTCAATATTAGGCCCACCCATTTCCTCTGTCGACCTCTGTGTTTGTTTTTCTAGCACCCCAGCTCACCCTTTCCATTCTATACCATACCCACATATCGAAGGCTAATCTTTGCATGTCCTCCTTTCCTAAGGTCTACGTATTTTTCAATACTCTGGTCTTAAGAATCGGGTTCAAGGTGATTTTGCAGGTAAAGGCGGCACTTGCAGGCAGCTTAAGCTGGGGAAAACTAATAAACCAATTCTAACAAAGTGTCCTGAACGGCACGTCTGAATGATTAGTCAATCCTTTTTCATGCCCGTTTTTCCTTGGGTAATGGTTTCCTTGTCTTAGCTTAGTTAGTGGCTACAAAAATAGTATAACACCTGAAGTCGCTCTTCATTGATTGCTTTGAAAGGGAATGTTCATAGCCTTATTGTTCTGGAAGTACGAGGGCTAGTTCCACTTATTAAATTCTAGCTCACTAAGCAAAGCAAGGGAAGACAACCTCCTTTATGAGAAATAGCCAGATGGATAGGTCCTAAGGAAACCGACGTTTAGGCTGCCGACTCGACGGTCGTCTTCACTCAAGAAATAGTTTTTCTTTAGAAACTGTTGAGTTAGACCGTATTGTATACCGATAATTACATTATCCGATATCATAACCCGATATTAAGTAATTATTAAAGTAAAAACTTACAGCCTGAAGATGTCAACTTACGAAACTGGTCGCCTATAGATACAGTGTGGAAAATTTACCAAGTGTATCCTTCTGCCATAAGAGAGGTAAATTAATTTCAATCCGGTGGAAACATTCAGTACAATATTATTTCACATTCTGTGACGTGTATAATGTAGGAGTTACTCCATTGGATACTGTATTGTAAGGTTATCCTTCTGCAATGGCTTTCCACGAAGTCACGCCTGCTAATATCGATTTTATTACTTCTCTTATCATTGATAACTGTTATGAAATACCTTAACTATGAGCATAGTAAGTAAAAAATCAATATAAATCTTCAAAATAACGAAAGCTTATAATTCATATTTAATTCCACGTAAAAGCCATGTTTTCTCATACTTTTACCCAGCCCATCGATTATTCTATCTCCGGTTTGATAGTTCAGATAATCAAGATCGATTTATTTCGACCAAGTCTCGTGATAAGAAGAGAAACAATTGAATAATGAAATTGACAACGTCAGCTTCCCTGAAGCGAAGTTCTTTTTACGAAATCTAGGACGACATCTGTCACATATGGAATCCGGAATAGAGATCGTTTGTAACGCAGATATCGTAGGAGACCGGAAATTTCGGGCTCGGTAGCGAGGGTGCCGTGCAAAATGTGACGCGATATGCGATCTGTTGCAATCCAAATTGTTTCCTTCCTTTTCACATAATACTAGATCATGTATTAAATTCAGTAAAGGACTTCAATAGTTAAATAGATATTACTTTTTTCCTATTCTTCCAAAGCATTTGTCATCCAGTTCGAACAGAACTCGCATTTACCTTAGTTAATACTCTTTAAGTATTACCAGAGGAAGTTTAATTTAAGGCATGTCTATAGGTGTCATAATTTTTATTTTTCTTCGATTGATAATGATGATAATTATTATCTCAGAGTTATTATACGTTCCTGTCGCTAAACCTTGATGAATGGCCTCTCTTTTTCTTTCAATTTAAGATTAAGAAAACCGACAGAGATTGTCTCTAAAATTGGACTAGTACAGCAACATATTTTGTATGTTAAACACACTGTAAAGTACCATCGTATCTTTCCACCCATGACCTTTCAAGAATAATAATCATAACCAATCATTACTGGGAGATTAATGAAGGTTACGAAAGAAAGAAATGCAGAGATTAAGGAAATGAGATCGCATGAAATTGATTTTATGCGGAATTGAGATCCGTTGAGCGTCGAGAATTTAACCGTCCAAAATTTTTCTTTTTGGTGGTTATTTCCTCCAGTTTCGGAAGAGAGGAACGATACATTTATATGTAGAAGGACAATTTCTAATATAAATGTATATTTTTCTAATAACTCTTCTAATTTTAGTCCATACTTAAATGTACCCGAGCTGTAACTTATGTCTTACTTTACATATTTTCATAAGGACTTAATAAAGGCAAGATTGAGACTTAAAATTCTTTTCTTCCATCTATCCTGTCGTTATAAATATAAACAAAAAAAGTAAATACAAATATAGAATAACACTAAATTAGAATTCGTGGATTCAGAAAACCTAAGTAAAATCTTAGGAAGAAAAATATCCACAGTTTACAGTAATGTATTAAAATTTGAAGATAAAATAAGAGCAGAAAATTTAAATATATATTCATTACAAAAGGATGTGATATACTTGAAATAAGTGAGTCGATAATACCTTTAATTTTATATTTTTTTAAATTTACGAAATGACGTAAATGCTTAAGAAAATATCTTTTTCGACAAGAATCGCAAAATTCTAATGAAGGTGAGTAAAGTAATAATTTTTCTGAAGATTTATGATTCATATGATCACAGGAAAACGGGTAAGGGTGATTTTGCGAAAGATGTTGCGCACCCGGGAAAAATCCTAAGAAAGAATGGACTTGAAAAAAAGTCTGACGGGACGGCGAATCGAACCGTTGAGCTATCCCCGCAGAATATTTCTCCAAGCCAAGACAAAGTCTCCCGACCGGCAATTGGGAGACCCGGGTTCGATTCCCGGTCCTGTCACACTTTTTTCAAGTCCATTCCTCCTTGAGATTCATATGATCCTTCTCTCCAAGCATATCCTCAAAACTATTTAAATTTAATTTGTTTGCAGGCATTGATATCCAGCAGTCTTATAAGATTTCAATTTTTCGTGTTAAAGCCACGTTAACACACTTAGAATCCTTACTTTATCGTTTTTTATACAGATAGCTCTCATGAAAAAATAACTCAAATGGTGAACATTGCATTCTACCGCACCTTGAATTGCTGAAAAATTCGACAACAATATTTTCTAATGTATCGATTCAGTTTGTTCTAATGATAGAAAGTAAGGAATACATATAGAGGGAGAGTAACAGTCTCAATATTAATAACATCACTTTTCGAGAATGCAATACACAATTTCTCTGTATTTTTTTCGACCACATTATTACGGGATGAATAGCGATGTTTCAGTCGAGCTCTTATTACCTCCCTTCTCTGGCCCCACTCACAATGGATTTGTCGAGAATTCCTCTCCAAAGAATGGGAAACCCATTTGCCGTGTCTCCTTCACTCCAGGATCTTTGGAAATCTGAGAATTTCTTGCAAAGCAGTTGTTTCCATCTTGATCTCTCCTTTTCGGGGAAAGAGGACCTCCCCCTTCCTCTCTGACATCCCCGCTTTCTTCCGTCTCATTAAGTATTCACAACCGTTGCTATCGCCTCCAAGAAAAAACCGCATAAAAGGAACGCTGCGTGAAAAAGGACGTTCCATTCTGCATCCTCCTCGTCTCCTTTCCTTCCGCCTCTCCGTTACCTATCTTCTCCTTAAAAATCCACATCCACGTCCCTTTTATCCAAAAAGTCATTTTTTCCTTTACGTTGGCTTTATGTGCTACAGAAAGAGCGTATGAAGCTAGAGAACTGAAGGAAAAGATGAAGTTTTAACGAGCGGCAGGAAAAATTCGTCGCACACTTTTGGTACCAGTTGTAAATATTGAAAAGTGGTTCCACAGGGTTCAATGTTGGGGACACTATTTTTTACTGTAATTTTCATCCGGTGAATGCCGGAAAACGACCGAAATCCGTACGTAGCTTGTAGTACACTAAAGATATTCCCCTTTAACTCGACATCGCCTGTTTCCTTACATTTAGCTTGATCGATAAGCATTTAAGAATGGTTCATATGTATCCACAAATTAGTTAGCTGTCTGCGGTAGTTTAGATTGATCTCTTTTGAAGTAGACGGAAGAGCGTTTTTTCTGCACATTTTTAAAAGAATTTGCTAGAAAGACAAAATGGTTAAGTTTGTGTGCAAAATTTATGGTGCTGCTTTTACTTCTCATAGAGCACGATTATGGTATGATTGATTTTCTTTTGGAGCTAGTTACTTTATTATTAAATTCTTTATTCATGATATCTCATAAATGAAAATAATTACAAAACTAGATGAGAAAAATGCCAGTAATTGGCTTGCACATTATTATAAATTTACACAGTATTGTAAAAAAAAAAGAAATAAAAAAAGAAAATAAACCTTACACTGACATAAGATATACAAAAATACATAGAATGACAAAAACTGATAAAGAAGAGAAGTAAAAAGAAAAAAAAAAAAAGAATTGAACATTGAGTCCCCCTGAGCCTATTCTGGCTCATCAGGGGGTGCTCCAGACATATACATTAGTCCACCACTTACCACTTACTCTCAATATTAATAGCAAATCAATCATCTATTAAACTATTTGTTAATCAATGCAGAAAAATTATTTTCTCTTAACCATAATTTATAATCTCACTCATTAATATACGAAAATCTTGTATCTATGCCATAAGCATATCAAGAATTGAAGCCAATGCTAACAGTACGCAAGATTTAAATATGTTAGTTTAAGAAAAGTTGTTGGTATGAATAACTAATAAATTTTATTTCATTTTTATTTATTATCAGAGAATGATCTTCATCTTTATCTTAAGATGACAATTCTTATTTTAATTTTTCTATATCCTAGAAAATATGCTGATTTAGCATTCCTCAATGAAAGAAGTGTATTAGCGTGTGATGAAGCATCTTAAATTCCTACAGATAAAAACCCGCCCAAATTTTCAGTAAGGTTAGTGGATTTATATGTATATAAATACATTTCATATTATTTCGGTATACGTTGCACAACAAGGCGTAATTTGTGTTCAGGTTCCATTAAATTATACTATATGGCTTTACATAACTTTATTTATTCTTTATTATTCCACTTTAACCAGATATATAATGTAGCACGCGAACAATGTATCGCACGATTGACCTATAAAGGCGCATTTACAAGGAATAGAATGAACTCCAGAGTATAGCTCCATCCCTCGACAGTGTTAAGCTTACGGAAACTAAGTTTCTCAGAACTTTGCACAACTTCGTCAACATTGGTTTCCAGAGAACTGGTGTAGATTTTGAGGACAAAGAGACATTTCTTCCTTACTGGTTGTGGTGCTAGTCTTCAGCTGAATAATTCAGGGGCTATTACAAGTATTGTAAAGCATTAAGTTTCGCATTCCAAGTTTAAGTCAACTTCTGTGGCATTAGGCATATAACCCCTGAAGGTAACTGGATCTCTTACATCCCTGTGAACTTCTGCGTAGAGTTTTGTTGGAGGAGTCGTGCCATCGTTTTGATTTGGCATTGACAAAATCATCAAAGTTGGCATTGAATGGCGTTTATAATCAAGAACAGTTCTGATATCGCCCAGGAACTTCACCTTCTAAGATTACCTAATTTGTGAGATCAATTTGTTAAACTTTTACTGTTTTAAAAAACAAGGAAATTAAGATTCCCTAATAATTTTCGTATTTATTTACGAGGAAGGTAAACTTAACTTAACTTAACAGCTGAACCTACGGAACTAAACAATTAGCCCATATCATTTTGACGCATACAATATTTTTTTAGGAAATTATGATTGTGATTATTATTGCATATAACTCCGTGGTTATTAATTAGCAGCCGTATTTAACTGAGTAAAATCAGAGTTTTTTGTCATTTATTACTAAGTAACACTTTGTAAACTTCGTACCAAAAGGTGATTGTTATTCTCATTTGAATCTGATTGATGTTATTTATACAAAATATGTTGTACTACAGTGGTCGACGACGTCGCGATAAGCCATATAGAAATGCAAACCTTGAAAATGACTGAAATTCCTCAATTCAAGGCTAAGCTCCTAAAGAATTGCCATCTGAATTACTCGTGTGACACATTTTATGATTCAGCATTTGTATGTTGATCATTTGTATCTAAAACTGTTTTTAACAGTAATTTGCAGAGAAAAATGGTCTGCTGTGAAAAGTGTAAGTAGAGAAAAGTGGTAATGCCCCATGCAATTTTCCCCATAATTTTGCTTTAAAACTCACTTGGCCACTTGTTTACTAGGTTACTACTATTAATAGGTAAATAACAAATTGATCACGTGTTTGACGTTCTTCAATATCGTAAATACTGTCTTTCTTGACTGAAATAAACTTAAATCTAAAAAACAAAATAAAAAAGGGTGAATCAATAAATTTGATCGTAGTCAGTAATTTTATCACTATTTACTCAGTATTTTTCGGTATTTGTCAAATAAATTGGCACAATACCGTGATATACTTGAAATAAGTGAGTCGATAATACCTTTAATTTTATATTTTTTTAAATTTACGAAATGACGTAAATGCTTAAGAAAATATCTTTTTCGACAAGAATCGCAAAATTCTAATGAAGGTGAGTAAAGTAATAATTTTTCTGAAGATTTATGATTCATATGATCACAGGAAAACGGGTAAGGGTGATTTTGCGAAAGATGTTGCGCACCCGGGAAAAATCCTAAGAAAGAATGGACTTGAAAAAAAGTCTGACGGGACGGCGAATCGAACCGTTGAGCTATCCCCGCAGAATATTTCTCCAAGCCAAGACAAAGTCTCCCGACCGGCAATTGGGAGACCCGGGTTCGATTCCCGGTCCTGTCACACTTTTTTCAAGTCCATTCCTCCTTGAGATTCATATGATCCTTCTCTCCAAGCATATCCTCAAAACTATTTAAATTTAATTTGTTTGCAGGCATTGATATCCAGCAGTCTTATAAGATTTCAATTTTTCGTGTTAAAGCCACGTTAACACACTTAGAATCCTTACTTTATCGTTTTTTATACAGATAGCTCTCATGAAAAAATAACTCAAATGGTGAACATTGCATTCTACCGCACCTTGAATTGCTGAAAAATTCGACAACAATATTTTCTAATGTATCGATTCAGTTTGTTCTAATGATAGAAAGTAAGGAATACATATAGAGGGAGAGTAACAGTCTCAATATTAATAACATCACTTTTCGAGAATGCAATACACAATTTCTCTGTATTTTTTTCGACCACATTATTACGGGATGAATAGCGATGTTTCAGTCGAGCTCTTATTACCTCCCTTCTCTGGCCCCACTCACAATGGATTTGTCGAGAATTCCTCTCCAAAGAATGGGAAACCCATTTGCCGTGTCTCCTTCACTCCAGGATCTTTGGAAATCTGAGAATTTCTTGCAAAGCAGTTGTTTCCATCTTGATCTCTCCTTTTCGGGGAAAGAGGACCTCCCCCTTCCTCTCTGACATCCCCGCTTTCTTCCGTCTCATTAAGTATTCACAACCGTTGCTATCGCCTCCAAGAAAAAACCGCATAAAAGGAACGCTGCGTGAAAAAGGACGTTCCATTCTGCATCCTCCTCGTCTCCTTTCCTTCCGCCTCTCCGTTACCTATCTTCTCCTTAAAAATCCACATCCACGTCCCTTTTATCCAAAAAGTCATTTTTTCCTTTACGTTGGCTTTATGTGCTACAGAAAGAGCGTATGAAGCTAGAGAACTGAAGGAAAAGATGAAGTTTTAACGAGCGGCAGGAAAAATTCGTCGCACACTTTTGGTACCAGTTGTAAATATTGAAAAGTGGTTCCACAGGGTTCAATGTTGGGGACACTATTTTTTACTGTAATTTTCATCCGGTGAATGCCGGAAAACGACCGAAATCCGTACGTAGCTTGTAGTACACTAAAGATATTCCCCTTTAACTCGACATCGCCTGTTTCCTTACATTTAGCTTGATCGATAAGCATTTAAGAATGGTTCATATGTATCCACAAATTAGTTAGCTGTCTGCGGTAGTTTAGATTGATCTCTTTTGAAGTAGACGGAAGAGCGTTTTTTCTGCACATTTTTAAAAGAATTTGCTAGAAAGACAAAATGGTTAAGTTTGTGTGCAAAATTTATGGTGCTGCTTTTACTTCTCATAGAGCACGATTATGGTATGATTGATTTTCTTTTGGAGCTAGTTACTTTATTATTAAATTCTTTATTCATGATATCTCATAAATGAAAATAATTACAAAACTAGATGAGAAAAATGCCAGTAATTGGCTTGCACATTATTATAAATTTACACAGTATTGTAAAAAAAAAAGAAATAAAAAAAGAAAATAAACCTTACACTGACATAAGATATACAAAAATACATAGAATGACAAAAACTGATAAAGAAGAGAAGTAAAAAGAAAAAAAAAAAAAGAATTGAACATTGAGTCCCCCTGAGCCTATTCTGGCTCATCAGGGGGTGCTCCAGACATATACATTAGTCCACCACTTACCACTTACTCTCAATATTAATAGCAAATCAATCATCTATTAAACTATTTGTTAATCAATGCAGAAAAATTATTTTCTCTTAACCATAATTTATAATCTCACTCATTAATATACGAAAATCTTGTATCTATGCCATAAGCATATCAAGAATTGAAGCCAATGCTAACAGTACGCAAGATTTAAATATGTTAGTTTAAGAAAAGTTGTTGGTATGAATAACTAATAAATTTTATTTCATTTTTATTTATTATCAGAGAATGATCTTCATCTTTATCTTAAGATGACAATTCTTATTTTAATTTTTCTATATCCTAGAAAATATGCTGATTTAGCATTCCTCAATGAAAGAAGTGTATTAGCGTGTGATGAAGCATCTTAAATTCCTACAGATAAAAACCCGCCCAAATTTTCAGTAAGGTTAGTGGATTTATATGTATATAAATACATTTCATATTATTTCGGTATACGTTGCACAACAAGGCGTAATTTGTGTTCAGGTTCCATTAAATTATACTATATGGCTTTACATAACTTTATTTATTCTTTATTATTCCACTTTAACCAGATATATAATGTAGCACGCGAACAATGTATCGCACGATTGACCTATAAAGGCGCATTTACAAGGAATAGAATGAACTCCAGAGTATAGCTCCATCCCTCGACAGTGTTAAGCTTACGGAAACTAAGTTTCTCAGAACTTTGCACAACTTCGTCAACATTGGTTTCCAGAGAACTGGTGTAGATTTTGAGGACAAAGAGACATTTCTTCCTTACTGGTTGTGGTGCTAGTCTTCAGCTGAATAATTCAGGGGCTATTACAAGTATTGTAAAGCATTAAGTTTCGCATTCCAAGTTTAAGTCAACTTCTGTGGCATTAGGCATATAACCCCTGAAGGTAACTGGATCTCTTACATCCCTGTGAACTTCTGCGTAGAGTTTTGTTGGAGGAGTCGTGCCATCGTTTTGATTTGGCATTGACAAAATCATCAAAGTTAGCATTGAATGGCGTTTATAATCAAGAACAGTTCTGATATCGCCCAGGAACTTCACCTTCTAAGATTACCTAATTTGTGAGATCAATTTGTTAAACTTTTACTGTTTTAAAAAACAAGGAAATTAAGATTCCCTAATAATTTTCGTATTTATTTACGAGGAAGGTAAACTTAACTTAACTTAACAGCTGAACCTACGGAACTAAACAATTAGCCCATATCATTTTGACGCATACAATATTTTTTTAGGAAATTATGATTGTGATTATTATTGCATATAACTCCGTGGTTATTAATTAGCAGCCGTATTTAACTGAGTAAAATCAGAGTTTTTTGTCATTTATTACTAAGTAACACTTTGTAAACTTCGTACCAAAAGGTGATTGTTATTCTCATTTGAATCTGATTGATGTTATTTATACAAAATATGTTGTACTACAGTGGTCGACGACGTCGCGATAAGCCATATAGAAATGCAAACCTTGAAAATGACTGAAATTCCTCAATTCAAGGCTAAGCTCCTAAAGAATTGCCATCTGAATTACTCGTGTGACACATTTTATGATTCAGCATTTGTATGTTGATCATTTGTATCTAAAACTGTTTTTAACAGTAATTTGCAGAGAAAAATGGTCTGCTGTGAAAAGTGTAAGTAGAGAAAAGTGGTAATGCCCCATGCAATTTTCCCCATAATTTTGCTTTAAAACTCACTTGGCCACTTGTTTACTAGGTTACTACTATTAATAGGTAAATAACAAATTGATCACGTGTTTGACGTTCTTCAATATCGTAAATACTGTCTTTCTTGACTGAAATAAACTTAAATCTAAAAAACAAAATAAAAAAGGGTGAATCAATAAATTTGATCGTAGTCAGTAATTTTATCACTATTTACTCAGTATTTTTCGGTATTTGTCAAATAAATTGGCACAATACCGACTAATAATGAATACATTTACGAATAAAACTCGCAGTTTCCTCATACCCGAATGAGTGAAATGAAAGGCCCAAAGGGATATTAATATAATTATATGAAAATAAGATAGGTTTGATAACTTCTTTTTAAATTGATACAGGCTGTAAATAAAAGAAACTATTCTGCATGAAGATTTTATTCACAGTACATGTTATTTATTAATATTTAGAAAAATATCTCACGGGAATCATTGCTTATCATGCTTTTTATCCAATTATTTTAGAAATACTAAGTTATGATAGTTGCTAAAATTATGTCTTATCTCGTCAGCTATTGATGACAGTCAATTTCATCAACGAGCTATCGCGTTAGAAAGCTCAAGGCCTTCGACGAAGATTAATTGAAATCCATCCCAAATTTTGCATATCGACCCATTTCGATACGCTTTAGAAGTGCATTTCACACGAATCGGCAACGGGAAGGAGCGTCCAAATTGGCAGCGGACATAATTTTCATATCGCATGGACCTGGGCAATCAATAGCTATTGGTGTCTCCCGACGATACACGTGAAAAACGGGAGGGCGGTTAGTATCCCGCAGCACGCAACGGGCTCCGTCATGAACGGGGACGAAAACGAATGAATCATTCCGCGCGGAATGATTAAGAGTCGGGATGAAGGAGAGGATTTGGGCTGCGAAATCCATCCTCTTCGTCCTAGAGAACGTGAGAGAGGAGCCCGTCAAAAAAAAATCCCTTTCGAAAAAAGGAATCGAAGCGGTCGAAATAAACGAACAGCAACGGTTTACGGAAGGCAGAGCGACGGAAGGGTGTGTACGCCTCTTGAGACTTGGAAATACACAGACTGCGCAATGAAGTGCGCTCGTTACTGTATATCGGTGTGTGCAGTGCATAAAAAGGGGGAAAAGACTGGTGCTGAAGGGGACTTGAAGTGAGAGGAGTACTCTGGTTTAAGAGGAGGAATGGGGAAAGCTCTCCTTCCTCGCCTTTCCACATATCTCTCCCTAAACCCTTTCTCCATCGTCTTCAGGATTACCAACTGAACCCAAGGAAAAGGTATGCCCGAGTTTTGTGACTCGATAGATTAATTGGTGAAAGAATCTACCTGGAAAGTGGAATTTTCCGGGTCCTGTCAGACTTTTTCCTGTCCGTTTTTCCTCGGAAACTGTGAAAGGTTTACGGAATTTTTGTAATAGTTAGCAATTTTACGAACAAACCCTCACATTCATGATCTTGCTAGTTTTCACGGACTCCGAGGAAAGAAGTATGTTTTATTCTCCTAACTAGTCCGCTTCACTGGTACAATGGTTATCAAGGTGGCCTAACAGTATCTGGGTTCGAGTCCAGGTGAATCTGGATTCTCCTTATTGGCCATGGTTGTATGTATTTGTTTCTTGCTAATATTTGTGTCCCACTTGCTTTTGTCAGTGAGATACTACCGAATGTTATCTCCAATCTGCGAAAAGGTAATAACCGTATGATATGTATGATATTAAATTTATTTTCCGGAGAATGAAGTATAGGTTTTTCGCTAAATTTGATGTAATATTCGTGTTAAATGGAAAGAAAAGATCGTCTCGATAGAAGTCGATTGTATGATTACTCGATAGGTATGCCAAGCTGTCGGTCTAGTACTTGGCGCTAAAGGCGTTGTAGAAGCTGATAATCTTTTTCCACTACATACTGGCCTCCCCAAATAGTCGTTAGTTTAATAATAGAGTTATAGCAAAGATATTTTGGGTACTCATATATTAGTGATATATTTGATTTTTAGCGTTGATTCTAGAGAAAAAATCCAGAAATAGTTTTAGTAAGTATATATTTCTATACCGACAAACATCGGTTTTATTGACGAAAAAAGAAGTGAAAATTTTCCATAGCCATAGGCAAATGTAACACCTCTCCTTGCACACATTTTTCCAGAGAGTAAATAATACTCCATATATCGGGGAATATCACCGAAAGGGCGGAGAAACTTTATACCGTTTATTGCCCTACATTTCCGCTTCCTAATAATTGAAGTAGTTACAGTGGAAGAGTAACCTCTTATAATTCAAGTCAGTTTACTGATAAGAATTATGTGCTGGTGTAATAAATGGTACATGCTGAATTAAGTAGTGTGTGAGATAATTAACTGGTATGTACCATGTAACATTAGCTGATCGTGGTAATAAAAGGGTCTTTCATAAAGATACGTTCATGTGCGTCTTTCGAACATGGGGTATGACGTAGCTAAGTGATATTTACTATGCCTATGATACGTTGTCGTGAATTGATTCCTATTCCTGTTGGTATTTCTGATCCGCCACCTATTTATTCAGCTTCCTAATATTGTTTTCAATACCTCGTCAACATCATGGCTGCCGACCGGGAATCGAACCCGAGGTCTTTCATGCAAGGCGAACGCACTACTCTCTTGGCCATGCGGAGGTCCTTTCAGATAGTTGATAACGTTTGTATTCCAAAGATAAACTAGCTTAAACAATGCAAGAGAATTTGGTTAAATCATAAATATTTGTTAAGTTTTAAAGCATTTTAGTCACTTTTTACAATTTATAGCAGCTACTCTGAGTTCTTAATCATTTTCTAAGTGAATTTCGTTAAAAAAGATTTCACTTTGGGTAAGACTATGACCACTAGAAAACCACTACAGGTTTGTGATAACTTTCTTCCTACTAGAACATTCCCATTGCACGCTTGATACAAGATATTTTTTTCCAAAGGCATTCGAAAACGTAGTATAGAGGTGTGGTAAAACTTCTAGAAAGAATTAATAATAGTTTTTTACTCTTTGCTTTGGCTCTTTCACTTTCCTTTTCTCTCTTGGTATGCACACTTCCATTTCTAATGATCTAGCTACCCATGTGGTTGTATGTCTCGTTCAAGGATTTTTATTCCTAATCTCCCTTGGAAACTATCTTCTCCGTTTCGGCAAAAGGCTAATAATAATCCCAATAATAATAATAATAATAAAATATTTTTAGCTCCCAAAGTTTCATTCCTTTCTAATAAGCATGGAACTCCATGAGGTGGTCCGCGGCCCACATATGGCCCGTGATAGGTTCACATGCAGCCCGCGAAAAAGCAGTATATTATATTCTTAACGCTCACAGGATGAGACCTACGTTACTCCTATTTAGTTTATGTCGACCAAGTTTATTGTAACGCAAGGAAATTGGTGTTAGTTACTTTGCGAGTAAGGAGTACTCATAGAAAAATTCCGATATAAAAACGGATGTGTAAAAGGCCTCGAAATTTTCATCGAGATTCTAACCCATGTATTCCACTTATCGGGATGTAATATGGATCAAATTATTTGAGAAGAGATAAACTCTCCATCTCCGGGCCATTTAGTTTCTTCACACACTCACATGTGCAACTATTGTAGACCGTCAATTCAGAATTGTTTTCTTGAGCCGCCTTTCCTTCTAGCAAGTGTGGTTATATCTCCCACAAACTGGATGTGCTTACAGTATTGTAAAAATTGTACAATATATTGTTTCATACAGCCTATCATTACTCCCAGAAGTAGCAATTTCGTGCCGTTGGCAACCCCTTTCCTTTCCCTAGCCTTTCTGGTACTATTAGCGCCTTCGTTTTCACTCCGGGGCTTCGCTTGCACTGCTTTCACTTCAATCGTCTTGTTCACGCACGGTTGGAATCTTTGATTCTCCCATCTTCCTTTCTCCCTTCCGCAGTTTTTCCCGTTCGCCTCGATGCCCGCCGGCGGAGTTTACGCACAAATTGTCACGGGTTGCGCTTTGCGCGTGGAGGCGGGCTCCGAATGTTGTTGCGTTGGCATGTCACTACCGAAATAATTCATCAGACACACGGTTATGGCGCCCGAGGAAAGCGGATACGGATAATATCTTCGTGAAATAGAAGGAAGGGAAAATATATCTCGGGGGAAAAAGTGAACCGGTGATGAAAGACAGGAAGCTGTAATAATACTTGAGTGCAGATTTTATGTGGGTTCATTTAGCCTCGAATGTGAATTTCATGAAATGAAACATATATTTTAAATTTTCATGGAATTAAAAAATCTGGATTTAACGAAATTAAAAAATTCCTTATTTATTTATTAGTCAATACCGCCGCAGTTAGACGTTTCGTCAGGTGGCGGCGTTTAGTTACAAAACTATTATATACAATACTCCTTAGGTCTACATAGACAAATACAGAAAATTAATATCTATCTACCCGTCCATTAACTACAATTGTTTAAAAAGTACTCCAATCACAATTTCAGCTTCTCATATACTTTTGCATTACAACCACTACAAATATTACTTATTCTCCACTACAAACACTACAACCACTACAAACATTACACATATACATAAACTGAAAATTAACCCTAAACAGTATTAAAGCAACTTGTCGATAACTTTTATCACGTAAGATGTTTCAGGGTTCCTGATATACCTTCACGGCTACCGTAGCGGCCACGGGGCCCACGAAGTCCCCACCGTACATCACCCCACCAGGCGATTAAATGTGCCGTATCCGACGATAAAGTCGAAATATTAAATTTCTTTACACGCCCATTGTCCTCTCCTCCAATCCAAGGGGACAGGAGAGAGTTATAACCATAGTGACAGTTTGAGTTAACTAGTTATTCGGTTATCACAAAGTTCTATTTATGAGAAAGTTATAAGTTGGTTATCTACGTTTCGTGTTAACCGATTTCCAACGTATTTGTAAAGAAAATGTTCTACCTCTAAAACGAAAATACGGCAACAATGTCCGACTTTGTTTACTTTACATTTACATTTACATAAATACCCCGAAAACCGCCGTATGGCGTATGGCAGGGGGGTGTTAATACACCAAAGTCCCTAATTATTCATCCTATTTACGCGTCTAATACTATCTGGAAAAAGAGACCAATAATAACTATCTGTTGAATACCTACTTGTTGTTGGAAATTAGTTTTTGGTAATGGGATTTGAGTTTTATGCAGATAATATTCCCATTTTGATATTTTGCGGTGCAGTAATCTCTTTGCGAAATACGATGCGCGAGTGGAGGCCTAAGATTCCCGCCGAAGAGTGTCTGCATCCCTTATTTTTATCCTCGGCTTCTCTCTTTCCTATTCACCCTTCCTTGGATCTCCAGCGGTGCATATCCAGCACGCATCGGCGGACCCTTTGATACCGCTACTGCTCTCTCCGTTTCACTCTCTAGAGCAGTTTTCACTTCCTCTTCATCGTCCATCACGCCCTCGCCCGACGCGCCAAATATTTACTCGGAAAAGACGTTCCGGAGTGACTTTTGGAGATTTGAGTGGGCGCTAATCCCGCCTCGTTGTGCTTATGGATTTCGCCGCCTACTTGGTCTCGCTCTTTGTTTCTCTCTCCTGGAATTTCTCTTTCAAGGGCGTGGTTCGGCGAAACTGGGCCAATCAGGACTTTGCCAGAAATATAACGGCCTGTAATTCATCTGAAATTCGACTCTTTTCACATATATTATGAATGTGGACGAGCACTAAAGAAACTCGGATTTATGAAGAGAATAGTCGTTAAAAGCGAAGAAAAAGCCCGTGAGCGATGTTACGTAGTGATGGTTAGGCTTCACCTTGAATACGTGCGTAGTGTATAGGATTCTGCCAAATTGTGCTGTACTCGAGAATTGAAAAAAGTACAGGGAAGGTCGATGGGTTTCGTAAAAAGTTGTTGTGACAAAAAAGTGAGAGTTACTCAAATTCTTCAGGACGCAGGATCGGAATCTCTAGAAAATAGAAGATTTAAACAAAGGCTTAATCTACTTAATAAGTTCAGAGAAAGTACGATTTTAGAAGATGTAACCTATATTATGCGTCCTCTTTGTTACACATGCCGTTCTGACACCACGAAAAAACCCAGAAAAATAGACTCTAGATTCGTTTCAAGAATTTATTCTTTCCACGAACGATACGCGTTAGTGATCGATTCTGGAAGTAGAATCATGGTGCATGCATTCCCTGCTACATGCCTAAAGGCGGCTTGCATGGTACATATTTTTATTGTTACATTAACACTTCTGATAGGTAAGGAACCGAGGTGCAGCCTTTGGTGTCACACAATGAATACTATACACAAATGCATACAGTGAATAGAATGAAGCATCGCCATCAAAAAACTAAAACAAAAATGCAATGCAAAGTAATCGATATAAATACTTGTTCCAAACTTAATGTGATTAGAAATCAATGCAACTTCACTTAATCCACGTCATTCACACGTAGCAATAAAACACTATCATATTTCTAAGAAGTATATTTTTACTAGTACGTACTATATTTATAACAAGTTCTGCCACTATAAGTATCTTAACTGTTTGTCGATATTATTTTTTCTTAAAAATATAGATTTTTAGATGTTTATATTTTGTAGACATTGATTGCAATGTAAATATTTTGGGAATCTATTAAAGTTGATCATCATATCCTCTTTAGTTAGACAGGGAAGGATAAAGGAAAACAATTTCAGGAAAACGGGTAAAGGTGATTTTGCGCAAGATGGTGCGCACCCAGGAAAAATCCCAAGTAAGAATGAACTTGAAAAAAATTTCTGCCGGGATAGCTCAACGGACAGAGCACCCGACCGGCAATTGGGATACCCGGGTTCGATTCATGGTCCCGTCAGACTTTTTTCAAGCCCATTCTTCCTTGGGAATAAAAAAAATGTCCTCGTTAGTTTTTCGAGTCAACTGTAACTAATTAATTGGGATTTAAGGAAAAGTATCAAGCAACTTATGGACGAAAGAGGTTAGTTTTAACCCATACCACTGACAAACTGCTGATCATCAGCGACTTTCAAATTAATGCATACACAACCAACATGGTTTCTATTTAACGAAAAAGTTTCATTTTGACTAGTTCCGGTAAAAAAGTAAGTTTAGTCGTCAACCGTGTATGCTGAAATCTTTGGAGTAGCGCTATATCACAGGGATTTTATGCACAACGACAAGGTTCTGTACCACCTTTGTTTAATTACATGTTCGTTATTTCTAGAATTACGCGTTTGACAATGAACAATAGAAGCTTTGGGGTCTACATCCCCTATTTCAACATCTTTTGATATTCGCAAATGGAATTTATTCTCTTATACTCCTCCAACGCATTATGTTACACACGTGGGAGAATGTTATACGAGTTTTGTTCTGTAATGATATGGAAGGTTCTTTGTCTAATACCAAGTCCTCCCATAAAGTTAGAGCGTTACTTTACGTCTTCTAAGATCAATAGAAAACTAAATCATCGATCTAAAGTATGGAGCTTGTGGGTTGATGCAGCAGCAGGAAGCTATTTTTGTTGTTTTTTATGAAAACTGTATCCGGAAGTTGAGGCAGTGGTGTTTCGCCGATTGGACGTTTCGCCCAAAGTAGTTTCGCCCAAAAAACGGTTTGTAAAGGGACGGTTCCCCTAGGGGAAGCTTCGCCGAGAAACATATCATCTGAGACTTTTCACACAAGAATTTTCACCCAAGAGTCTGTTCACCCAAGAAAACGCGAATAAACTATAAACAAGATAATCCATATTGCCATAATATACATATGGGCGATAATTACTCTAGCTTGGTCCTAATATTTAGGTAAGTTGCAAATTAGGGCTAAAATTACGATTATCTGAAAATGTAAAATGTTGTCGTTAAACAACCATTCGACACTTAGTGTTTAGGTTCTGAGACAAAACAAAACGAAAATTTAGGGTCAGATATGATTACGTAAGACCTTTTAAGGCCTAACCATTTACGGTCTAAACCCACAAACACCACTGAAATAACATTTTGCGTTTTTCATTTATGTCCTTAGTATACACATCGTTTTAAAGTTATTATGAAAAGTATTTAGAGTTAACTCGCAATTTAGAATACATTTGTCAATATTTCCATTGTGTAAAATATCCTTTTGAGTGAAGCATACCATTGGTGATGTATTTCTTGGGTGAACCGGCCCAATTAGATGAAAAATGTTAGGGGAACAATTCTTAGAAGTGTCTCTGGGTGAAACGTCCTGGAATCCTTTTGAGATACGAATGGAAAACTGAATATATACGGTAAAGGTCAGTGAAGTCGTTTTCTGCATCTGGAGACATTTGCTGGAATAAAAGTGCTTGCAAATGTAGTGATTACTATTACATTTCATATGCATGAGTACATTGAAGTATAGTAAACACAGCATGAAATGCAATCGAAAAAGCGTCATGCGATAATAAAAACTCGTGATTTTGAACCATATTTAAACATTTTGAAACAATAAATGATATAGTAGTATGGACAAAAATAAAAAAAAGGTATTATGACAGTAATGCGGTGAGTCGTAGCATAGAAAGAGAAGATGAAGTCAGCATCTCTTGATTTAAAATTTCCCTATTGCTCTCGATATTTTTACATGGGACTCATTACGAGCCAACCTTTGTCAACTATTGGGGAAGCATTTCAGATTTTGAGCTCATGTTCCTGAACTCATTCATCAGAAAATATACATCCAATTTCTGATGGGAGGATTTCTTCCCAATTGATAGATTTTTGTTATATTTGCTTTCTTTTTATGTTTCTTTGGTCTATCCGATCACCCTATTCTATTTATAGTTTATCCAAAATTTGAAAAGGAGATAAGAGTTATTAATTACATGTCTTTAATTTTATAAATGAGTAGGCTTTTAAATGATTTAAATACACTATAAAACTAGTATTTTAAAAGTAGCAGTGATTTAAATCAACATTTCCCCAGAAAGACTGGAACTTAGTTTAGCAGGCAACCATCCTTGATATAGAAATAAATTTAGCGGAAAAAATTTCAGACAAAATCCGTAAACTCGAAACTATATTCCACCTTCAATTTTGGAGTATTTCATTTTTCCTTGCTTTTAGGCTATTTATGTAGATGAGATATTTTCTGCGATCAAAAGCATTATCTTTTCTATTCGTCTGCTATTTCCTCACGTTTCGGAATTCTACCGCTAATGAAGAATTTAGAGAATTAGCTCTTTCCTGTGGTGATAATTTTAGTGAATAAGTATTTTAAGAGCAATCAAAATTACCAGGTTACTTTAGCGCTCGAAGATAAGAAGAAAATAGCTTGTGCGCGGTATGAGATGTGGAAACACCTTTTTATGATCTTCAAATTTACATCTCTTGCACGTCTTCGTTTCCGTTTAAATCACTTCTAGGTGCAAATTTTATCCTTCCTCTGAGACTCAAAAGATGAGAAAGTTCTCACGGAGCGGCTGTTTGCATTTAAGGAATGAATGCGCTCCCGTGTTATAATTCCTCGCCGAAGTTGGAGCCTGACTACGTATGTATATTGGAAGCCTACATGATGACTCTCTTGGAATAAAAGCAAACATCCATGCTATGTTACAGCTATGCGATGGCTCGAATCTCATCTTAATTTCTCCCTCGAATCGTACGAAAACTTCTCCGAATGAATGGCATTTAATTTTTGCCCCACCACAATTGGTTAGAGAGTACTTCGTATTGATTCTAAAATTATCGGTTTCAGTACTTTAACGAAGAGATTTTCACTTCCAAATTTCCGAAACGGAATAGAAGGAGCGATATGTGACTACTGCTCTCTTGGTTGTTCCTTTCTGTCTTCGCGGATGCACCTTTAAGCTGGAGCGTCGATGGATTTCAAGGTGAGCAGCCTTTAAAGGAATCAACGCGCCGCGAATGTAATGCAAGTTCACGCGATGTCACGTTGCGTCACGTCAAGGCGCTGAAATTGTGAGTGGCAATGTCAAGTAGATTCGTTCCCGTAGGTGGCCCTTCATGCGGCATTACATCTCTTCAAAGTTCACGATTATGACGGCGTGTGTGGAATGCTCGGTGACGAATCCCTTCACAAAATGCGGTCTCTCATCCTTGATCTATCTCATCATCATCATCCAGGATAAGTTTGAAGATCGAATAATCTCCGACTGACGTTTGAACTAAGAATTTGCTAATCGCTAACTTCCTTCCGAATCGGATGAGTGGTAGTAATATTAATAAGGCGTCTTTGCTCGGGTGAGTTTCCAACTAAGAAGTCTTCTCATAACCCATTCCCCCTTCATAAAATAAAGAGCTATTAACCTGCCATTGCTAGCACTTAGTCTTTCCACACAGCTGCACCGGCGTGAAGGAATAGTCCAACCTCCTAAAAATTGCTTTTAAAATTCTTTAAATTCAGGATTGAGCGAACACTGGTCCTTTTCATATTGTTAAGTGATTTATTTCTTCAAGCATACTATTTATTTGAGATCATATTTAAACAAAGTTTGCCTTAAAACATTAATATGGTCCAAAACGAAAGGAAAATATTCAATTAAAATTAAGCTTGTGTTCTTAGTCCCCTGAGGACTTTGTTTGCCATTAGAAAGAGAATCAAGTGAATTTTTTAGCTTATACCGCAGCCGGTGATTTGGTCTGCTACGATTTGTTTGCCGGCGATTTGGTGCTACTATAATTTAGAGTACACGCGAGAAATTGGTTGTTGGGCAGGGCTGAGATTTGTCATAAATAATGGGTAATGTCATTACTGGATAAGACGCAGCCATTATAGTGGTATTTAACCGTTTCTTAAACAAAAAGGTACGAGTTACTGTAATCGGAGCGTGCAATAGGGGAGAAAAGCAGTTAAGTGGATGTAAAAATATGACAAATATTGTTTATATTTAATGTCAAGTATTTTATTCATATAACATTTATTACATGTTGCATTATGTATTCGTCACCTGTGTAACAAAACCAGTGGTCTGATACCTATCACCCTGACTAGTCGTAAACAAATAGCGTAATCAACCGATAGTATAAAAGTTGATGGCAATATACGAGGATACACAAGTTACACCTTAGGGTACGCTAAAGGTAGAAGAAAAAGAAAACAACGCGAGTATTTCCTGCGAGTATATGCTTTAATAGGATACGAGAATTTTAAAGAGAACAAAAATTTAAAATAAACAAGAAAGAAAGACAAGAAACATGCGAACCCATCTGAGAGCTCAATTAAAATGTTCAGCAAAAACATCTGAAAACTACCAAAATAAGAGGACGCAGGGGATGTAGATGCATATTTACGAAGGTAAGAACTATAGGAAGATAAACATGGCGGAGGCGTTTGAACAAAACATGTAGGAAAACAAGAGTCTACCAAGTCAACAAGGTGTCAATTAGATCAAAGCAAGAGTTACTAATGAAAATTTTATCGTTAGTTATGTGTTTGTATCAATGGAAAGAATGAGTTAGAGCGTTACAACTAGTTACGTATGAGAATGAAAATGAAGATGAAAACATATTTGCGGAATTAACGAAAAAAGATGGTTCATATTATTAGTTAGATAATTTTGAACACGCACTTCAATTCATTATGAAAATTAAATTCAAAGTTAAACAACTTCTAGAAGTTCAAGTTTTATTCAAAATTAAATGATTTAAGTTATCATTAACATCGGTACATTACCGTTAGTTTTTGCAACGCTTTCTAAACTGGAGTCTTAATGCCCTTTAGGTAAATCATCTATCAACTTTCACGTTTGAGACATTATTTATCTTCAAAAATATAACTTTTATCATTCAAGATGCTCACTTATATGGTTTATGTCCGCAAAACTGGAGACCAAACATAGGGAATTCTGTTTGTATAGTGTTTCCCTTAACATTGTCAAATCATTCCTCCCCAGCTTTTCATTCTGATGAATGGTCATAGACTTTCAATAACTCAGCCGGTTTTTGAGCATTTCAGCAGGATAAGCCTCTGGAACGTATTGACATTGAGAACTCAATATGCAGAAAGGTGCTGAGTAATTATAGTCCTTACAGATACTCAAATTTTGGCATAGGCTCCCATTCTGGCAACTAGGGCAATCGGTGTAACACAACAGAGCTGGGCTGTGAGAGAAATGAGTGATGACGTTCTGAAATACGAATGCGAGGCATTCATGAGCTTGAATAGCGATTTATATTGTCTTTTAGTAAATGTTACAGACGAATGAGGAACAGGGATTGCGAAAGAGGATTAATGGAAGACCTATGACAGAGTCGATAGAAATGACCTGTGGAATGTTGCGGCTAAATATGGAACGTTTGACAGATTTATCAGAGTAAGTGGTTTTGTATCTGAAATAAAGGTAGAAAGGTCGTGTGGCTTAAGTTGCTTCTTTATAGCCTGCCGTCCATCGGTAAAGTGTTGACGCAGAATAAATTACATTTCAATATTCCGAAGGTAAGATTTCACTAGGTTTGAAAAACAGATTGTCCAATCGACTACTGTTCAAAACCGGAAATTTATATTAAAAATATTTCAAAACCCAAAAAGACACTACAATATTTTCTATTATACTTTCGCCTAGCTTTTAGTAGCCAGAGTATTAAAAAGTTTCTGGATGATTTCATATTTAAAAGGAGGTCTAAAACAGGATTATAGAAGTCATTCTTGGATAGCCTTTGAATATCAACGGGATACACGACGACCATTCTTAGCAAGGGTGTGAATAACTAAGTTCATAATTAATGTAATAATAAAATATTGAACAAAAAATGCCGCAAATAAAACAAAAAACTGATACATTTCCTAATTTTCTGTTCTATTTCACCCATCCCTATTATTTACGTACTTCGCGTTTAACGCTGTTCCGTTTAACGCTTCAACTCATTGGAACGTATTCCCGGCATTCATAAAAATGTTATGGATGACATTATATCTGGAAGGTCGAAATCAAAGCAGAAATAAATACATCATGAAAATAATAATTTACTTTAAGGAAACAGAAATGTGATCCTAATTACATCGATTTTAATAGTTATTATTATTCTTCAACACACAAAACGATTCTCTTAATAGAAAAATCCGATTAGCCTGGAATTGAAATTACAAGTTTGAGGCTGGAATGCTAGTGCGCTTACCAATCCACCGCGCGGAGGATGATCTGTATTTAAACACTTATATGTTTTTTTTCAGGTGCTGTTATCGCGGACCCTAAACCAGTGAAACTAAAGCTATCTTTGCAACAAACCGGCAAATTTCACGATACGTTTGACTTTGATGGTAAATAATTATTTGATTACCCGCACGTTGGACCTACAATTAATTAGCACTACCTAAAAGATTCTACATTCATCGATAGTAAGGTAAGATACTATATTTTCATCTTTACGTGGATAATCCAGAGCATAATATTCAGAATTTCTTATTGATTAAATTAAGAAATATTGCTACCATGTGTTGGAATATCCGTTCAATATTTTATAGTTTTTATGTAAAAATTCCACCTTGTTTAATCTCTAAGGTTAAATGTACGTAGAAGTTAATACATCCCAATTTGGCAGTAATTAAAGATTTATTACTTACAGTTTTACTCGACTAATCCAATATTTTATTGGGTGTCTTAAACAATTCAAACGGTTACAAAGAGGAATAGAGACGGAGGAAGTTAATTCTTACTAGTATTTCTTTGGAAGGCCACAAGAATAAGTAAAACATACGATTCTTCGCTTCATTACTAATGTATAAAATCGGTCCCTATAGTATGGCCATTAGATTGTTGTCTAAAAATATTGATTCTTTTTCAAACGAATTAAGTTTGGATGAATTATTGATTGGTAAAGGAATGTACGAGTTAACGAATTATGATGATGGAAAAGGTCGAGTTGCAGCACTCAAGCTGTACCTTAGATGTTAATGAAGACCATTTGGTAACTCTGAAATTAGAGCAAATTTTAGGAGTGATCGTAGAATTTGATGAGAGGTGTAAATCTGGAATAGATTTCACGCCCGCATAGTTACCGTTACTCGATACGGAAGAAGCGTAGAGATGAATTAATGACTGAGTTCGAACGGGATGATTTTGAGGTGCAGTGATGGAAACACTTGCCAGTGATTACAGGAAACTTTGGTTTACAATGGTGTTGTGGAGCTGCGATAACTTTTGTTTAGAAATTTCCATGGCACTAGCATATGCTTGCATAGCATAATCTGCGATTAGAACTTCGCTATCTAGATTAAGTTACCTACTTCGACGTTACCAAGCAAATAATTTGCCTCGTGGCTTCCGCTTAAGGATTTTGTCTGTAGAGCCACTCAAGAAGAAAACTAACAAGTTCATCATTCCAACTGAACGAATTCCAACAAAAATAATATCAAAACTCGAAATTAATTAATCTAAATAAAATAAAGCAAGAACTAAGTATTATTATTGTAAGTATATCCATTTCTCTTTTAAAATTACTATTAGATGCAATCGAATGCAATTAATAGAGGGATTTTGATATTTGTCAAATTCTGTTTGGCTGTACATCTAACTAGGATTACACAATATTTTTATGGTTCCGATTAAACTCGAAGTATTAATTCCAACTTTAAGCAATCAATTCATTCCTTTACTGTGTAAATATTGTTTATATATTCTCAAGTTATTATCTAGATTTTTAAAGTATAATAAGGCCACTGATGGATACAACAAGTTAAGTTTTATTTTGTCTATGTTTTCGTTTAAAGTTGACGAAAGTGAGAAACCAAAAGAATATTTGTTAATGAAACTAATGAAAAACTAGTGCTTCACAATCTTTTGTTTTCCACCGCACACTCCGCACATTTGTATATCAATTCATATTTCACAGCATGCTTATCACGAAGATTTAATTTCCAGTGGAAATAGAAATTACTGAATAAAACATCAATCAACGCGGAGTGAAAGAACTTATTCCTAGCACACAGTAATGATTTTATGTCGGTAAAGTATTCAGCCCGAAGAACGGTTGGAACTGAATCCCCTATATTATTTGCTTCTATGAGCTGTAAGGGAATGAGACATATTACTCAAACCGAGGAGTGAGATAGCTTTCCCTCGCTTTCCTTACTTATCCAGAATGATATCAGTGGGATGGGCCCACGCTACAAGAGCACAGTGATTCTAAGAATAATATTTTTCATAGCATATCATTAGAAGAGACCATCAGTCCTCAGTACCACTCATACCTCAGTACCTTTCTTATTACCACAGCCATGAACAAAACTCAGACAAATTGAATATGAAATATTAATTTTCCTACGTACTGCAACGAAATATCAATAAACGAAGCAAAAATGGTATGCCGTAGCTGGGACTCAAGCCCGGATTTCCTACATCTCAGGCGGTTGCTCAAACCAACTATTCTTGGTACAATATTATGCCTCGGTACACTTATTGGGCAGCACTGGATTAGGGGATTACACACAAATATTCTTATGGTGATTTAATCTTTGGAGAGACTATGGCAATCCCAGAGTAAAGATATTAGAAATAAGAGGGGAGAGGAAAGCTGGGACCAAAGAAACAAGAATGGCATTTAAGCGACAGCAGCTTTCTTTTATGCCGCGAGATTGGATTGGGAAGTGAAGGTGGAGGAAAAAATTTTTATCGATATAATTAGGGGTGGAAAGTCGCAAGAAATTATCAAAGGGACCTGTCCTAAGTGGTTAAACACAAAGAAAACCGGGAAAGAAGGAATATTGACTCAAGACAGCCATGAAGTGCGAGAATATTTTATTTCTCTCAAAACATTAGCACCGTGGAATGTTAACGTCATCTCCGCGAAGAGCAGCGCTTAAATTTTTAGCTATGCAATCTTGAAGCTTTAAATACGGAGGCAGAGGAAATTATTTAGAGCGGAAAGCCGTAGCATGCAATCTATTCCCCTGTAGCGACAACTCACTCCACTCCCGCTCTTCCTATAAAACGTCCTCTTAGGCAGCTTGTTTCCGAAGACAGCCTCGCGTGCGTTGCTATCTTAATCTCCTTGTTAGCTCACGGACAGTGTTTTGATAACTCAACACCGTTCCAGCTTAATGCTGTTATTAAAAAAGGGTTGTGCTTTTTATCCGAGTGGCGCCGTTGAAAATGGAGACTGAAATCAAAGTCGAGAGCTATTAAAGTTGACGAGAAGGAAAAACTATTTCCCCTGACGAAGGGAATGACAGCCGCCGTGGAGCGAGATAACGCTGTGTGCGGTGTCATTTGATAAACAGATTAAGGAAGCGAGCTGGCGAAATCTGCTCGTGGAATGGCTCGGTGTCGGGAAGTCTATCGGTTTCATGGTAAACACGGTGGCGCGATCACGATTTGCCAGGCGTACGTGGGAGTGCACGCTGCGATGCCCCCTTTGTTTAGGATCTGTCATCCGTGGACCGAATCTCATACACGTTTACGATCCGTAAGAACGATGTATAATCAGCTAAAACTTCGCAAGAGATTTTGTAAGCAACTGAGATTTGATTTAATTACGAAATTGAAACCGTATCACTAGACGATTTTATGAAACACCATATATCAGAAGTCAGGTGTGTTAATTTAAGTTATTCAGAAGGACAGAAACGTCTTCACGGTATGTATCACGAATCATTCATTCCTTGAATGTCATCTAGACAATTGCATGAATGCAATTCTTCGGGACCGAAGCTGAATGATGAATGTATTGCTCCACTTCGAAACCATCTGCAAAAGATGTTTCGGTATGATTCAAATGGTCCTTTGCGTCGCATTCTTATGTAACGCACTATTGCGCAACGTGCTAATAGAGTTTCCATAAACGTGAATCAACGTTAAAGAAGAATGAGCACAGTAATGCTGATAGAATCTTATTGCAGAGTTATGCTTCTTAGGTAGTTTGAAAAGAAAAGAAAATGAAGACTTACTTGATCGCGTGTTAATGTATACCCACGCTTTTTTCTATAGAAGAAGTAGAAGAATTTCTGGAATGGTCTTATGCGTGAAAGATATGTAGATCTTTTCATTAAAAATCATTTATTTTTTTATTATTATTTTTTAGCCTTATCTCATTATTTTGGATTTTTTTCTATAGATAAGGTGTCATAGGTATGTAAGTTCCAGTTTTTTATAACCGACTAGATGTTTGATTTGTAAAATGGAGATGCTACTTGATATTCATGATTATGTAAGGAATATTATTCGTTGCTCTGTGAACTTTGAAGTTGAGATATTAATTTCATTTGGTCTAAATGCTATTCATCTTAAGTGTTGCGACTTTAATCCTATCATCAACCGACGATTCGTTGCATGAATCTGCTACATTATTGATTAAGAATATTGAAAATGAAAATTGGGAATAGTCCTTTAATCTAGGACCCTCATAGACAGGAACTTTAAAAGTAAAGAATTAAGACATGGTTAACATATTCAAAACTGTATTTCTCTGTAATATGCTCCATCTCTGTTAAATTCCTTCGTGTGAAAAGCTAAAGTCTCACTATATCCATTCATACCTCTTATGCTTTTGGTGCATTGAATATTTACGGAAGCGGGCGATATGAAGGCTAAATTATAGCCTGACTCAACATTTGCTCTTCGCCCCAACGTATATTGCGGGAAAATTAACGTTTTTCCTCCCATCTCCACTCGATGTAGTTATGAGAAACTTCCCAGTCGATTCCTATTAGAGATGCGTTGAACTAGTGCAAAACAAGGCGAATTAATGGACGTCGAATTGAAAGCAATAGATTATATTTTCAATTGCCTTGGGGCAGCCTGTGCGTTGCTACTATCTCACGAGAGACTTTTTGCTCCGTTTTTGAGGGGAAAAAAGCGCATAAGGCTGATTGGAGTTTACGTGGCGTGATAGATGATGGCCCATATCCACAGCAGTTGCGCCATATGCATGTAATGGGATTTTTGTGACCTTGGCATCTGCGGGATATATCGACAAGAAGCTTAACCAAGTGATACTAACGACGCTCAACAAAGATCGATATCACGCACGGCTTATTCCTGCAATATTTTATCGAGGCTTTTCCTTGTTTACCTTTTCAACTTTTTGAGTTTGCTCTCGAAAGTGTGCATCATAGGCGCATGATTATCACTCTTTTGCTCATGAAACAGTTCTTACATGTTGCGTGATCTGTTCCATTTTCTTTCCCAGCTCATAATATGTTTAACTATGCTTGCGTTTGGTTGTCTGATTTTTTTATGTTCCAAACACACAAATGAAGACAGAGGCAAAGGTTTTAAATGCTGGTGCCTTCTTTTTCTCGCAGAAGTATTCCAATGATCTGGTGATTTAGGTGACGAATCCAGTTTTCGAACGCAACGCATTGTATTACAGTTAATGAGTGCTTGTAAAGTATCTAGTCAAGAATGACAGACTCTAATTTAAGTTGAAAATATTTATGCAAGTCTATAACAGTAGGCAGTAAAGTAAATTTATTGATTGAAGTCAGCCAACAATAATAACATTTCACAATCAATTCTTATTTCTAGGTAACTTCAAAAATAATATTTATGCTAAAATTTTAATCAAAAATATGATAAGAATGCCTAAAAGATAGCTTGGTTTAATTTTATTGCGTATTATGGATCACGTAATATTGGAAGCAAAATATTGTCATTTCAATCCTAGTTTTTGCTAATCCATTCACATCTATAGATATGTTTCTTATTAGAACAAAGCAATTTTCATATATGGCGCTTATTTTATTGAAGCTGTTGCAATTCAGAATCGAAATCAGAATTCCAAATTCAAAATAGAAGTATTCGTTCCATATTACTTTTTTGACGCCTTCCTCGATTTCTTTGGACGATTAACTCTAATTTAAATGCATACATTTCCTATGGAAGTTAATTCTTCTTTGGCTGAATTTTATGCCCGATTCAATGGAAATGAACTACTTATGTTCCTTATACTTTTAATTACGATGTTTATAAATTCCATATTCCGCAAACCTTGTTGAAACATCGCGATCTTTGCAAAGAATTTTAAGTCTATAAAACCTTGATGGAAAATATGAGTACTCATTTATTCACGGGCTGTTGAAAATGTCATTCAATCTGGAAATGGATGCATTTTTTTTAAAATATCCAATAAAATCATTTTTATAAGAATTACGGTCTTCTAGAAATATTTTGGCTACAAATGAGATCGTTAAAAAGCATGTTTGAAAGGTAGCTCAAGAGAAGGTGATTACACGATGCCCAACAGATGATTTGGTCCATCGCCTGTTAGGTCCGCGACGTCTGGGTCCGTGGCGATTTGGTGCTACGATGATTTAGTCACTACCCGTGATAAAGTGGTGGTCGGTCAACGCTGAGATTTGTCATAAATAATTGTTACTGCTGGATATAATGCAGTCGTTTTGGTAGTATTTATATCTTCTTTTAAAACATTTACTACGCACTATTCGAATCGGCGGGTAGTATACATGAGAAACACAGGCAATTAAATGCATATATTTCCTCAAGGTCAGAAATAAAGTAACACTATGACGTACATACCCACTTGAGGTTTCAAGTATTTGCTGGATTTTCGAACCACTCATAGCATCGCACGAGAAAGTCCGTTCATTAAAATCTCTTTTGAGGCATTGAATAGTGTAACCGGCCAGCAGAGACGACCGAAACTTCGATGCCTTTTTATCCCCATAAGTTTTTCTCCGACTCGGCAAGATAAACTCGTTACCAACTCCAGGCGTCCACGTGATGCTAATTCCCCATCCACTCTATTCATCCGTTTCTTTTGCCCGGAAAAAAGGAGCGTGAGTAAATCGATTATGAATTTTTTCCTTCGCACGCATTCCTCGGGAATGTTTCCACGGGGAGGCGGACGCAATTCTGCCCCGAAACCCCAGCGACGGTGCATTTCAGATTTGGGATGAGATCGGCGTGGGCGGGGAAAGGGCAGAAACGGAAAGGGAACCGATCCATCACTCAACCGCAGGCCCCCGTCGCGGGAACCGAGGAGATCCCACCCCACGCGTATACACACGCCCGTGCCTCAACTCCCTTTGGAGATGATCACTCATGCCCTACCTCCTCAACAGCGGCTTTCCTTACCTTCCTCCTACCTTCATCAGGCTTACGCCAGAAGTCCTCCTAGCATGCCACTCCCACTTTGCTTCCTCTGGGGAAGGGGCTACCGTGGTGAGGCACTCCTCGTCCCACCACATCCCCCCGAGATTCGTCCCGTCTCGTCCTTCAGGCCTCTTCCTCTTTCCACCCTACCCTTTGTTGTTGTTGCACCACTTTTCACCCATTTCTTTGATTTTATTACTTCTTCAGGCGCCTCCTTCCATTCTTTCACTTCCTACTATCACTTTCACTTTATGAACCTATTTTCACTTGCTGTCCCCTTATTTGCCTATATCTCCTCACGTTGCTACAAATATTTTACCATATTTTTTGCGGTTGTTTCTTTTATTACGCTTCCCATTTTCTGGCCTATCTCCTCCATTTTGCTTTATGCTTTTCCTTTCACTTTATCCCTCCACTTTCACTTTTTCCCCATTTTTCCATTTCTTTAATCCTTACATTTTCTGCATCTCCATTTGCTCTATCTTAACTCTTTTCTGCACGTCTATTCTTTGAAGACGTTACTTTCACTAACATTTTCCTTTCCCTTATCTTTCTTTAACCTCCTGCGTCTTTTTTTCAGTTTCGGTGCTCCCTTACTTTTCCTGAGCTCCTTTTCATCACTTCATTCTACTTCCACCTTGGCCCCTTTTTTTTCTCATTCTCTCTCCTGCCTTTCCGCACATCTTTTCTTTCCCTTCCTTTCTTTTTCCGAACTCCTCTCGCCCCTTCCTCTCGTCTTCATAACTCGCTTTCAACTTTCGGCTTCTCTAACTCTCTCGGTCTCTCTCCACCCTTCCCGTTTCCCAATCTCTTCCGCTTTACTCCTCAATCTTACACTCCCATTCATCCCTCCACTGCCTTTGCCTTTCATCCACTCATCTTCTTTCACTTCACTACTTCCTTCCATTCCCAGCTTCCTTACCTCGTCTTCCTTTCACTCATATACCTCCTTTCACCTCTTTCTTCTACATTTATCTCACCACTTCCTTCCCTTAGAGAACAGTTTTTCCCTGTCCCGCATTTCCTTTCATCTCATTCTCCTCTTTCAATCTCATTACCTTCTTTATTCGTCTGCTTCCTCTAATCTCTTATGTTTAGCTTTTTTCGTGCGATTCATTGCTTCCGCCATACGCTTCCAACTTTACTCTCATATTTATTCCTTTAAACCACGTTCAATATTTCCACCTCTCTTCATCCATCTTCCTTTGGCCAAATTCTCCTGTTCTGGAGTATCGGGTATTATGTTTAATTGATTTTCGCGATGCTATTTCTCCCACAATTTCAATCCCGTTCCTTTCTTAAATTGTATTCTCTGTGGATTACTCTCCTTGCTTCCTTCTTTTACCTGTAGTTTAAATTCCACTGAATGTTTAATTCCTTCCTGCCTCCTTGTTGTCGGATTCATTGTCCTTTGAAGTATACTGATACTTTTTTATTTATTCTATCATTAAATAATTGTTTTCTCATTTTATGCCAGATCTAAATCACAGCCAACCTTACGCATTATTCTCGATTTAAATCAGCGTTTGTCAGTCTCTGTGATGTGATCTCCCACTTCCTTTTCCTCGAAACAGCCAAGTCCCACCAAAGGGCGAAAAATTTGTTTTTCTGGTGGTTGTATTTAATACTTGCGAATACTTTGTTTTCTGACGAATGGCAGCAACTCTTTTTGGAGGATTTGTTTCTAATAAATTATAGAACGATATTTGAAAAGAAATTGCGAAGAGGAATAAAGTTAAACATTGATCAGCTCGGCCCACGCCCAACAAGCACGAAATATCCACTATTGGTACGTGGCTCACTGTTTGGGAAACACTGCTTCACATTAGGGATACGCCAAAGGTTCCCAACCTGAGGTATACTAAGCCACTGGGAGTGTGGATGTTTTGCCTGGAGTGACAGGGAATAGGAGGTAAATATTTAGATATTTCTTTAAAAGGATTCCACGCGTAATTTTTAAAGCAACTTTTACCTGATATTCTATATTAGCACTGTTTGGAAACCTTCCGTGCTATGTCACCCAGGCAGTTTGGTTTACTTTTCCATTGTTTCCTGCTATGACGAATTTAAGAAAGAGATAATTTACTAAAAGCCCATGGGAAGATGGGAACAAATTATGTTTGAAACCGTAGCTTTAAACTCCTCCAATTTATTTTATGTGAAACACATCAATTTTACCCTTCTCTATCCCTTTTGCGATTCGCACCGCAGTGTAGTGACGACGATTACACCGCATTTTATAGTTCTTTTTAAAGTTCTATTTTGCCCTTTTTCGTCATCTTTCTGCAATTTCCTGTCATTATCTCTTTTTTCTCTCTGTCGCCCTATCCGTTATCTCTCCTCTGTCCAAATATTTGTAAACACCCCTTTTCAGTTCGCTTTCACTTATCTTACGTTAATCTCCTGTCTTGCCTCCATCCTTCAATCTTTCAACATGTCTTCATCTGCTTTCTCCTCAGTCCCTGAACTCCTTTAAGTTTTCGCTCTTTTAGTACTTCGACCACTTTCCTCTCTCACTTCAGCTTTTCCGTCTCTTTACTCCTCTTACGTATGTCTATCTTTTAACCTTTCGTCTTCTTTTTCTAAAATTAGAATGAAAAGTGGTAATGGAGCCTGATAAAACCAAAAATACCAACCATATAGTAAAATACCAACCATATAGGAAGTTTGGGAGGAAAAGAAAATTTATTTTCTCTGGGGTTTATGCTGTAATTTTTTTAGGGCATTATCGTACAAAGAGAACGTTACGGATGGGGATTTCAAAATATTAAGGTGAAATTAGTACTTAAGCAAAAAAGGTCGGAATTAAAGTACAGTAGATTGTGGTGGAGGAAGTGGTTTCTATTGGAGAAATAAAACGAATAAATAGAAAAGGGCGAGTGAAATGCCGGAATGCTCCGGAAAAGACGGGGGAGGAAGAAAAAGACAGTCGTTGTTACGGAATACAAAATAAAGGTTATCAAGAAGAAAAGGAAATAGCGTAGGTGGGAATTTGAGGAATCGTAAACCAACTGAGAAAATGGCAAGATTCTTGAATGTCTTTTTTTATCCAATTTTATTTATACTTCTCATATTCTCTCTGCTCCATTCAGCCCTTCCTCTCCATCCCTCCCTCCCTTATCTTTCATGCATAACTCCTATAACTTCACTACTTCTTGTCATTCACTCCCCTTATTCTAACTTCGTGCATGCCGTCATCCTTTCCCTTTCACTCTTTCTCTCCCGTCTTACCCTTCTTCCTCTCCTTGAACCCTCTTCTAGCAGTTGGGTTTATATGTTTCGGAAGCAGGGTTAGAGGGGATGGCCAGAGACGAGGGATTGAGCCCCGGGGGGAATGACGTTAAGGGGATGGGGTCTTAAGGGGTGGCATGTCGTCAAGGGAACGCTCCTGTCAACTTCCTTTCGACCATTCCAGACGCACGCTTCAACCTAATGTATTTGTTGCGTGACGAGAACTTGGGGGTCACAAGGTTCAGGAACGAAAACGGTGGCACACCTTTACGTCATAAAGGGGGCCTCTTTGTCGCTTCGAATTAGACCCTCAAACGAGCTGGTAACTACTGATAGAAAGGTCGAAGTCTTAAATACGATGGTTTTTTGTATCGACTCTTCGAGACGAGGGCCTGCCTTTTAAAATGATTTTCTATTTGGAGAATTAGCTGTTCGTACGAATATGTATTTATACATGCACCCGTGACCACATCAGCTGGTAGCGATTGGAAGATCTATCTAAACACGAGAACGTATTTATTACGTTAGAAACACGATCGTTTTCTAATTATGAGGTAACTCCAAAATTTCACTAAGAATCACAGCGTATATTCACATGAAGGAGATAAGATTTTTCTTCTATGCCTCCTCTGATATTTTCCACAGATTAATTCTTACTCGTGCAGATAGAAATACTTGTTAAGCTCATTAAAACTATGAGCATTACACAGTTTAGTATATTTGTCTTTCTGGTTCTCATTGCGAATATTATTTTAGCATTATCATCATAAGCAAGTGCTAATTATATTAAATGAGCTACGATATAGTCTGATATTTTCCCCCTGCAACACGCCAAAAGTCGACTTGCAGGGTATTTACGTAAATGTAGCGTTGCATTTCCAATTTGTAATAGATACACATCAATATGTAATCAAGGCCGAGAAAAATATAATTTAATATTTAACTTTGTACGCGCTTGTACAGTATATGAATACAAATATTACGCGATACCTATTTGACAGATGATTACATTTTCTACATAATGATTTTTTTTCCATATTACATTATTCATTGCTAATTAGAAAAGTTATTTTAGTTTTAAATGGCAGAAGTTATATAAGTGTCACAAGAAAGGAAAATAAGCATAGAACCTTTTTTTAGTCGTGAATAATTCATATTTTATTATTAATTTAATTCATATAATTTCGAAATTGCGAGAACTTTGATAAAATACACGGAAAATTCGTAAAATATTTCGGAAATAAACAACCCATTCCTTTGACGACTAAGGCCATTATTGAATGTTGGTTTCATGAATTATCCCATATAAGTGCACGGAGATAATCAGTTTTTATAATTATTATATGAAATATACTTAAAGTATGCTTTCATGACTTGAAAACGGTAGAATAAATATTATAAATAATTGGATATTTTGAGTAAAGTAAAACTATCATATGTATATATGGAAAAGATGAGATTCAGCTTTTATTACTTTTTATACTCTGTTTTTTATGACATTATTTCCTTCAGATTTACTGGAAAATGTACAAAGGAGTATGCACAAAATTAACTACAATATTTATGTAATTGCTGACTAAGATGGACATAATGACATTATATGACATTTGTTAACAACTATAATGTAACCTCGACTTGTAAAACACTATGCATACGAACTTTTCAACAAACGATTCTTTTCTTGTATATGCCTGTCTATGTATATACCTTGCAAACCGACTTTCGGCGTGTGGCAGGGGGTGCATTCACCATGACTTTACTACTTACTACATTTTAAGCTCTAGACACGAATTTAATTTCGTGACACGAAGAAAAAATACCGGAAGGATGTAATTAAGAAGTAGGTTTGCAGGTACATATAAATTTCTCGAGTTACGGATCACGAATTGGAACGAGTTAAATTCGTAAGTCGAGGTATAATCATTGTATCTCTCAATTCAAAAGGTTCGGTTGTTCCTCTATGTCATAAAAATTGTTTTTTACTATTGTAAGACCATTTTTGTAAAATATTTGCTTTTAAAATAATCTGAATTTAGACCTCTGGTTCCAATTCAATCCGTTTTCCTCTATGAAAATGCACGCTGTGTCGCCGAACTTCAAAATTTCCTCAAACCAGCGAGTTGTGATCTGGAAATTAGATTTCTTTTCTGTGTTGAGGGTTTCAAGATCATGTCGATTGTGATTAAAAATTGATTTTTCAAACACCTAATTAGCTCCGACCGAGCTTGCATGATTCGTTCAAAGTCGATAGGGAATCGCGTGCAGGGGTGAACAATCGTCATAATGATCGATCTATACCGTGTTCTTCTTGCGTCCAGATATCTTGAAGTTCATATAAAACACTTAAATGTTATTGATCTTGATATCCCCATGTTTTTCATTATCGCTAACGGAACTTCTTTCAGTTAAAGGTTAAATAAATATAGAATGAGAATGCGACTCCCTTTGAATGTTAAAATTACAAAATTTCTCCATCTCTTTCCAAATAGACATCCTCTCCACTGCTGCAGAAATAATTTACCTTAAAATTTCGTTTATATATCCTATTATGTCTGTCGAGTATAGTTCGATCTAGTACGCGTATTTTCATTGATTACACTAAAAAAATGGGGATAGAATATAATATATTAGTTTATTGATACATAACACTTGCAACATTAACAGCACAGAGTAAGGAACTGTTTGCAGGTTGGTATTTCGTCAGTTATGCGCTAAACATTTTTATATTTACAAAAAAATTTTACAAAGAAAAAATCACTTCTACAAAAGATTTTTTTACATTTTTACAATATTTATCATGTTACATATTTACATTAGGATCTTCAAAAAACTCTCTTACAGAATAGTAACATTTTCTTTTTAAATTTTTTTAAGAACACTACATTGTCTGTAGACAGTTTTTGTCTCATAACAATACTTTGCTTGTTGAATATCCTTCTACCCGTGTATTGAGGGCTATTTTCAAATAATTTTACTTTGTGTATTGGATATTGTAGCATATATTTCCCCCTTGTTTCATAAATGTCGTCTGATTCAGCGGTTTACAGCCTATCAAGATTAGCACCGACGTAACACATAAGTTCATACAAGTAAGTGAATGGAAACGTTATTATGCCATTGCTTTTGAAGGCCTGCTTGCAAGACTCTCTATACCCCAAATTGTTCATAATGCGTATTACTTTCTTTTGTGTTTTAAATATTGCCTATCAACTTGGGGTATATCCCCAGAGAATTGTACCATACTTTAAAACAGAGTGGAAATTGGCATGATACACTGTTAACCTTGTTGACAGACTGGTAACTGCAGAGATGCATGACTTGCCAAAGTATGCCTTGTTCAGTTTTGATAATACACAACTTAGTTTTTCTCTCCATGTTAAATATTCATCGATATTACCCCTAATGTTTTGGTATACTCTTCTACTCTTATGTCTGTGCTTCTTGATAATATACTTAACTCATTTTTTTATTTTAGATGATTTAAAGTTAAGTAATGTTGACGTTTCCATATTTATCCTCATGCTATTAATTGTAAACCATTCAGCTTGCTAATCTAAAGTATGTCTTAGGTTGTTGCCAAGTCTACTCAGATTTATTTTCTTTTATACGAGCTGTAGTGTCATCTGCATATAAGATAATATCAGATTGTATGTTATAAGGAAGATCATTTACATAAACTATGTATAATAATGGTCCAATAACAGATCCTTGAGGAATTCCTACTGTTAAAGATTTCCAGTCAGATACAGATGTACTCTTTGAAATCAGGAATAGTGACTAACAATCTGCTTCGGTGTTGAAATAGGTAATTTATCTCTCCAAGATGAATAGTTTATCGATAAAATATAAGCTTGATACTATTCATTTACTTCGCCGCTCGTGTTTGCATACATTTTAATATTTTCGTAATGGGATGCAACAACTTAGCAATAAGTATATTATTACCAATTCTATAGATATATTTGATACCAATGTCAATTAAATAAAGGCCGATTGCCGATATTACAAAGACGTATTAGTGTTTACTACCCTGTTTTTTAATTGTGAAGTAGTTTTGAATTTATCTACAATTTTTACTTCATAAAAATTTTTATTATCCTGAAATATTTTATAATATTCTATGTGTTGTAATGTAAAGTTATTTTATAAAGACATTATGCGATTGCTGAGTTGACTTATTTTTTATGTATTTCGAAATTTATCGAATATTTCTTTCTCTTAAGAGAATTCGGTAATTAGTGAGGTGACTGTCATTGTCTTTGCTAAGTCAGCGACCGATGTAAATAATCCTGTAATAAAAAAAGCTCTTGAGCAAATTTCGTAGCAACCAAAATTTAACTGATAGCCACTAAAACATTTATTAAATTGTCGTCGTAAGTTTTATGAAAAACCAATAAATTTATATAAAAGATTTCAGGAATACCGAAATAAAAGAATATTGAAAGATAAAAATAAAAATCTCAGTCAAATTTTCCCTCTTATAATACCTCTCCGGATTTCATTCAATTATTTATTACACTGAACTTTGCTAAAGAAGAAGGTCATTGACGAAGCGAGAAACCAAATTTGCTGGTACTTCTTACGGATCTTACGATATCGGATACATATGTACCTGCACGTCGGCAATTATTGTCATTAAGTATCCTGAAATGGACTGACATTGGGAAAACGCCATTTTTTTTCACGGTGAATACAAATACAAATACAAAAATTACTGGTTTGATGTAGTAAGAAAAGAAAATTAACAGACGAATAAGAAGATGAAATGCTGTGGATAATATGCATTCATCAAAAAGGGGAGGTGCAACTTGTTAAAATTTCCCAGAGGAAGCTTGCCATACGATTATGACTAACATAGGTCTCATCTAGAGTACGAGTTTAGCAAATGGATCCCAGCAGGCGAGTCTCGCATCAATACTTAAAAGAGGTCCAGCGGGGCAGGGAAAACCAGTTACAATGTTTTTGCATATCATCCACAGTTAGAGAAACAATATCAATATGCTTCTTGACATTGGAAAGGAATCTTTTTCGGAAAAAGATAAAAATCAGGCTAACAAAAGCCAAATAAATATGAATATAGAAAATACGTTCTTGAAAGATTTAGGTGATGCTTTGCAATTTATTTTCTGTACTGGAATGGTAGGTAGATAATGGTATCTTTAGACAAATATGCCTGGACAGATCTCTTCAAAAATTTGTTTTCTCACACTAAGGTGCACTGCCGTAAAATTCGTAAAATCATGAAAGGAAGGTTTAGCGTAGCATGCACCTTTTGACATACGTGTGAAAGCGGCTGGCTGGATGCGTATGAAGATTTTAACGCAACTGCAGAATACAGCAACATTCTTACGTATGTTTTAACTTTCTAAAAATTATTTTTAACTGCTAATTGAAAGAAATTAGTGCTTTGTTGGATATTTTTGAGCGTCGAGTCGTGAGTTTTTGTATAGAGAAGAGTGTCAGCATATGTATGTTTCTATCTACCAAAGACTTTATTGCTGTCTCATTTGCTCAATTATTATCAATTTTGAAAAATATCCCCCAAATAGTATAATTTACCTGTTATTCTCAAAAATTATAAATTTGAGTCGTATGGTTTCCTACTGCTTATCGTACAATTAGTATATACTTCATGACTCATATTAGGTAGATTAACAGTAGATCATTGCATAAGTAGTGCGATAAATTTAGCGTTTATGGTTAGTGGGAGATGCCATGCTGTTATGTATTGTTTCAATCTTTAAATAGGTGTATTTTTTTATTTGATTAAATTGCTACCAGACTTGTGTCTAACCGCAGCTGAATTTTGTAAATAAATAAATAATTGTAAGAGAGGTATTTTAAAACCAAAATTCACCTAATGGAGTAGGCATTGTTGTTATTATTGTTAAGGAGTTTAAACGAATAGGTGTAAAACTAAGATATTCGTCAAGGGAAAACATATGCACAATGGTTGATATTCACAAGGGTTGAGGAGAAAAACCATACAAACCCATTGTCAAGAAGCATGTTACATAGCTGCTTACCTTCTTATAACTCTAGAAATGAACTTTTCTTAACATGTAGGGTACAAATAATTAGGATAATACATTAGAGCTCTAAAAAAGGTTCCTTTGTGAAATAAGGACAAAGGAAGGAGCATAATCCGTACGATTACAGAGTTAATCAATCATGCTATCGTATACAGTTGAATATTTTACAAGCCGTTTGACCTTTTTAATTTACTAGAAAACGCAATGCATGATGAGAACTGGGCTGGAAAAACAATCTCCGGAAATTCAGTTATTCCATTTTATCATCATCCGCTACAGGATTGTTTTCATTCCTCCATTCTCTGTTATAGTTAATGAGTTTTTACTCGTTTTTCATATATATCCGTCAAAAAATTTTACTTGAATAAAACTGTTAAACTCAATCGACCGGATATTTGCTCATGAACTCCGCGTCATAGATCACTGAAAATATCCACCATCCTACGCAGTGAGCGGGAGGGCCCTTACTCTCCTAGAAATTAAGTTTTCGCCTAGAAATTTTCTGGGATGATTTACTCCATCGAGAGGGTAAACGGAATTCCTCCAAAGTTACTTTAAAAACTGGAAAGAAAGGATATCTGCAGGTATGCATTATCCGAAGGATGGGACAAAGAGGGGATGACATTTAGAAAGGCGCGGAAAATGACTCAACTTTCAAAACCGAGTGGGAAAGTTTCAAGTCACGTATATCTTGATTCCACACGCCGAGCTCGAGTCGGTGCAGTACTTTTTACTCAAGTGCGAGGTTTATCTTTGATATATCGTCTCATTCCATTCAGTGGTCTTTAGAAAAATAGTGATAAACCACTGGGAAAACTTTTGAAGTCAATAAAGACTTGTGCGCGATTAATGCTGTTAAGAAGTACTAAGTTTTATGTTACACGTTGGAAATAGTGCTTTGATATTTCATATCGTGTTCAGTCGAGAAGTTTTTTTAGACATTCTCAATATCTTTCTTTTCTTTTCTTTCCTTTTGCTCATAAGGATTTATGATTTATTTATTTATCTAACCCTTGAGAGATGAGACGCAATAAGTTAAGTTATAATGTAATTATAATAAATCAGTCAAATGCAAATTGGATGAGTTCCAATAAAAAAAATAAAAACGCGATAACAAAGTTTAAAATGACGCAGGAAGTAAGAATGGAATAATAAATCAATTTCATTAGTTGTCCAGTCATCATACATTCAAAACATTGTTAATAATTTTAGACCCATAAAATTATTTGGCGCCGGTCGTAGAGAGTCGAACGAGAGAAATAACGTATTTGACTCATTGTTCTAATTTTCTATTTCTTTCAAAAGACTTAAATTTACTCAGTATATTTAGAGTAAAGCATAATTTATAGCACAAGGAAAAGAGAAGACTGTTCCATGGTTAAATTGACATAGAATGCATCTTAATGTGTTGAAAATGCATTTGGTCGTCGTACATTAGCCATACGGTTGAACGCAAAGGAGGGAAAAACATGTACTTTTACACAAGTTTTATAAAAAATTAAAACTTAACGTTTCCTCATCGGTCCTGATGATCTTAGTGACACCACTAACCGCTCATATTTTTCCTTGCTTAGCTAAAATTGTGGAAAATTTCAGGTTTTCTGTTAGCCTATATGTTTAACATGGATTAATTCCTCAAAAAATCACAGGGGTATTCTCTTTTGACTCTTTCTAGAAACCAATTCCTCATAATTTCCCTTTGTATTCTAATTAGTTATCTCTTTATCAGCACTGTATATACTCCTGCGTTTGACCTGTCAATTTCCCCATTTCTTATTCTTCCATCTAAGTTTACTTGTCTTTCTCTTCCGCCATATATATTTATCATTATATATCGCTTTTTAGACGAAAATGCGATTGCGATATAATCCGCACTTGAAAATTTCAACAGCGTGATCAATATTTTCTAGCTGCATACATAAAGTTTTCTCGAAGATCAACGAACTCAGTCAGTCATCAGAAGCCTCTTTGTACCACGTTTTCCTGTATATTCTCCTCTTCCATTTCACTTGCATAAGCACGCGAATCCTCAAGCGTATTTCATGGTTGCAATGGCAGTCAAATGCATTTTAGACACTCTATCTCCGAGGCGGGATCCATAAAACTCTCGTAACTAACTCGCTACTAGACTTCCGCTCTCATACCACTTTACTGCCTTTGTTTCGTGCCAAGGAGTTAGTGCCGCGCTCTGATTAACTTTATGCCGGAATTTCAGAGGCAAATCGGATGCTGAGAATTTGCCCCCTTCACCCCTGCCACCTAGCGGCGTGCAGAGCAAACAGAGAACGGCACTCGAAGGGCCACAATTGTCGTTTCCCCATCGCGAGGGCGTATGACGAAAAGACGTTTGGAAGAAGTCGAGGTGTTGGGAAAACCTGATGGATATTTTCGATAGCATACTTCATGACTTGAAAGTCCAAGTTGGGATATCTCTTATGTATTCGACATTCAGCATCATTTCCAGTCTACTTGGGGGTACTTGATCGAGAATCTAGTTGCATACTCTCCGGAGAATAACTTCTTAACGATCTGGGTGGCGAAGATGAGCTTTTCCGTCGATGAGCATTCGTTTCAAATAGACACTCTTTCCGTTTCCCGCTAGTCTCCTATTCAATGCGTTGGATCGGATTATAATTTTCTCCGTAGTCTTAGCAACAAGGCTTACCAAATTTTAATGGTGCATTTTGTAAAAGTTACTGAGTTCAGAATTGACAATTTCTACGGACATGAAACGTTCATCCATACATCACTGAAGACGCTAATGATAAAATCTTATAGCGCGCTGTATTCCCTAGAAAAAATATAGAAAGATATAGGTCCGTACTTTCAGCTCATTTCAAATTGAATTGATAGATAAGCGGCAATTTAAACCGAACAAAATTATTTTACTTTTCCTTTATAAATATTTTTTATCAAAGAAATTTTGATTTATTTTATTTGATGTTCCCACGGATAAATCTTCGAAATCTAAACACATGGTTCATTTGGTCCTATCGCGTATCCCTCGTGAAAATTAGTCTGAATTAGATTGTGTCTATTTTTTTATATCTTACGTACGCCCACCGTCGGGTTTAAAGCTGCAGGAAGAGGCAGAATAACAATTAAGTCTTACTGTAGAAGTCTTCACGGGTGGACAACCGGGTCAGTTCTTCGGTAAATACCGACGTTTCGGCGACGTCCTCTGTGAAGATGACGACAGAGGACGTCGCCGAAACGTCGGTATTTACCGAAGAACTGACCCGGTTGTCCACCCGTGAAGACTTCTACAGCATTATTCACCGGGAAAACATCAAATCCTGCAATTAAGTCTTACATTAACATTCTTTCTCTGAATCAAAAAAAATATTCGTAGCCTAGCTTCTAAGCTCCTTTCTTACAATGCTTTCCCGCCTTCTTATGACAGCATTTTAGTAACTCTTGCTCTTATGTATTCTTATTTTAACAAAACGTTTTTTTCTTCTGATAATAAAGAGTGTGTTCTTCTAAAATTCGGGAAAGGAAAGTGTTTCAACTTTCAAACGTTCCAGGTAGTAGAATGTCCTCCCTGCGGAGATAGTCTACTTTCCATATACCTAACGGTCCTCATTTCGATAACTAAAGCTTAAGAAACAAATAAAAGTTGATTATCATAGTTTTCGGGCTGTACTTGTAAAATTAAATTAGAAGTAATAATCCAACGAAATCGAGCCCAACACCAAACGAAGTGAAATCGAAGTTTCATCCTTTTGTCGTGGAAAATTGCATCCTATTCGGAATCGCGAGAATTTTGATAAAATATACCAAAATTCTATGGAATTTCTCCCTGAGGACCGAAATAATTGTTGAATTCAAACTCATGCATGTTTTGTTTTGGAAAGTTTGGTTAGTTGTTTATTAATTAATTTAATTATTGATATAAAAAAATGCATAATATATAACAAAACTGCATGAAACTTTCAAATTTAAGAAAGAGGCTCTTTGAGAACACGGGATCCCGTGTACCTGGGTATTTCATAGCGATTATTCATTTACTAGAGTAGTTAAAAACTCGAGGAATATTGGATTCCCTCCCTTTCACTCCTGCCACACACAAAGAACGGCAAAAGGCCCGCCGAGGGAAAGAAATCGGCGTTATCCCTTGGCGTAGGTGTATGACGGGAAGAAGTTTTGAGGATGGAGAGAGATGTTGCAACAACCATACGGATTAAGTTCCGAATGCATACATCACGGCGGAAGACAGATAACACTGGGTTCGCCTTGGGATCCGACTTCGCCCGCATACACTTAGGCGTCTCGGGACGGACATGTTTATGGCGATCCCGCAGGATTCAAAGGCGCCGCCTTGTGTCAGAAGTGGCAAGTGCGGGATTGAAAATTCAGTTGTTGAGTGGAATATGTCGGTGGCTGCCATGTCCGCGGGTTGATGGAAGCTGTTATTGTTCGCAGAGCTAGAGGGAATCGCTTATAAGAGGGTTCATTTGGAAGAAAGTTATCGGTGTTACATCTCTCATGTTTAATCAGATTCCACTTTCGAAGATGAAAGAACATTAACCCCGTCGTGTATTATGTTTTCCTACAAAACTGTTCAACAGAATTTGTACTCTCTTATAACATTTTCTGTACTGGACATCTACACGATGACTTCTAACTCAAGCAAAATGTATGGAGATTAGTTATTCATTCACTAAGTATTAACTTCATTTTCTCTATTCCTTAAAAGACATTATTCGTTATTTTTACTCGATAGTGATTTCTTTATATCGTGTAACCACAAAGGCTGGTGCTAACATAATATTCTACTTGTATAATTTCTGGCATCTTGTCGATGAAATTAACCAAAAAAAACAAGAATCAAATTTTCGGAGTGAGCTCTTCCGTGCGTTTTACTTTGCTTAAATACAAAAGGAAAAAAATATTTCAAAACTTGAAATTTACTGGCCTTCCTACCTGATTAGTACGATTATGCATTGCAGCTAAAGAATATTTTTTCTATGAGAATTGTTCTGTTGATAACTCCAGAAGACTAATTCCTTTGCAAAATGTTATTTCTGTTTATTTACTTGCATTTATAGAATTTAGTTCTGGGTACTTCTGTTTGGTGAATCTGACGCATATTCTACAGCAATTTCCATAATCGGTTTTCGTTGAACCCGTTTTCAAGGGTTTTTACACTTCACTGCACATGTTATCTAAACATTTGAATCTTTATATACATATTCTTTCATAATCTTTTACAAAACTTCATGAAATCAGTCTTTGTTGATCTAATTGTAGAATACTTTATTTTAAACTGAAATCCACTGTGAAATAATAAAAAACTGGAAACAAAAGTATGACGGACTCAAACCGCGTTTTGCGGTTGGAGTCCGTCATACTACGTCCGTCCGTAATATTTTATTTCTTTATTTTCAAGACGTTTCTAGATTTCCTGTAAATGTTTTGGATCCTCCTTCCACCTATGTTAACCCCCTCTTCTCCTTTATAAGTAAAAAAAAAATTGGATGATAAGGATAAACCATAGGCTGTAAGAATCTGAAATATTTTGAGAGAAATAATACGTAGCCTTTACTGGTTACCACAGAGCCTAATTCTTCCGTTGTTACCTAGGCCTTGATAATGTATTCCTGCGGTAATGATTAAAACAAAAACCGAGTTGGCGAAACAGATTTATTAATATGAAACCACAAATTAACTAAAAGATGACCCAGGTTTCGATATAGGGCCTCATCACTTGTTGATGATGTCATGCATCAATCGCTCGTTCCGTTGTCACGGAATGCCACCAGAATGAGACCCACACAATCGATGTTAACGAATAAAAGTTGTATTTTATTCCTCTCATATCATACAGAGCTATATAAAGGTTGAGGTTGTAGATTCTGAAATACAGTGATGTACAAGCTCTAAGCCTAGAAACGACTCAAATGAAGATGAAAAATAAGGACGTTGATATGTCCGATGAATTATTCTTATCTTTGTTATAGGAATACACCGGGTTGCATCTTGTTGAAACAAACATTTAGTAATGCCTACCATTTCAGTTGATTGATTTTTTAAAATTAAGTTCTGAAGTCCATCATAATCCCGAAACGATGTGCCTAACTTTTTGTTCCATTGTCCTCTGTATCCCATATATGGTTGATATATTACTTTGAAACCCTATTCAATGAAGAACCAAGCTAAAAATTGTATTTGGATATATTTTTCAATCTTGGATCTTTCATTGCACATGATTGGTCGTATTCAATCGAATGTTTCTTTCTTTCTACATCGAAAATTATGCATATCTGCCTGCACATTTATGTATCAATCTTGAAATCAGATCCCAGGTTCCGATAATATTTAGTATTGTTAGGCAAAGTTTCTTTAATTTATACAAGATTCCTGGAATTTTTAAGAGCATACTCTCAAGGAATCAGCTTCAAAGAGTGGGAAGGTAACATTTATTATTCAAGTAATTTTAATGGTAATAGTAAGAAATACTTTACAAGATAACTTAGAATATTCACTTAATAACTGAAGTAAGGAAAATAAGTGGTTCCTTTATATGGTAATAGCAAACGATTCGTACAAAAGAGTTTAAGAAAACCATTAATATCTATGAGTGAAATATAATATTAACTGGAACTTTACACAGATGATGTAAGTACTTTTTATTTTCCGAGATTTTTAGTGAGAATATTCGATTTTTAGGGTTCATAAACAACAGTGCAAGTTTTTAGCGTAGAAAATAGAAAGTATGTACTTTGTAAAAGATTCAGAAACGAAAATCATCTTTTAATTACATTTAAATCGTTTATGATAAATTTACACATAAAAAGAGAAAAATAATGGAATTAATTATTTATAAAATTATCATTAAGAATTTGGTCCTATTCGAATGAGAATTTAATATTTCATTCTGAAATTTCACGAAGTCATCAAATTCTCATGCAAAAAAAGATTCAGTTTTCGTTATGTTTAAATAACTTATAGTCGTTTAAATGGTACGTATGGTGCATTTTTATGCTATAAATATTGATATACACTAACAAGTTTATTAATATATGCTTTTTGTTGAATACTAATCATGATGGACGGGAAATTAACCTGGAAACCCAAAAAAGAGTCCTAAGATTTTATGTTTACTGTTATCATCATACTAAAAACTAATAGACACATTTTTGATCGAATCGATAGATTAATGACGGGAGGTTCTAGAAGTTCAACTCACACCTCAAATAAAATCCTATTTTTTTTAATTCTTTAAGCTAATGTTCACTTTGAAAGAACAAAATATTTGAAAAGTAAACTAAATTCCCGAATTCACAAGATTACCTGTATAAAACATCGATTAAGGTATATAGATCTTCTTTCAATATGACTAACAATTTCTACACACTTGAGAAATGCACAGTTCTTAACTCTGATGTTTTGAAGTAAAACCCGTTTGACGTATAAATGTGCTTCACGTTTCTTTCCGCCTGATTCTCCAAATAGTTCGTCTCTGCCTCAGTGAAGTGGCATCCGAAAATCATGGGCAAATAAAAGCAAAAAGCATTTGCGCAGAACTTTGATAATGGAATTCGTGCGTCACATACTGAGCGATGATCCACTTCGAATTATCGCAGTAGGCGAGCACGTGACTAGTGGAAAGGAGGAGAAATAGAATTTCGGATCGCTAGGAGCCACATTCTGGAAAGATTTTCACGGCCGAATTCCCACACAATAGCCGTTTACTGTCAATTTCCATACTGTGGATGAAAAGCTTTCTCTAGGAACGCCGTTGTTGGATGATTCCGATCTATGTGGTAACACGTAGGGGGAAAAATAAGGATTATAATATTATTATTAATAAATTCACACTGCAGGTAGGCAATAACCAGATGGCAGTGCCCGACGTCATGCAATAATTAAAACATACATGAACTTACAGATCAGAACATAAAGCAAGAAAAAGGGATCAAAATCACAGTACTAATCAAAAATACAACACTACTCAAGCAGTAAATAATTACGTAATACAGAGCTAAATTCACGATATCTACAACATAATTTAATCAAGCACAATTATATTAATTGGCAGTACAAATACCGATGTTGAGACTACTATATATTATACAAGTAAAATAAAAAAAGAGAAAACAATATTTACTCCCACTAATATTACACTACAAAATTTCTAATAAGTATGCACCCACAACCACAGACAACCTTTATAAAATGTTATTTACATCTATGTACATCTTAACAGCCTATTTTTAAAAGGATTTTCTTAAACTTCCTTTCATTTGCAGGGAGGATATATGATTATCTCTACTACATTTATACTGTAGACCGATATTGGCAAACTTTTTTTTCGGCTACCGCCCACCTTTGTTCTTTAGTTAACTGCATAATTTCCCTTCTGCTCACTAATGTTCCGATACATTAATTTAGCTCACATGGCTGTTGTTATATGAAAAAGGATTCACAATGAAAATAAGGTTAATGCTTAGTGCTACAACATATATTTAAAGGGAGAATTACTGCTGTTCATGAATTGGTTTGAAACGCTCCATAACCCACTTTCCCGTTGGTTGGTGCCTGATCACTAAGGCAAAGCTTACAAACAAGGGAAAGAAAACTGATAAACTGGCTTTCTTAGAATCAAATGAGAATTTCAATAGCTAAGCTATCATCTTCAGAAGCGGAATGAGGCTAGCGTAAATTAAACCCTTTCGTCTTCTACTGCGTCTGAAGATGATAGATTGACTGTCGAGATATACACTAGGTGATTCTTAGAGGGTCGATTTATCTGAATCTTTTCCATTGTTTACTGAATTGGTCTCAGCGGGCAGGCACGGGCTACCGGCGAAACGGCTTTTGGAGCGTTTTAAAATTTTAACCACTAACACAAAATACACTTAAATAACAGATCCAAACAAGTTTTTGTAAATTTCTGTATATTGTTGTGGTATATTACTAAAATACAAATGAAATTTTCCAAAATATTCTCTTCAAACAATTAAATTAAAAAGATTTGCAAGAAGTATGGGAATACGATTTGTTTTGAAAAAATGTGTTATTTTCTATATAGATGAAAATCGAGTTAATAAAATAATACATGTTTTGGTAGATATTTCTTTCATTGCGAACTTATCTCAGCAAAGCACGGTTTAAAAAAAATAAAGTTTCCGTTCGGAATGTTATTTTGAATCATAAAGGGAAACTAGCACAGTGTTCATTCAAAATTTAAAATAAATAAAGGATATCCACAGTT
>KZ308135.1:848188-898931 GCA_000376725.2 Ladona fulva | reverse complement strand
ATATATATAATTATTTATCATAAAAGTGCGAATTCTGAAAACACTCAAGTATAGGTAAGTAAAATAGCCAACCATGCATGATATGTAATTGTACATTGTGAAAATATAGTCGCCTCAGGGTTCCTGTGCAATAATAAAAATGTACAAAAAGAAATATACCCTATTTTAGTACTTGAAGGAAAGGAATTTTGCACGTATTGGCACACTACCTAGGTAAAAAATACTGATGATGAAAGGACGTAAAATATCCTGTTTGTTACATTTGTGTGTCACTCGTATTTCTTGTTGTACTTTACTTGGACCAAGATTAATTTTATTTATATAAAATACAGAGGTCTCAATCTTCAGTCCCCTTTCTGAATAAAAACTAGATACCTTTTAAAGAAATACGGGGCCTCCATTTTAAATTAGGATTAAAAGGTTACCAGCAGCTGATAAGAGGAAAAATCAACTTTAGGGTTCGGAAATCATCACATATAAAATGTTAAGAAGAAGCAGAGTAACGAAAGGAGAAAATAGTGTACAATTCAAACATATTTACGTTTCTATAATTCAATCTGCTGAGGATCAAGATCATGGCATTAATATGCTAACAGGCACATTTTAACTCTATGGCAGTGAGATAATCAATTCAAGTTCGAAAAATCGAAACGGGAAGTAGCTCAAAATATTATCCGAAATGTCTGTACATTCCTCATGGAGTAAAAATTAACGTGCCCTGGCATCGCACCAATGATCGATTTAGAAGTTCTTAAACTTATATATGAGCTAAACTCATTAATTCTATTCAATTCCAAATTTTAGCAATTTTGTTTTTCGGAAAGCGTCTTGGAAACAACTTTAAAAAGCCACCCCGTGTAAAGGGAGAACTTTTATACGTCCTGTCATCAAACCAAGTATACTTACGGTAGAATTCCATTGTATTACTATGTTAAAAATTTCTCTAGTAACCATCATTCGGGTTTCATGAGGAAAGCGTATCGGGATGTACCTCAAATAATTATCCGAGTTTCCTGTACATTTCTTACGGAGAAATACTTAATCCGCCCTGGTGTCGAACCAAGGATCAGTTCAGGAATTCTTAGACTTGGATATAAAACGCAACCACAAATACTCTTCAGTTGCCAAATTATAGCAATTTCGCTTTTCGGTAAGTGCCCAGAAAAAAATGTGTAAAAGACTTCCTTTATATCCCTTATTGGCGCAATTAGATGCGTCCTAGCATCGAACCTGTGACTAATAGGGCAAAAGCTTTACGGCATACGATAGAAATCTATATCTTCTATCGATATCGTGAATTCCAACCTTCTACCTTAACGGAAAGTACCCTAAATTAAATTATGAAAATTCGGTTATACGAATTATCCTAGCATCGAACCTGCCGTTTTTGGGGTCATTAGGTTAGAACCAATGGCACCTAGGATCGATGCGTCTATTTTTCTTCAATGAAAAACTCGAGGTCTTTACGCAAAAAAATCGCCGGTCAGTGAGGCTTTCCGTTTATTATCACAGATTGTATCCTATATTCCTGTATCTCTTATTTATTGACGCTTCTCCGGATATAAATATACGTATATGCGGAGAAGCTTAAATGATACCGATATTGAAAGCTCGACTACGTTTAGATTTAGAGATGCTAAGATAGATCTGTTTTTTCGTCTGGAGTTGAACCGTGGACAGTTAGGTAAATAAAACGTAGCCTATCTACCTACTCAAGATATACTTTATTCTCCTGCTAAATTTCATCAAAATCGGTTTGATAGTTTTTGCGTGACGCGATAGCAGATGGACAAGAATTTAAGTATGGGATGTTTTATGATCTATGCCACTACTAATAGCCAAATCTATACATTTTTCGAAAATTGCTTCAATGCACAGACCCAATCCCGTTATAGTTTTATCATATGTTTAGATATATATCTATACTTTAATGGCGCAACAAACATCTTTGACACAAATATCTCTAAAAGAAAAACATAAAATGTAAACATTGTTTTTCAATTTATTATTTGCAATGGATTATTTCAATACGAATTTACGATAGGATCTTTGGACATTTTAGGTTCTCCAATTTTGATTATATGAAGGTTTCGTCGTCCTTCATATAATATCTTGTGGATATGATAAAGATTAATTTAATTAGAGATGGACCATAATTATTATCTTTTATCGAAAATTAATCCTGCTTTGTGAGTTGGCTGCCTCTGTGAGGACCTCGGACGGCAGGGGACTATGTGGAGACTGCTGTCTTGCTCACAAAGCATTCCCTTAACAGCGTGAGAGAGACGCGGCACGGTAGTTCAGTGGTTAGAATACCAGCCCGGAAAGTGGGAGACCTGGGTTCGTGTCCCAGTCGTGTCGCTATTTTTCACACTTGTTATTTCTCAGGTAATAGTTTATTTTCTACGAATTTACTTTGCTAGTTTAATTTTTCTGTCATTTAATTTCAATTTCTTCTTCCTTTTTAATTCCTTACTTAACAATATATTTACCTAATTGTTCATTGTGAGTTCATCGTTATGATGCATAATATACGATCTTAAATAATCAAGCTACTTAGATACCATTTGGTATTCTTCTCATTACTATTTCTTAAAATATACATGTTAAGTGCATTGTACCCAGGTTAAGTGTACCTCACCCAGCAGACTGGGAGCACTGTACAGTCTACGCTACCTAGGCGAGGCTCACTGTACAGTGAGCGCCACCTTAGGTAGGGTTCACTGTACAGTGCTCCCCACCGGTTAAGTGCCCCGTGCCTCCTACACCGGCGCGTTGCGGTGTTGAGTGACGGTGGTGTGGCATAAGTCCGCCGATATCCGTTTGCAGAAGTCAGCAGAGTTACTTGGTCAGCCGGGGGTCTCGCTTGCCGAAGTCAACAGAGTAACTCGGTCAGTGAGCGAGGTGGAACTCCCGATATGCCCGGAAAATGCAGGCTTTTAATACTGCTTGCGGTCTAAGGATTTTCGCGTCTTTTGGTGGCGTTTTCTAGAAAAAGGGTAGGCGGTAGTTCCTAGGAAAAACGGTGGGTGGATACGGCTGCATAGATGGAGCAGCTTTCATTGTCAATGGCAGGGACAGAAACCTTTTGGTCCTCTCCGTTACATTCTAGACCGTGTCTTTACCGTATTATTTACCAGCAGGTGCTCTCCCAACCCACACTTCCTGCACTCTTTATCTTTTGACCGCTCGCATCCTGAGATAAAACGGCAATCGTGAGAATCTAGGAAGAGGAGTTTGTCGTACGTACAAGTACAACAAAGTGTTTTTGATTTGATGAAAACTAAACCTTTCTTTGACCCACTGACAAATTTAGTTATGTAGAATAACAATATCAAAGTAAAAATTTTATTCTGTTTCCTCGATTTTATATTTTTATAAGGTTTTTACCAACGTTCATATCACATAAAGAAAGAAATCGCATGGAAAAGTTTTTCTCAAATGAAGGAACATATTTTAAAGCAACTACCTCTTATTTCCAAATAAACAGATTCCCCATTTAAAAGAAAATAACAAAATTTTCTTACTGTATGTCGCATAAGAGTAGCTCTTCCTTGCACATATGCCTATTTTATTTCTCAATTACTTCAGACATGCTAATAGTGATCAATTTTCTTGCAAAAGGAAGTCGATTGTAAAATAATTAACAGAAATTAATGACAGAATATGAATTGCCGTATGAAAAATAAAAGGACATCGATTTTTATTTACAGACTTATAAATTACATCCACTCACGACTTCTGCAATCAAAGTAACCAACGATCTTTTCGATCGTTAATGATTTCTTGACCTACAAATATAACATTGAACACGCAAAATCACGCAGTTAAATTAAACACGGAAGAACTAAAAATTCGATCAATGCTGAGGACAGAGCTTTAACACAAAAGAATTTCCTTTAAAGGTCGCATGGTAGTCCATATGTGCAGAATGTAAGATATCAATCCTCTGAAAGTACCATTATTCCCTCGTTGGTTATGTTTGGAAGAAATGAGCCGAAAACTCTAGAGTTAGATAAATTACACGCATACGCCTTTGTGAAAAATTCCGCGAAGGCAGTCCACCCAAAATTACCCTCCTTTAAACGAGAATCCTCCTTTTCTTAAAGGAATGTTTGCGAGAGCCATTTTGGAGATATGAGAGAGAGGTGGGTAAACTCAAGGGGGCAGGCCTCTGGGGAAACCATCACATCCAACTTCTTCCTCAATCCATCTTCTCTGAGAGCGACACTTCTTAATGCCAGTCACACCGGAGGGAGACGGTCTTAAGCTTAGAATTCCTAGCAGAGAGAGAGAGAGAGGCAGTCGAAGAAAAAGAGATGAACTGTGACATTTGAAGCTAATGATAATTTGATATCCCTCCGCCATTCTCCACATCCGCGAGAGAAGTGAGAATTTGAAGATTGCCGAGTTCTCGATATTATTCTCTTCTTCATGAACTCGCATCATCCCCAAGAGTAATGCGCCCTCAGATGGGGTCTCGTTTTAATTATTTAGCCCTCCTTGGATGATGCGACATCTCGGGAGTAAACCCGTGAGGAATATTTCCGCTTATGAGGAGTTTCATACGTCGGGGTCGGAACGTCATTTCCTTTGTCGAAGACGCTTCGAAACAGGTCAATACTGTTTTATTATACATGAAAGAATTTTCATTTCCTGCAGTTCCCGAGTTGGAGTCGGAATAATATGAGACCTTGCTGTTGTTGCTACTGGCACTACGTCAGGCATCTATGGAGCAATATTAATTATAGTAGTCCAAAGAAAGATTGAATCGATCAAATAAGAAATACTTTAAGATACGATAAAATCCTGGGATTTCCATATTTCACGATTCCGGGAGGCTATACATTCAGAAAGCAGAGATATTGATATTGATATAACGTTATCAATTTTCTTAAACACAACTATTCATCTAGCATCGGAAGGAATATATCGAGAAAATTTTCTTTGAGCTATTGTGAATGATTACGGAGATAATTTCAATTACTTTTAATCAATTCATGCATATTACACCGTGAAACTCTTTCAACTTTAAATGCATTAATTTTTTTGAAGAATTCGATTGTGGAAGGCTTAGAAACCATTGATCTAGATGAATCTCCAATGTAATTTGCGATGTACTTTGGAATAATGCATGCACTCTATATAGTCTTAAATACTGACAGGCAACGCAATTCCCTCCCGGATGATTGCCATTAGTGAAATTGGTTTCCTTCTAAAATGACCTTAGTCCAAAATCCTTGAGTATAAACCTAATGGAATGGCTTTAATGCGAGGAGATTTTTCGCAAGAGATTGCCTGACTCCGATTTTTATGTGCAAAATTTTCATAAACAAACGGTTGTTGGTGTCAAACGTCAGTCATCTGTCTGCTATTTTAGAAAAAGTAAATTACCCTGAAAGTCTCAACAAAATCAGAGTAATACACCTTTGGTGCTCACCTTGTAAGGCAAATCAAATTAAAATATGCGAAAGAGCGATATTTGTATAACTATTCGCAGTTTAATAAAACAAAATTTAATTTGAAAACGGCATTGATGATGAGTATCATTGTATTCCATGCATAGACCAGGAATCGTAATAAAAATTATAGCAGAAATGCATGCATCAATCGCGAAATCGAAACCCATCCAAGTTGGGATGTAATCGTTAATTACCCGAGGCTTCATAAATATTTAGCCCTCCCATTTCGTAGCGGCCTTATCAAGGTGGGCCCCGCACCCGGAGGACTTCTCTCTCTCTCAGAGTCACTCCTCTAATTAAAAATGCGCGCTCACAAAAAAAAACCTCTAAGGTACCCTGAGCAAATGGATTTACCTCGGTAAACAAACTTAGAACTCGGGAAAAACTCGGTGGTGGATCATAAATTATTCCGGAAATAGGTCCGCAATCAAACACTTAATCCGTTCTTTCCACGAATCCCATCCGAGCGAAGGCAATCCGATTAATTCCGCCTCCAGATGATCGATTGAACTTGAAATCTCATTACTCTCGGGAGGGTCATGTTTCAACAAGACAAACACGTTTTGAAATCTACAGGAGGACTCCACCTCAGGGATAGCCTAAAAATGGAGGAAGAGTGCTCATGCAAGAGGTTGCCATAGGAACGGAAAGACGAAACTGGTGGAGAAGGAGCATCCGGATATCTTTCGTTTGGAATGATGGATGGCCAGAAAGCCGCTGACCACTCGAGAAGGTTAGGAGGTCAAAGGAGAGGGGCGGCCTAAACAGTTCATTTCCATTCAGCTCGTCCCGGGCACGGGGCATCAAGAAGTGCACTCTTTGATACTGCGTGGGCCTTATCTCTTGATACCAAGAACTATGGAGATTTGTTCGGGTTAGGTCGCGAGCTTGGAAAGAGATGATGAAGAGGGCTGAATTGGGATGTGGAGGAACGAGAGTGACGGGAAGAGCTACCGACAATGTTTATCGGAAGAGAACTTCTCTGGGAAAGAATTTCAGAGCCGTTGCTTATTGAAGAGGGAAAAGGGGCAGTTCACTTCGGCCTTCAGCCGAATTAGTGTGTATCTTTCCCTCCCTGCACAGGTTTCTGTGTATAATTATAAGCGTATATGTATGCATATATAACTATAGACGTACAGATCTATATATAAATTCATCCATACAAACAAAAAAGCAGGCTTTAAGTTTGAGCATTAGAACTGATATACCCCCAAGTTTCACTCAGAATTGTATAATTTGCGAAGCCAGAATTACAATAAATAGAAAGGCTTCGAAACACAAGTGCGCCTTTATTAATTTCTTAATTAGGCTTAACAAGCTGCGGAAGAAGTAGAGTTACAGGTTTTAACACTGTCCGAATTAAAATCCTTTTATGATTATTATAAAAATCTTAAATTTAAACGTTTCAATGTGCAATTGTATTTTCAAATTATAAAAATGTTTTTAAAGGTCACTGGATGAAACGTAGCAAAAGTAGTATGTTGTTAGAATGAGAAAATATGTCACGAAGCAGCAATGAATAAAATAAAGATGAAATAACTCAAATACGCTCAAATAAATTTATTAACAGTTCAAGAGCAGCGTTATTTACATGTAAAATATGACAGTTGTCTTTTATCGCCAACACGTGATGTCATTGTGATTTATAATTTGCAATACTGTCATAATTATAATTCAATGTTACAAATACTTATTGGAGTGTCCATGCGTTATATCATAATAGATAGAGAGCGTGATGTAGTCAAAAAAGGGGAAAGAAAAATCTAAAAGAAAAGAAAAGTCACTAGATATTTCGATAAAATCGCTAATTGTTAATTATGACTACGAACTCTTTACTGAACCCTCAACCTAAAAATTGCATGCGTCTGATGTCCCTTTTTATCGTTCTCAAGAACTTGGGGCTCCCGGATAGTCAAGTGGGCAACGCGTTCGACTTCCGTGAAAGCGGTCCCGAGTTTGATTCCCGGTGGGGGACTACGTGCGAAATGATCTTAGCTGTTGGAGCACTTTTAACAATGCTACTACTAATAAAATTATTTTTCTGTCAAAATGAAATATAAACACCAGTACCTCTTGCATGAACACTCTTCCTCCATTTTTAGGCTATCCCCGAGGTGGAGTCCTTCACTGTAGAGAAATAATTATGGTTATTATTGCTAAATCACGAACTAATTAAATACACATTGACAAGTCATGAGTATTTAATCACTGAATGGCACAATGAATACCAGATAAATGTAACTTTTGGTAGATCCAGATAGGTAAATATCTAACCAGAGAGAGGGAACACCTATGAGTAGTTAAGAGTGAAAATTCTCAAGAAAAAACCCAGCACATTGCTGAATATCACCCTTAATATTCGACAGTAGTGAAATTAGAGGGCTTTGGAATATGGGTGGTAAAAACATACAGATTAAGAATCGAATTGACCTTGGCACATTACTGCTCTCAGATTTCTACCCCCAAGGCGATATGTAAGATATAAAAAGATATCCCTCGAGCATGAAAAGCTTAAAAAAGTGTTCAGGAAGAATTACGAGAAACACGATTCCCCTGATTTTCCCGCCTTTCTCAAACAAGCCCGCAGGCATCACTACTCTACGCTCCCGTTCCATTTGCATCCGAGAATGCGATTTGGTATCACAGCGCGTGAAAGCAAGAGGAAGGAATAAAGCGATAAATAACAGATACGCGGGATGGGGAAGAAGCGAACCACATGGAGGAATACGAAAATTCGATATTTGCAAGTCGGTCTCGGCGGGACATCTCGCAGGAGGGAGGAAGATAAAATAAACGGGGAAATATGTATAAAAAAGGGAGAATCCCCACGCGAGATCATATATTACCGAAGGGGTACGCATGGGAAGGACTCAAGGCCGCGAGGATGGGAAAAGTTACGAGATGCCATCTAGATTCGCGTCTTATTGACATTGCGGTCGCCCCTCGGAAAAGAGATATCTTCTTTAACGCAAAGGGTTTTGGAGAAAAGTTTATTCCGTAGGAAAAAACACTGGGAATCGCGAATGTCATAAGAAGAATTTCCCCGCTTCTCCATTCCGACGAAATAAAATATACCTGCTGATTTACCACCCTCTTTGTCACCCGCTCGAATCTGATATTTAGTTCTCTGGAACTTTTCCTCCACCCCCTCCCTTTTTGAACCTCTCTATCTGGCGCTTTCTTTCCTTGTGAGCTTTTTTTATCTCCTGTTTGCCCCATGCCATCCTCGCCTTTTCCCCAAAGCAAACCTCAAATGGTTTTATTCTTCATCGTCAAAAAAGGTTCATGGTCACACAGTCGACCATCAACTCCGCGGAGGGACAACTCTGCGACAGTCAACAAAGCGAGAGTGAAATGAAACGATGAAGATGAGATGAAATAAAATTTATATAACGAGGAAAGTTACTTAACTGTACAGGTGGAAGATAACCGTTGTGTTCGACTTTTTAATCTGTGAAGTAGTAGTGCGACAGTGAACTGCGCAGATATTTAAGTTGGTCAGGTTGAGTTGTCTGGTCGAGTTCATGAGTTCATATTCATGCACTGCACTAATTTTATAGTTCAAGGTTGTCTTACTCAAAGATAGTTAGCCCAAGAGACAGCTGGCCCCATCAGAGGTGGATTAAAGCTAGGAGGACCTAGGCGCAAAGATCATAGGCCCTCTCTAGGAATTTCGGAAAAATAACTAAGGTCAGTCCTTTCACTACGGCAATAATAAACAGATATCGAGTTTCAAGTGATATTTCCATAAACTGAAATTCATAGGGGATAGACTTTACATTACAGTGTGATATAAATAATGCAATAAATTATATAAACATATTTTGTAGATTTATTCTATAAATATAAAGTTGTTTCTTGAAGCTGAAAAAGATACCCGTGGACGAGTCGAACATCTAAAAATTGGAACCAATTATAGTTTTAGTGTTGTATTAGGAAGCCATACGCAGTCAACCAGCGCCTACTGCACCTAATATCCGCCCTTGAGCCCAAGAAGAATTTCTTAAGTCTCAATAAGACGTGCAAGATTTCTCACGAAAAGGTGTTTCACCAAGGAGTCGATTCAAGGTATATTTATCCAAGAAATAATTTAACCAATCGATGTCATTTGAAATATGATGTAAAAGATCTGCTTTGTATTTAAGAGATTTTTATGCAAGACGAGGTGTTAATTCAATACCAATTGCATCTAAATCTGCATAAATACCCTGCAAGCCGCCTTTCATATGTATATTATTGGACATCGAAATGAAATAATCCAGGCATATGCACGGTTTAAAAATGTTAATATACGTATTTACGTATATTACGCAAAAGAGATTATTTTGTGGTGCAGTACGGTTTCAGTATAGCCTAATCAAACTATTGCACTATGGAGCACATTTCAAGTTAGCAATATATTACGAATAATTATGATAACATGCACGAAAACCCATCAGCTGCTTAGTTTGTACACGAAAATCTGGTGATAAACATATTAATACCGTCAAAATCACAATTTCCTTCCATGGATGGAAGGTGTTTTAAATAGTCAATGGATTAAATGAAAGGCTTGTACTAACAATTGATTTATCTTTATAGAAAATCGTCCTGTAGATGATATTACTGTAATATTTACTGAAATAAGTGTTAGTATGCGCAAGAAGTATCAGTCTTGTCAGAACAAAGTATCGGCGTAACAATAAAATAGATAGTAATTTTCTATGTTGAATTAATTCATTCGCATGATTTTTGATTCTGATCAATTCTTTACACTGCTAAGATGTTCCAATTGAGGAAGGAATATATTATATTTGTGAGTTTTATTGTTCGGCTATGGTGAAAATCGCATCACCGGACTCGAGACTTAATGAAGCAATACTCCGCTCAAAAGTTAATGTTTATGCAATGAATTTATTCTGAACTTGATCTAAGCTCTTCAGTGTGGAGGTTAATCACGAAGGAATCGTATTAAATCTTATTGGAAAATCAATAAAATGTCAAAACTCAAGGTGGCATACGCTATTATCTACTGAATAATAAAGAAATGCAGGCTCATCATGGAATTCAGGTAGAGAATGAGAACTCCATGATTACATTTGATGTGACTTTTGAATCCAAATCCTCTTAATATCTTAGACATTTGGTATTTTTCAGGTAAAAGAAACTTCAGAAAACAAGCATCTCTTGATTGAATTGTTGGAAGACTAAGAATGAAATTGAGAACAAGTTATTACAGAGTTAATTATGTTCTCGTATGTCATATATTAAAGACACTCGGTAGGAAAGTACGATATTCACAAACAAGTTACAGGAAAGATAGGGTAGGGATTGGGTATCAGGGAATGTGCATCAAGTAAGGTAAATAAACGAAGACCCCTAGAAATTCATCACCATATACGGCAATAAGTGCCATTTGGTCGTTTTTACTGAAAGAAATTTTCTCTCATGAGCAATTATGTATGTAATTTCCTCGGCCGAGGAAACAATTCCTCCCAAACCGGTTAATCTCTTGTTCCATCAGGTATGTACGTGCCAGATTACATTCCAAGATATTGCTTCATTACTCAGTTTGCAGGCAAACATTTCCCGAACCCATTCCTCTAGAAGCTGGACAAACAGAAGTGGCCTTTCTTCTAGCTCCGAATCGTAAACCATTTCGTCCCTTTCACTTTCCAACCAAACTTTCACGGAATCCCTCTTACGAAGATGGAAAAGATGACGTCGCCCAGTCTCTACTCTGCACACATGAATGGTAATGGATCAAAAGGGAAAGCTCTCGCATAACTTCTGAAAATCACGAGTTATTTCTCAAAGGAAGAGGAAAATCTACGAAAGTATTCATGAGATCATCACAGGTACAAGAGACACTGATCAAATTGTCACAGCAATCTTGGGTATGATAAGAAAAGGTAATTCTCATACATCCTTTAACCCTTTAGCTACTATGATACGTTCGCATGTTAAGCTGCAATGAAAGTACAGTTGAAAGTGAAAGTTGAATTTCTCTCAGAGATGACAGATTTAGGAAAAATCCTTGGGAAGATTCTTTCATTTTGCTAGTAACTTAAGTAACAAAAACTGAAAGGGTAATTCTTGCTAAAAGCAAAAGTCACGCAGATGCTTTCAGACGAAGGTTGGGAATCCTTGAGAGAAAGTAGATTAGAAGCTAGGCTGCGATTGCTAGATTAATTCAGAGAAAGTACTTTTGTGGAAGATGTAAGTGGTATTGAGCGACTCCCCTGCTGCTTCGGCCAATCCGACATTGAGCGGAAAGTAAGAGAAATGGATGCGAGAAAAAAATCGTTTTAGGGACTCATTCTTTCCGCAAACGTTGCGAAATAACTATAAACTATAACTCGAATGCTTGGTGTTAAAACCCCCCGCCACACGCCAAAAGGCTGCTTGCAGGGTATTTTAGTAGATATGGATGAGGACGGGACACTGACAGACTGAGACACATTGACGTATGCCCTTATGGAGCTACTCATTCTGATACATTTCAAAGAATCATAAAATTTCGGTTTATCACAATTTAGAAAATGCCGATAAATTCCATCTTAATACATCACTATTAATGGTATTACATCGTTATATATAATACTTGGTTATTTTGATATTTAATATAAATATACAAAATATTACTAAGTTTCTGTTATAAATTACAATATTCAACAATTTTAATTAATTCTTAATAAATTACCCTATGAAACCAATTCCGGTTATTACAGGGTATTCTGTTCTAATTACAGTAACATTTATATACGACAAACAATTAGGTATTTCTTGATTCGGCTTAAAACACGCTTTCTAGTTTTGCTTATAAAACAGTATTTCATACTTTGTCCTGTATTTTATTAACATCATTCAATTCTTAAGCTTCCGACATATCCCCCTGCATGCCCACTTCAGAGGGCGTAAGATACCTCGGATGCTGTGGATTTCTTCTACGTTGTGGGGACAACATGGGAAATATTCAGCTTTTTCTTTGCCACTTTCCACTAATTTATTCAATTATACTATTACAAATATTCATTTTTTATATTCTCTTTTGATTAATGTCTATTCTTAATTAATCATTCACCAATTCTTTATAGTTCGAGAAAAGCTCCAAAAAGCCATTGTTTACGAGCAAACTAACTGTTAAGCAATTCCAAGCAGCAGGGGTTAGGGTTTTCCATGGTCGCATTTTGCAAGTATTTTTCTCAATAACTCAGTTATTCTTCTCCTTCGAAGAGAGGTAGCTGCCGAAATACGTATTGAGACCAATGCTTGTAAAGCACGACCACGGAGATTGCTGGTTGGAATTTTCCGACGGTTAGTTTGCTCACAAGCAACGACCTTTTGGAGCTTTCCTCGAACCTTAATGTCTTAGCACAGCTGTGTTCCTTTTCTTTATAGACACTAATTCTTTCCAAGTCAATCAAAAAAGTTTTTACTGCCTGACCTACCATTTCTTTTCAATTGTATGCATATTATTTTCCTAGTATTATTTGATCTAGCTACAACTTTGTAGAGTTAATAAAAGTTGCAAGGTATTAACAAAACTATAAGAATATTTTGGCACCACAATAAGTTGAAACATATTAAAATATAAAAAATAATAAATTATGTTACATTCTGGTCATCGAAAGATGTATAATTTAATAACGTCAGCATTGTGTGCACTATGGCTTTGTAAATAAAGTGGAATGATAAAAAAAATTAGTCCAGTTACTGACGAAAGTTATACGATATATCGTTCATTGTGAAAGAAAAAGCACACTATTCTGGTTTTCACAAATGTTCTACTTTTACAAGTCTACATCCACGGGGTTGGTCATTTATTCGGGTAGTCGATTATTAAAAGTAAAATGCGAGTATTTGCTTGTACTTCTATGAAGGGATACAGGTATTTATTTGCTACATGTAAATATTTTGGGTATCTATCATAAATAAAAATAACAACATGTGATCTATGATTGATTAAAGAGATGCATAATTGTATCAGTGAATTTAGAAAATATGGTTGAGAAGATAAATTAAATGCGGGAGTTCGGGGAAGGCGAAGAAGGAAAAAGTTGTTAGGCAGGCTACGCAGAGAATGGGAGCAATGTAGGATGGGCGGAAGATGGCGGAATAGATTGAAGATGAGTGTAGTTTGTTTTTTATAAGATTACTGTACAGCTCAAAAGGAATAAAAAGGGTGGATGCGGGGAGCTCACCTTGGGAAACGATTTATGGAAAGGAGAATTGAGCGGTTTTACATTCACTCGGTAGAAAACTTGCTCGGTGATATGACTGAGCAGTAAAATGTCTAGACGAAGACTAAATAAAAAGTTTTGCTTAAAATTAATGTATGTACGAGTACATAGATGTGATCAGATATGAATTTTCATGCTAAATTTCGACCGTGATACTAAAGCTGTAGATATGCGCAATGAAAGGAAATCAGTGGTACAATTCCCCCTTGGATAATATTGTACCCTATGAAAAGATTTGCTTTAGGGAGAACTCTATAAGAATTTTACGGGACGCATAGAAATGTATGTCATTATTACTTATCATATTATGTACATAAATAATTTTTTTTTGGACATTACGTTAGTATACTTACAGAATTATAAGGAAAGAGATGAAGGGAAAACGCATCAGTAGGTATAGGACCCAGACGGTAGAATTACTGAAATCTAAACGTAGGCATAAAAGGGTACAGATAATAATGTGACGTTTTAAATTTTATTCACTTTGAGTATGTTTTACATCCAAAGTAAAGTTGCATTAAAAATATGATCGAAGGAAGTAATTTACTGCAGAAACTATGAAAAGAGCGAATTTTATTCCGTAAAAAATGTGAAAGAGGAGGGCATAGTAATTTTTTTAACATTTCTTAGCAAGGAATTACTTCTTAACTATTCAAAATTAAACATTATTTTGCCTTATTGTGCTTCTTAAATTTCAAGGAACTTGATGTTGAAAGCAGTTGCATATTAATAGGGTCCATCATTCGTTCTGATTACGTCATTTGTAACAGATTATCGGAAATTTCCTCCAGATTTACTCCTGGACTGCGTTTTCAAGATTATATCCTCACCCTGAGGTTACTAAAGTGGTTGAATGGGCCGCGGATAGCTAGAAAATGAGGTGGTAATGCCCGTGCTGAAGATAATGGTTCGGTTAAGCGGTTGACGGCAAAGGATTGATGAAATGCTGTTGTAGAAGGGCTTGCAACAAGGGTCGAGAGGGATAATAAAGGTTGTAAACTAGGTGCGGAGCTCTTAATACATCTAGATCACTAAGTACAAGTGTTCGGGCAAGGAGGTTTGTAACTCTTGAGGTAGCGGGCAGGTCCTCTCGGACGTGCGGTGCGAATATGTTGGCACAGCAGTCCTGTGGCGCTCTTAGGTCAGGGTATAAGGTTAGGAGGTCAGTGAGTGAGAAAGCAGGTGGGGAGGGATTGATGCAGCGGTCAGGGAGAAGAGTGGCCGACCGCATTAGAAGGGTTCGAGGAAGGGAACATGGCCTCCCTATGCATTATGAATGGGGGCGATCGTTAACATATTGGGAGTCTCTCGAGGGGTGATGATAGGTGGCGCTTTCCAGATCTACCGAACGAGATGGGTGTCACGTGATCTGACAGGCGTTTAAGGAAGGGATGTGCGAAACGACGCTTAGAAGGCTGTCGGAGTGAAGATGGACAGGGGAAGCGTGAAAAGCGAATGAATTTTGCGGGTGACGATATTTTGTTTTTGTCTCTTATTTCTATCTTGGTCCTGCTACCATATCTTGATGAATGAAATATTTATCATCTTTCTTTTGGTACGAGTTAGAAAACAATGTAAATTTTGTATACCTTTCCATTAATCTTGCCTTTGGCTGTGATGATATAAAACTACTAAGATTTTTGTTATGCCGAATGTTAACATTACATTAAATGAGGTCTCTCCTTATGCAATATTCCGAATTATGTTACTCGTAAGTTCACTATGGTTCGCTGAGGTTTGTTCTGCTTATAGCATTCTGCTCAGTGACGAAAGCAAGGACAAACTACCTCTCTCATCATCTTGTCTAGTAATCCTCATTTTCCTCTCCTAGATCTTCATAGGTGATGGAAGAGGAGATGAGGTCCCAACCGGCCATCGGGCTGAATAATTAGCAGGTCGCCGAATCGGAGATGCCGTTATATCATGGTGTATTTCAATCTTTTTCTTGAAGGATGTTTTTATTATAGTTTCAAAATGATTGTAATGTATATTTAGAATAACAGGTATTGTACAGTCTGATCGCGAAGCATTTACATTTACTTCTGTACCCCAAAAGCCGCTATATGGAGTATGGTAGAGGGTATACACCATATACGCTTAGGACGGGATGAATACAATCGTGCATTTCGTAATGCAAATCAGTACTTAAAATTTTCTGGAATAACTTGAACCTATGCTCGGTTCTCTATCCTTAAGAGAACCCCAGCGGTTTTGATAATCTCTGATAGAAAGCTATCGAAACTGTAGTCTCCAAAGGCTAATAAGCAGATGGTGATTTAAGGAAATTTAAATATTGGATATTCTGGCTACTTTTACGATTATAAGTGTGCTTCTCAATTGGTGTACAAGGAAGCGTGCCGCAATTAAGCTGTTAGTGCTCTGCAAGATATCTTCGAGTGCCGTTCGCACTCAATTTTGCATTTTATTCTGTCACTTTATTTCCCGAGATATTTTATCTCTATTAGGAATTCCGTTGAGATTTACTCAAACAGTCCATTCATCGAAAATATTCTCATGTTCATCTCTTTGAATTATTTTAGAACTTAGCAAATATTTGTTTTAATTTGCCGCAGACTTAGACTAAAGAGTAAGTGTGGCATAGGAAAAATGTGGGGATGATGATTGGGTGGTGAGTCATCTTTCCGATGATTTAGCTCCCATTCATTTTAAAAGACTCTGCTGAATCTTCTTATATGCATAAATTCAATTATTTTATAATAATAAATACAAATATTTTTCCTTGCTTATCTTCTTTACCGATTTCGTCCAAATGAATACTCTATTTAGCAAAATTAAATATTGAAACTTTATGGCAATAGGGGAAGCTCTAAGCGATTAACCTTTAATATTGGAGACATTCTAAATGTTATATCCTTAAATAATTTTGCTTCTTGTTGTTTACGATGACTTCGTAATTTGAATGTCAAAAAATAATACATACTTATAAATGACAAATCGTGACGTAGGCCAGCCTAGAATAAACCCTAGTATAAAGATATTTCAAAAGATATTTATTTCGGAAATTAACCGTCCTTAAAATCTTATGCTTTTGTACATCCTTCAAGTTCTATTAGATACAGCATAAATCAACGATAATGTCTGAAGATGTTTCTTGCTAAAATCCAAAGTAATCAGGAAAGAGGATTTTATATCATGAAAAACTTTTAGTTATTACAAAGTCCGGATATTCCATATTCAACGGCAATTATCCAGCAAAGGTTTATTTAAAGAATCCCCATAAGTCACAAAAGAATGTAATAAAATGAAAAAAAATACTACGATAGTAAGCCATCAAAGTTAAGACCCAAAAACTCGCAAGAGAGCCTGCATATTAAAGGAAACTATTTGCGGAGGATACAAAGAAAATGCTACGCGAATACTGCTGCATTTCGATCAAAGCACTTATGAATCCTCCTCGACTACAATTAGAACAGAGATCGCAGGATATTAAGTGCGGTAGAGATGGGAGTAAGTGTATAATGGTTTTGCTGCTCTGAAAGGGGTAAGAATTCTTTCTGAGGATAAGGAAACCATCTGAGTGTGGAGATCCACTCCGCTCCTTTCGAAAGGCTGAGTTAATTGCCGCTGATAGCTCGTCTTTTCGTCTCTCTTCCAAAAGTTTCCGGCCTTCGCTCATCTCTTTTCATCCTAACTTCTCTGCGTTATCTTCAAGGAGAAAGAATGACTTATTAGTCTCAATTTATTTTTAATAGACGCTGAATTTCGTATACGATTCTCTTTAACGTCGTAATAGGAACGATTTTTTCACTCGAATCCCTTAAATTAGCGTTTTCTATTTGCTTACCCATTCACCTAAGTCGCTGAAAAATTATGAACAGCTGTTAGAACTGGTTAGGCGCTACAGCTTACCAGAACATAACAATTAGAACAATAACACGAATTACCGCGATGTTTCTTATTTTAATTCCTAGTCATTTGGAATACCTTCATCTGTCCTACCTGGAAACGAAAGGTGGACAATTGGGACATTTACTAGTTTGAGGGCGGAAAAATCCAAAAAACTTAACGGGATTCACTCGGGACAATTTTCATGTTAAGTCATTGTCGTAGCTGAGGGTATTGGAGTACTTATATAGCTAATACAAAATGGGTTTTCTATATATACTTTGTTAGAATGTTTTAAATATTGAATTATTATTCTCGCATCAAGACCGGTGGCAGTCTAATCTAACTACGATGTAGGAAATGTTTTGCTTTCAGTAATGTATTTGGAGTAGGCAGTTACACCTACCGACATAATTCATGTTCGTTGCATATAAACATACTAAAATCCTTTTTATTATTGATTATATTTAGGCCGTAATCCATCTTTCATGTTATGAAATGAGTCATAGAAGGACTCATATCACGCTCAACGATGAGTACGCTTCAGTTATAAAAAAATGTCTTAGTTAATAAAGTTAAACTAAAAATTATTCTAGTAAAGAATTTTAAAATAACGGAGAATTTTGGGCGTTCCGAAAAATTTTCTGGGTAAACAGGAGAGGTTATCAAAATCCGGTACAAATCCCCGAAAATCGAGACGTCTGGACACCCTGAGCATACTCATAATTCATATTTAATTTAACTTCACATTCTTTGTACGATCATGGCCTGGTGGTAGTGGGTGAAATATTACTATAACTTCATCAAAAATCTCCATTACCCAATTGTCAGTTGAAAAATGAGAACAAAACCGTTAATGGTATAAGTTGAAAATAAAACTATGACACACTTTGAGTGTAGTGATTTAAAACACTCTTTAAAGTGTTAGGCAGGTGTATGAGCTTACGCAGGGTCAGCTCTTAGAAACCACCGAGGGACTCAGGGATATCCACCCTCCTGAGAAGAAAGCAGGGTTCTTCTACTTGGTTTATAAAGATATGGATATTCATACATTAACACATTAAAAAATCTGAGTCGATCGTGCCCAGCTTGAATATTCACTCCTAGCGAATGGGCGCGGCTCGCTCCGTACGTTAGGCTGCCGCCCGTAATTGATAACAACGGAAATTTATTTGGGTTGCTGGACGGTGCCTGAGCACCACGGTCAATCCCTACGGGGTCTTTCGAGGCCAGGCACACCCCTACTGTACTCGATCAATTTAGAAGAATCGCTGTAGAGCAGATGGGGTGGGTGAGGTTAAAAGAGTATAATAAAATAATTAGTTTATTCATTTTCTATTTAATTTACCATGCATACAAACACTTAATTTAGCCATTTAGCCATTTCAAAGTCTATATAAAGTGTGACGGGTCATTTTATTTCGAAATATATATTCCATATTCAGTTAGGTTAATAATGATTATTATTTTTTATTGGCTCTTTTGTTTCCATAACAAGGAATGATGGTCCTCATTTTCTCCTCCTTAGCTACTCTTAAGTTCTTATTATATATATATATCTCGGTACGTTCTCTCTGCTATCATCTTCCATTACTCTCTCTAGATTCTTTCCTTTTACCTCTTTTCCTCGGCAAATTTAGACCCTTCTTGATACCTTTCATTCCCAAACTTGCGCTCTAATCCACTGTCTCTTTCAATTCCAAATTCTTATCCTTTCCTTCGGAAGCCCTCTTGCCTTACTTTGCGGAAAAACCCGTGATTATAAGTTTCTTCGGAAGGATTATATTTCATAAATATTCAGTGCCTTGCGTCATCACCTCATCAGTATTAAGTCATCTTTCTTCGAGTGAGTTTTCGAATTTTATTTAATTTATTTAAGACAGGCTTTCAGAAGAAAGTGAGTGGTATTTTTTGGGTTTTCATTTCGGTTTCCTCAATACGGAGTTTTACCTTCGCATTTTTTCGTACAGGGAGAGCCTGCCCAACTACCTACCTACTTAAAAACTATGTTAAACTTAACGAACTCCCTGATGCAGTTGGCAACGTAAACCAAAGGTATTTAGACAAAATTAAGAGCGAATATTTACTATAAGTCATTAAATAAAAGATAATCAATGCATTTGTGAATATAATTTGTGCTGTAGATAGAAATTCGTACACGATTCGTACGCTAAAATTCATTTTTTAATTACTATTTTGCCTGAACAAGGGCTATTAACGGCATAACAGATATATTTAATAATGACGTTTCTAAAAATAAATGAGAGCCTTGGTGGAAAATGGAATATTGTTCTAAGACATTATAAGGAATTTCTGGATTTCAGAAATTTAGTTTTAAGATATTAAGAAAATCAACATTTTCATTCAAGGAAATGTGAATTTTTGATAACTTCTTTGGTAAAAATTAAGAAATGATATTCACCTAGCGCGTTTAAATTAGGTACCCAGGTAAAAAGTCTTCATATCTATGTTTTTCTTATAAAACAGTATTTCATACTTTGTCCTGTATTTTATTAACATCATTCAATTCTTAAGCTTCCGACATATCCCCCTGCATGCCCACTTCAGAGGGCGTAAGATACCTCGGATGCTGTGGATTTCTTCTACGTTGTGGGGACAACATGGGAAATATTCAGCTTTTTCTTTGCCACTTTCCACTAATTTATTCAATTATACTATTACAAATATTCATTTTTTATATTCTCTTTTGATTAATGTCTATTCTTAATTAATCATTCACCAATTCTTTATAGTTCGAGAAAAGCTCCAAAAAGCCATTGTTTACGAGCAAACTAACTGTTAAGCAATTCCAAGCAGCAGGGGTTAGGGTTTTCCATGGTCGCATTTTGCAAGTATTTTTCTCAATAACTCAGTTATTCTTCTCCTTCGAAGAGAGGTAGCTGCCGAAATACGTATTGAGACCAATGCTTGTAAAGCACGACCACGGAGATTGCTGGTTGGAATTTTCCGACGGTTAGTTTGCTCACAAGCAACGACCTTTTGGAGCTTTCCTCGAACCTTAATGTCTTAGCACAGCTGTGTTCCTTTTCTTTATAGACACTAATTCTTTCCAAGTCAATCAAAAAAGTTTTTACTGCCTGACCTACCATTTCTTTTCAATTGTATGCATATTATTTTCCTAGTATTATTTGATCTAGCTACAACTTTGTAGAGTTAATAAAAGTTGCAAGGTATTAACAAAACTATAAGAATATTTTGGCACCACAATAAGTTGAAACATATTAAAATATAAAAAATAATAAATTATGTTACATTCTGGTCATCGAAAGATGTATAATTTAATAACGTCAGCATTGTGTGCACTATGGCTTTGTAAATAAAGTGGAATGATAAAAAAAATTAGTCCAGTTACTGACGAAAGTTATACGATATATCGTTCATTGTGAAAGAAAAAGCACACTATTCTGGTTTTCACAAATGTTCTACTTTTACAAGTCTACATCCACGGGGTTGGTCATTTATTCGGGTAGTCGATTATTAAAAGTAAAATGCGAGTATTTGCTTGTACTTCTATGAAGGGATACAGGTATTTATTTGCTACATGTAAATATTTTGGGTATCTATCATAAATAAAAATAACAACATGTGATCTATGATTGATTAAAGAGATGCATAATTGTATCAGTGAATTTAGAAAATATGGTTGANAAGGATCAAAATATGATAATATATTTTATCACCCGATTCAAATTAGGCTGCATTCAAGTCTTAGGCTTATTGAGGAGAAAAATTTGGAATAACCTGCTTATATTTTGCATTATTATTACCAAATATTAAATATTACCTTATATCATTAAAGAGGCATATATTTAGTAAGTAAGTAATTTTAGTTAATTTGCTATAAGATTCGCAAATATTCAGCATGTAGCTTAAACTATTCTATAAAGGAAAGGAAAAGCGAATTTCTTTACACGAAGTCTTATAGCTGAAGAAAGAATGGACTTGAAAAAAGTCTGACGGGACCGGGAATCGAACCCGGGTCTCCCAATTGCCGGTCGGGAGCTCTGTCCGTTGAGCTATCCCGGCAGAACATTTCTCCAAGCCATTCCCTTGGAGTCGCCAACTTTTTTCAAGTCCATTCTTCCTTGGGATTTTTCCTGGGTGCGCACCATCTTGCGCAAAGTCACCCTTACCCGCTTTCCTTTACTCCTATTCTGGGATTACAAAATAGCATTCCTTGTTTGTGTGCTTGCTCATGTACGCATACGATTGTGTACACACACATGAGAGTTTGTGCGGCTGTTTGTGCTTACGGGCGTACATACATTTGCGTATGAGGGTTACCATGAATGTGTATTCTCTGGTGAATTGCGTGTTTCTGCTGCGATATCCACACAAAAAGACTAGAAAGAGTCGGTAAATATTTACACCATACCTTGCATCAGCCATTTATATAATAAATAAATTTTAACGTTTATAGTCAATATAATATAAATTAAGCCCATAGACATGAAGGGGGTTTTTCCTTTCCATCACTTTGTGTGGCCGGTGCTTCAATGAAGCCGTGACTGCGAACGATGCCGCCATGCGGACGAACTCGCAAGGTCCTTGCCCACAAAGTCTCCCGAATGGCTTGGAGAAATGTTCTGCCGGGATAGCTCAACGGACAGAGCACCCGACCGGCAATTGGGAGACCCGGGTTCGATTCCCGGTCCCGTCAGACTTTTTTCAAGTCCATTGTTCCCCAGAATAGGAGGCTTAAACTATACCCGAAGAAATGTATTTAGGAGTGCAATGGAATATTACGTAAAAATATGCAATGTTAACCTTTGTTGTCCTTGCGTGTGATAATTTATCTCGTATCAGTTCGGTCGATACTGTTTGATATTTTTACATTTTCCATCATTATATGAATACTTAAGTAGAACGAGTTTCATTTCTTTAATTGTTAGGCATGACATCTTGATCACGTAATTTGGAGGTACCTGAACAAGTAATTTTCTTCAAAACCGACGCAGTTCTATTTTGGAGACGTTAGTATTGATTGTATGACATTATTATTTCAGCCAAGGTAGAGTAAGTTTTTGTTACTCCTATCAGTGTCGGTTTTTCATGTGTTTATTAATAACGACAATTAAAAGAATAAAATTTAATGGAAACATGAATACCTAGATGATATCCATTTTAATAATTAATATTGTTTAAGAAAACAAACAACATTTCCATAGCCGGAATTATTCAACTTGAACCCGGAACTTTGGGGTTGGGCGCGTCACTAACCACCCCGCCTCCATGGACGATAGGGACGAATACTTTCATAAAAAGGAATCGAGATATATCAGGTTTGCAGAAGCGTGCTACAGGTAATGTATACGTATTTACCGCCCAGAATCGTATCATATTCAATTACAAATGGTCCTTGCTTTGAAAGTTTCCAATCTTCGATTGACAATTCGTAAATAAAAATACATTAATTTTGTTCATGAAGCATTTGATTTAGAAACGGCAGAGGAATGAGTGGGCAAAAGTACGATAACATAAAAATAGGTACGATAAATGCTAAAGAAAGTGATTGAAAGTGCGGCGCAAGAGAAAAGATGGAACGACAAAGACAAAATATATTTCATTTTATAAAGTTCCCAAGAAACGGCATTCAAAAGGAAACATTAAGGCACATAAATCTACCTACATTTACGACACACCTGATGGTTTCTGACTCCAGATATATTGTATATTTTAGATGTGTAAGTATATCTCTGTGAGGGAAAAATATCCATTCAGATAACGTGTTTTATCTCGCTCTCATACCCTCGAAACTTAGTACTTTTGAATATCTATATTCTTTTAACATTCTATGCTATTTCTGGGGTTTATCTATCCACTATTATAAATAGAGGTCTTCGGGAATCCATTTTTATTGCTCCGAGAGTAATATTATTTGAACGAAGTATCACCTATGTTGACACACGCGAAAACAATGCTCTAATATTCCGAGAGTAAAGTCAAGCGATACTAGGCCGCTGCGAGCCAAACTCTTCCTCCCGTAAATAAACCGAATACATTTCTTGGAAATGAATTCTGGCCCAGAAGTGTTTTCGGATGGAAACTCCCGCGAAAGAATCTCCACCGAAGAGGCGGAGTGAAACATAAAAAAATATCGGAGAGCGGGTGACTGGGATCACGCACCGTCCTCCCCATTCAATACCTGCACCGCTAGAATCGATTCCATCCCTTCTCGAGGACATTCCTCTACTCCGAATAAAGGAAGCGAGGATAACGTTGTTTATTCTGAGGTGAGTTTCGATACGACATTCTCCCGCTGTTCTCGCACCATCCCTACTCTCGCAAACGGGATGGCGGTCAAAGAAGGGGACAACATCCTTTATTTCCCGGCCCCCCTCCCGAGTCCCCTTTTCGGAAACCGCATTTTTTAACCCCCGCTCCCTTTCTCCGAGCTGGGAGTAAGTGGACCCGAAGATGGTTTCGAGATATAATGGAAATCGATGGGTAAATAGATCAGAGATGCTCAAAGCAAGGGCCCGCTGTGGTTTATGGTGGTGGGTATTGGAAAACGCGTGCGTTTTCTGCCCGTGAGTGTGTGTGTGCGTGATATAGGATAGAGAGGTATAAAACCCCTCGGAAGGGGATATAATGAAAAGGGGATCTGAGGATTCGGCTCGAATCCACTCGTTTTTTGAATGGTCACCCGACTTAGTCGCCCGAGTACACAGGGCCTTGCATTACTCGAATTCATTGCTACAAAATTTTAGTGTTTCCGTTTTGGATGATTTCCCTCTCGGGTCTTTATTGGGACCCAAAAGCTTTGATTAATTTTTCCGCGTCAGTGAATTTTTACAGGTTATTAAAGAGCGGCAAAAACTCGAGGTATGGAATACACTGGCGGATGAAAGTGATTATCCTGTGTTCTAGTTTTCCCTATCGGTAATAAAGGCATCCAGGTAGTCAATTCCTATCTACTTTCCCCCATGCTGTGGAGGTAGCCTGAAACCAGATCCTTTCTAGAGAGAGCTCCGCTATAGCAGGAATTAAAGCACGATTCATAGATTACATTTGAAAATTTCAACTGAGCAATTTTGCCTTTATTATGGATAGGGGTTTCCAACCTTTTGGTTCCCGAACTGTTGCTGTTAAGTCAGTTATCCCGTACCCCCTATTTGCCATAACAGATTTAAATTTAGCTACAATACCAGCATGAAATAACATGGAAAACTTTGCTTAATGGTTTCAACATGGCATACGTTAGAAATTTACCTCAAACGACAACCTTTCGAAAACTTAAATAGTATAATGTAATTATTTAACTTTTATTCATTGCACCCCTAGGTACGCTTTTCCGTCCTCATGTGGTACGGATAACTCAGGTTGGGAATCTCTAATTTAAGTAATAAGTATCATTTATACTTAATAATATACCTTGCGATCCCAGTATAAGCAGACAGTATAGCAACACAATCAAGCACAGTTGATAGCAACTGAAGGCTCCAATATTTCCGGTATTTATGAAGAGTTTGTCTTTATTCGTCTCAACCATTAGCAATTTACGAGTTAAAATACTTTTTTTGAAACGATATTTATATTTTTATTTACTTATACTAATAAGAAGTTTATTAAGGATTTGATTTTAACGGCGACGAGGATGGAGAAACGGACTTGAAAAGTAGCGAAGTGGATGTGTGTTATTCACAACATAGAATTGTACGTATTACTTCGTATCAAACTGACTGACTCAAGAGATGATCGGGAAAACTTATTCATACATTTATACTTACAAATAAATAACCATAAATTAACCGCTGCCTTACATTTGTTGATTAATGATGATGTATGGTCGTAGAAAGCGGTCGCCTTTCTTTTTACCATATGTGGACGTAGTGAATTTTCGTTTAAATTTTTGAATGCAAGTACTTCTTCCCTTTTCCAAATGGTGTAATAAACATTTTCCAAATGGTGTTTTTGCTGGACTAATAGGTAGGGGAATGTGATATGTTTTCATCGATCTCGGAAAACTGTAAATGGCAAGGAAAGAAAATGTTTGTACCGACCTCACCAGAAAGCCCTGTCCTTCGTGACAAATGGCGCTTTTGAAACTTGTCGCTTCTTCGCCCGAAGGCAAAAATCGCACGTCGTATATTCCGTGGTATTTCCGATCAATCTGCATCGCTTATTTATAACCACTCACGAGCAATAATCTCTCTTTCCGCTTCTGCGCTATTTAAATGTTCAAAATCGGAAAGAGAATCGAAAACAGAAAGGTTCCCATCGCCTGACGGATTATAAAAAATGACAAACCTCTCGCGTATTACTTTTTCAAACTCTGGTTTTTCGATGAAGGAACCTTAATTATATTTCCGGATTTTCCACCCGATTGAGTGCCCGCGCGCGCTAAATGGAATTTTCGAATGTGTCGGCGATGGCGCCGAAGGAATATAAACAAAAGTAGAGATAGGAATTCCTCGGATTACTGCAACACAATAAATTATTTATTCAGCTGAATTTTGCGCGGCGTTTTCTGGAGTGAATCCCGCGGCTGTAAAAGTGCTTTCCCCCGGCGCTCAGCGGCGCCCATCTTCGCTTCAACACCATATTCTCCCTGGAACGCGTGCTCCGAAGTACCTTCGTTTTAAAGCACTTGAAGCCGTGCTTTGCCGTTTTAATTTTGCGAGCAACGCCGTAATAAATCCAATTTTTCCTTGGACCATAGAATTGGACCTCTGAAATTATGGTGTCTTTACCTCAAGATTTTGTAACGGTAGGCAGTCGCAGAAAAATGCGTACTCGGTTAGATCCATACTAAGTTCATCTGTCATTTTAAATTTAAATTACCACATATTCTCATCTATCATTGGTATGATTTATTTATGTAAGATTTATTTCTGTTTGAAAATCGGTGTAGTATATTAGTTCAGATAGGAAATGAAATATAGCTCAGAATTATAGGGATCACAAATATACCACATCTATTTACTTGGTTTATGTTTTTCCATCTCCAAAATGTTGTGTTGTAACAAATCAAACGAAAGCTTGAGAAGAAACGTAAAAAATATATCGATAAGGCTTAGACTCCGACCCTCCCCAGGGGCGGATTTACAATTAGGCGCAATAGTCCCAGTTGAGGGCCTCAACCGCGCAAGGTTTTCATCGTCAGTAAGGGTGTTCTTCAGAACTCTCAATACTATACTTTTTTCATAATTTTATAATGACACATTCATGGGTTCTTGTTTTTTTACTTCAACAAGTATGCTATATTTACATGTTAAGTAAGTCTTCATAATGTGCTGTGGTATACATGAGGTTATTTGTCTCTACATAATGTAAAGTCTATATAATACTTATTACAACCGATGGATGTACTACTTTTAAATAAATAGTTTGTAAATTCTCTCCGGTGCTAAGCGAAATAATTATCTTTGGTATGAACTTCTGTATATTTTACAAAAATGGGCAGTTTTACTCAGATAAACCCTAATGGGAGCCTTGTTCTTGCGCCTTGGGCCTATGATAAGCTAAATCCGCCCCACACTTATCAATCTTACTCCTGGATCAATTCCTCCTATTCAATACTCCCGGAAGATGCAATATTAACTAAGCGTTTATTATCACATAACTAGGTACCTATCATAAATCTTGGTTATTCTGGCTTCTTCTATCAAGTGAATAATTAGTCTACTAAAATGTATCTTTTACACTTTAATTTCCTTTAATTACAGTTTACTCACCATCATCGACCAAATCTAGGAATATTCAACTTTACCTTCACATTTTATATCGGTAGATAATAGTCCGCCCGGAAAATTTCAATCTTGGTCGTTGCCCAATTATGCCAAGAAAAGCAATTGTAAGACCATCTACCTGAAAGCAATTGAATCGAGTAATAAACGTAATTTAAATATATATTTCAGTGAATATATACAATTTTAATGATAAATTCAATACCTCTGACAATGTCAGTGTACCTAGATTTGATAAATTATTACTTCATTATAAATTATTGATATCTGTTTTTTAATTAATTATAAGTTCCATATATTACCCTACCCTAGGACCAATAGCGTCCTCGGACCATTGCTATTCCTAATTTACATTAATGATTTCCCAAAGAATATTCAATCTGAAGTAAGGCTTTTTACCGATGATTGTATTCTATATAGGCGTGTAAGGGAAATACAGGACTGCGAAATCTTGCAAAGTGATCTACAAGAGTTAGAGGATTGGACTAAAGTGAATGGGATGATGATCAATGTTACTAAATGTAAGCATATTAAGTTTTCTAGAAAGAAGTCACCCGGATGAAATCATTATACTTTGAACAATGAAATCATTTCCACCGTACCTGACTGCAAATATCTAGGTGTTAAATTATCAGAAAACCTTAAATGGGGAAGCCACATCGAAGATATTACTTCGAAAGCGTATAGAAATCTCCACTTTGTAATGAGAAACTTAAGACGGAGTGGGAAGGGAGTCAGGGAAAGAGCATATAAATCCCTGGTTAGGCCGATTGTCGAATATGCGACGAGTGTATGGGATCCACATGAAACGGGTCTTAAGAAGAAACTCGAAGGCGTACAAAGGAAGGCGGCTAGATACGTTAGCGGAAAGCATAAGAAGGATGAGAGTGTCGGTAAAATGTTAGATGAGTTAGGATGGGAATCATTATCATCGAGAAGGAGGACATTTAGATTAGCGGGTGTATATAATGCGTGGAACTGTAAAGATGGTTGGGAGGAATTACGAGCAAGGTTTGATACTCCTAACTATAGAGGACGTGGCGATCATTCATTAAAAATAAAGGAACGGGAACAGAAAACCGATGTAGTGAAATACTCATTTGTTAACAGGGGTATAAGGGAATGGAATGCTTTACCTGGAGATCTTCTCATCCCAATGCCTAAAAATATTAAAATCTTCAAAGCAAAAATTAAAAGCTGCTAATTTCTATGTTTGTTCTTATGTTGCATGTTCATTATGTAATGTATTTTAACTTAAGTCTCTTGAACTCGACTATGTATAACTTATATGTATATATGTGTATAGACACTGCAAAATATGGTATGTGGGAAAATTAATTTCAACTTTATGTATGTATGTTTATTCAGATGTATTGTATGTATATATTAATTGGTTGTATTGAATGTGTACTGTCTACGGGAGGTTTTTGGAGGGGTTTTCCTCCCGTCTTTGGGCGAATGCCGGACAGTTAGTACATTGTTTTTGCACCCCCTCAACCGTTGCCACCGGGTCCCACGACCCAATCGCGACGGGTAATTCTTAAATAAATAAATAAATATTTATTTCATCGTAAGATATTGATCTTACCATAATGATAAGACCATTTTCTAATGCAAACAAGGAATACTTAAAATTGATGAAGAATTACTTCCTAGTTTACCATTAAAGTCGTCAAATCAGAGACCGTTTGCATCATCATTCCCTGCACCAGAGGTTCCTAAAACGGACGATATCGCCCCTTTACGGGCGCTGGTCTAACCTTGGAGGGAGCTGGACGCAAAAAGAATTTTATCCATTGGCATCTTTCTTCCTCAATGGTTTTACTGGGCTGATGGCATCATTACAACATCTGAAAATTGCCCTATAGTAATTTGGTTGACATTTTTATCATTGGAGTATTTTATTTCTTATAATTATTCTTCAGCTTTGACAATACAGATATTAATGTTCATAGATGACGGTTGAGGGGCGGTGGCGTGAAAAATTTTGCGAAACACTACCCTACATTGTAAGCAGAGTTGCTTTGAAGAGATAATTAGTCGGCTTTACAATATGAGAAATGAGTTAGTATTCTCTAGCTTTTCCTTTTGAAGCAAAACGCTAAAGGCAAAAACTCTTTACAAAAAAAAAATAGATGGTAACATATAAACGCTCCATTTTTCTACATAAATGGTTGTTATTATTAAGTTACACATCAAGGAACGTATATGTAATTAATGATTTATTACATTACGTATTCATAACTATTTCAATGTATAATTTTCAATAAAGCTTTTTAATTTTTTATTATTTGATCGCTATATCGGCTAATTAATCTGCTTCGGTAGTTATAATCAGTTAGTTGCTTCATTGGAATTTTGCTTGAGCACAATCAGCTTCTCATTACGTATCCTTCAAAATCCATGGCCTTACTAAACGTACTCAATCACTTCAAGATAAACGATCTTATGTTCATGATTGACTCCCCACTTTGGGATTTTTTTTGTTTTGAGATTCCTGAATAAATTCACGGATTAAAATTTAGTTTTTCAGCGTACTTCGCTTGTGAATCGTGAATCGCTTATATAATACTTCGACGGCTGCTAAGAGCTTTCTTATATGGTTTATTAAAGTGGTTTCATGATATCAATGCAACTTTCCATAATTACAGTAGTTGTTCTTAATAATGAATTTACCAAAGAAATTTCACATACCCTTAACTTCGTAGAAGCTAAGGAAGAAACACGCTCAGTGAGGGGTTTTAGAGAATTAAGGAAGAGAGAGGAAGGAAGTTGGGATTATGTGACCCTTGGTGGTATATGTGGTATACGAAGAAGGTAAGATATTGCCTGAGAGAAATGGATCAAGGATTCCGACAAAAACCATGATTGAATTTGAGGACGATTATACGGTATCATACGATTAGGTACGTCAACTATTTCTGCCTTAAAATGTACAATACGGAATGCGCATTTTACACAGCATGTTCATTAGATGGTAAAAGGACACCAGTTATTAAATGTTATAGTCGAATAAACTCAAAAGACCAGATACCAGTTGAGCTAAACAGTTGATTTGAGGGATTTCATAGAGGATTGCATTGGTTATTATTCTTATTATTCATATTATTATTCCACATTAGAAACGATTTGCATTTACCACGAAATGAAGCTGACCATTTTATGAAATAGATACACAAAAGAATAATCTTTTCAGTCTACAAAATAATGATTACGATTGAATTGGTATAAACTTCCCAAGTGGGTTTTTGGGACCATTGTGGCATTACAAATATGACTCGAGAATTACAACTCAAAAGAAATCTATCAGGACTGGGACTTAAAATTTTATGGTCAGACGCTTGGACCAATTGAGCTATCGAACCAAAGCATTCTGACATACGGTTTAGGATACTTCGTAGGCAACGGCGAAGTGGTTTCGTCCGACTTCGCCCTATTTACCTTTTGCCATTTCAAATATGGTTTACAGCACCTCTATCGGAGGTTGGCAAACTAAGTTGTCACACCTTCAATGTTACTGATGGTGTCATATCCAACATTCAGAAGCGCCGAATTTCTCTAATCTGAATGCATATTACCGATAAGTTTTATTACTCCGAATGGTTTTTCCTTTTCTTCTGTTATGGAAGTCCTTTTCCTTTTGCTTCTCTTCAAACGAATCCCATGTTTGCGAGTCATTTTCTTCGCTCCAATTCCTCGCTTTGCTGGCCACTTCCATAGCGACCCGATTTCCCTTTCTTTTTGCATAAATCGCTCTCTTCCTCTCTTCGCCTAACCATTTTCGCTTTCCTCTCCACATCTTTCATCACTCACTTTCCAACTCTTGTCCTCGCCATCGTTTGCTTTAGTTTTCATTTTTACTCGGTTTGTTTGTATTTCACCAATTCATTTATCTCTTTCTTTGCCAATCCACTTCTCCATTCTTTTTCCTCTCTTCTCTGTAAATCAAATAAATAAATAACGTCTTCATTTTGGGCGAAATGATTACTATATAGTCTCTTCTTCCATGTAATTCATAAGCTATCAACATGATCTCTATCATGAATTCTGAAAAATCCAGGAAAAGCAGACTACTTGGCAATTATTATTACTTTGAGGTCACTTAAGTATGATATATATATAATGTATTTGCATACTATTAGCTTGTAGAGTACATATTATGATCAAGAAATTATATAGGCAAAATACTACCACCAAGCATACAGCCTAACCACAGTTTAGTTACAATATTAATAATGACGATGAAGATAATAAACAGTAACACATGGATGCACATTGTTTACCATTTGCTTCCAGATGTCGCGTGTGACGTTGATTTTCACATTCAGAAAAAAATCTTTAATTTACTTTTACATTAGTACTACGCGAACCGCCACATGGCGTATTGCAGGGGGTATGAAAACACCGAAATACCTATTTGGCTATCTGATACAAATACTAATCTATCAGGAAAAATAGACCAGTGATACCCATGCGTTAAGGCTATTATCTCGCGAAATCTCCTCGAAGTCTGGCCCCGAAAATCGCGCTAGCTGATTACGGTAATAACGATGTCGCCTATTTTATCTTGTAAATCAGTATTTAAACATTTCTGGAATAGTTTCTGCATGTACTCAAATCCTCCATCCTTACAAGATTCCCAGCCGAGGGTTTTGATCAATTCTAATTCACTGCGAAACTACAGTCTCCCTTAACAAAAGTGACGCTCTACGTTGTACACACTAGCTCCAAGATCAGACACTTATCTTGCGGATTCCAGGGCGCATAACAATGCTTAAGCAACGGATGAACTAGCGAAAAAAGTCATCTCTTTGACATACGAATGACTACCCTCAGAGAACGCAATAAAAAAGCCTCAGAGTCTATCCAGTTGTCCCTACTGTATCTTAAATGTGTATTTTAAACCATACATCACTACTAGAAAGAGGATCTACTATTATGCCGGTTTAAGAATTCTTACATTGTGAAATTAATATGATAGGCAGTTTGACTTTCGGACTTTAATCAGTTTGCTCTCGCAGTAAATCAGTATGCGATAAGTAAAATGTAAAGGTGCAACTCTTATTTTAAGATTTAAGAGAGGATATTCAATCAAGTTTTCGTCGAGTGCCTTTGCACCTATTCGGTAAAAGGTAATGTCCATGACGTGGCATCTACTTGAGAGATATGGCCTATCCAAGCGGCAATTCAGTGGGCGGGAACACGTGGGATGCGCATCGATTCCAACGCTGTCTATAGCTGGCTGAATTTTCTGGATTCGCTTCCTCTTAAATCAGAGAAATTTTTATTGCGATGTTGGTTTGAAGCTTCAAAACCTTAAAGAATTAAGCTTTAAGAATAGTCATCTTCAAACAATTCCCTACCTACAAACTGCTTTTCATCGTATTCAATTATCTTTTATGCTACTAATTACGTCATACTCCATGCCGTGCGTTACTTGAAGGCTTTCGGTGCATAAAAGCTAAATAGGAAGTGTATAGTTCGTAAGTGGACAGTTCGCCATCCTCAATGCGGGATCGAGATGTAAGGACGTAATTAACATTAACCTAATTTCTTCAAACTAATATACCTCCATAAGGTGCTATGTGTTCCTGCCGGGACTGCAATTTGGGTTCGTGTTATCGACAATTCGTGCTAAGCGATTGCGTTTTAACGAGGTATCTTTGTACCTACTCTAAGATAAGTTTTCTATGTGTTTCACTATCATAAAATCTACTTTTTAGCTAGCTCTATCCCAAAAAATTCCCTTCCTATAAAGTAAGCATCATAATCAAATTTAAGAAGCTACCCTTTATTTATATTTTCGTTTCCTTTTATCTATCTTCCAACAAGCTTATTTTTGCTCTCTCTTTCCAGTAATACGTTTGGGCGTACAATTCCAAGCCTTTCTCTCACACTGAACAGCTTTTACGTATTAAATGGATGGTTTCTTTAGTTCCACCGCTTAATACCCTTTAAATTTCCCCTCATCATTTTAAAAATCTCCTGCTTAAAGTTCACGTATATATCCCGTCTTCAAACTTAAATTCGATTAAAGAATCTAAAGAGGAATTTTCAAGTGTCAATAACGCATTCGAGATGGTCGCGGCCTTTTCTTATCACACGCGAATTTCTCTCCCTTTAAGCTAAAGTCGTTTTTACGTTCTGCCATGGAAAGGTTTCCGTACGACCTTGGCCAATGGAAGCGAGGCTCATCCAACCCGGCAGAATCTCCATTGCTCGATATTTCCAATCGCTGGAAATATATCAATGGGTCGAACTGCTTTTCGTTGCTCCATGAAACGTTACCTTCGTATCTTTTTATGGTTTTCTTTTACTCGGTTCGTTTGAAGCAATTTTATTATAACAGATCCAGGTCAGCTCTCCACGCTGCTCATATTTCTTGTGTTTTTATATGATATTTTGCCTTTGGATTCTTTACTTGCTACTTCTTACTATTATCGTTCTACAGGAAGTTGTAGGAGTGTTACTATTATTAATTAAATAATCATAGTTGGGTTAATGGTCCAGTTGCATCGTTATTGATTAAAGTAATTTATTACAATCTCAAGGTACTGTATGATCATTTGTTTATCATCACAAAGAGCAGTCAAAAACACAATATATGATCATCCGCTATTAACATACCTCTCTACCCACGTAGGCTAGTCGGAAGGTGCAGCAATACAATACAAAAATTAAATATAATTCTTAAGCTTACAATTAGAATATTACCATTATCAAATAATACCAATTAAATATCAATATAGTTATATACTCTGCTATGTATTTAATTGCTTAAGTATATACTCATATAATATACTCTACTGTAAAATAATCAAATGCTATCTACAATATTAACTGCAGCAATACAACATTATTGACAAATTTTACGTATATGTATCGTACAATAATTTTCAATATGTGTGTTGCAGAAATATCAGTTTTATCATTAAATCCCACTTTTATTTCTTTGTGAGAATGTATTCTTATTTTGTTCGGATGACTTGCTAAGGGATGAAGGATATATAACAACAGTGAGAGAAGAATCTCTACAAGAATTCTCATAATCTGTGTGAAATAAAGAAAGATGTCGACTTCGTAGCACACAATAAATCAATCCTTTAGCATAAAGAAGAGAATATATTTACACGAAAACAGCTATCGATCGCACGATGAAAGGGTTCGGAAACGTTTTTCATCGTCTAGAAACTACAAATTATTGATAATAAGCGAGATGACATAATTTTAATTTGTTAATTTCATGGATGGCAGAATTTATAAAAACCTAGTGAGAGGAACGGAAAATTTAACTACATTTTAGTAATTATTATCTCAATAGAAATATTGCTAAGGATTAAAACATTGCTATAAGAATGCTAACCTCAGAATTGGAAATAAAACGCCAGCAACGGAGTATAGAAGTTTAATACACAGAATATAGGAGACATTTTAATTACGAAATCTACGTAGAATGGCTCATAGGAAACCCCTATGCAAAATTCCTTTTATTTGGCTCAGTCTGATATTCTATTAGATCATTTGCTTCAGATAACTTAACTTAATACCAATGACGTTGGTGAAATTTGGAAGGCTTACTTCTCTACGTTTTTCCTCGAGTTCCTAGAAGAGAAGATTTGACTGTGCTTTAGGATTTGAAATTGGAGCAGAAATAATATTTTATTCTACCGTAGGCTAGATATTAAACAAATTATATCTAGTTATAGTATTCATTTTGTGTGTCCAGGATTAACCGAAACCTAATGGTTGAAAGGGTGTAGATTAAATAGGGTATTACGACAGTATATTCACTGAAGCCCTCAGGCCACTATAATTGAAGCGTACTTGTATTCTGGAAAAGAGAAAAGTAAGTAAAGACTAATAAAAATTACAATACAATTAACATATATATGCAAATTAAAACTATTATCATTGGTTGAAAATGTATTTATTATTGAATTCGATGAAGTATTGTGAACCCTGAACTCATTTAATTTATCAGACTATAGAAGTGACTCCGGATTAGCTAGTGTTATATTTAGCGGGTTACAAAGAATTCGGGACCCTTTTTTCAGGTAGCTTCAGTGTACCTCTTTTTCTTATGACGTATTTATCTAACGGAAATACGGAAGGTAGAGTTTTATGGAATAAGTATACCATTAATATACATTGAGGTTATGGGGCTAAGGCAGTTTTGTCTTCGGTTTTGGTATTTCAATTACTTCTTTGTGTGCGTAATCTCAAAATCTGACCANAGCGTACTTGTATTCTGGAAAAGAGAAAAGTAAGTAAAGACTAATAAAAATTACAACACAATTAACATATATATGCAAATTAAAACTATTATCATTGGTTGAAAATGTATTTATTATTGAATTCGATGAAGTATTGTGAACCCTGAACTCATTTAATTTATCAGACTATAGAAGTGACTCCGGATTAGCTAGTGTTATATTTAGCGGGTTACAAAGAATTCGGGACCCTTTTTTCAGGTAGCTTCAGTGTACCTCTTTTTCTTATGACGTATTTATCTAACGGAAATACGGAAGGTAGAGTTTTATGGAATAAGTATACCATTAATATACATTGAGGTTATGGGGCTAAGGCAGTTTTGTCTTCGGTTTTGGTATTTCAATTACTTCTTTGTGTGCGTAATCTCAAAATCTGACCACATCTGACTCATATATACACATCTGACTCATACATACATACACTATATCGCATCGCAATTACATATAATATCGCATCTAATCTCTAAATATGACGCATTTAATAGTTTTGCGGCGCAATTCTATCATGGCAGTTCCAGATGGTTAGTGTTAGTTAAAACTTTCTACGGATTTCTGTCATCGGTTTTGTTAAAAAATATCGGTGGTGTAGAATTCGCTGTTAATATATCTCCTGATAGCGATCTACCTCGACGTCAAGCCTTTATCTTTACATTAAAGCCTATTAGCTGAAATATTACGTTTGCTCACATGTATAATTAGTTTATTGGTGTTATTGACGAATTGAATTATTATTGTTGAAGATTGTTAAATGTTACTAAGTAAGCTATATTAGACTAGTAAGCAGTCAAGATGATAATAGTGAGTAACCTTATTAGCACCAAATTATTATTATTATGAATAACTATTATTGAAGCGAAATATACGTCGAAAAACAATACACACACATATTACGTTTTCGAATACCTTTTTCCATTTTTCTGACTATCTGACAATTCAATTACCCGTCAAATTTAATATCCAAACCTGCATTGAATGTCGGTTGATTGCTGTATTTATTTCAGTGGCTTAACGGTTGCTTTTTCTTTTTAATCTTTCTGATTCGCTTACCATCATCGTTAGTATATTTATGTATGTTGTTAGCTGATTGGTGTATTGCATTAATTTAGATGGAATGTGGATGTTAAACTTTTCGTCGCCCTTAGGGAAACTGACCAAGGATTGAGTAAATATTGCCTTTCCCTATTTATCCCATCATTTCTGTTTCTCTCTCCCAGGATATCTCCCAAAAGATCTCTCTCGGCCTCTTTTGAATGTTCTCTCTCCCTCTTCCCGCTCTCTTCCACTGGAGCCCCTCTCCAGCCTTTCCTCTTCTCCATCTCTCTGGCACTTTTCCAGAATCTTAATCAGATGCGAGGGAAAGAGTTGGAGCGGGAAACGTGGGAAGTGGGTTTAAAAACTCCGAAGGTTTCAAAGAAAATATGCATAATTAGGGGGAAGAGAAAAATGGAGCGGAATGTCGAAGATGGGTTTGGTTGAAAGTCAATCGAGGTGAACCTTTTTATTTCTGAAGTGTCTCCTTTCATGGCTTTTCAAGACCTGCGGGAAATTCAGAAGGGGACCCGACTATGCGGAGGAAATCATGGAGTTTTCGACGGGGTTTAGCTGAGGGATAATCTATTGGAGGAGGCAGAACCTACTTAACCAATATGGTGCTGGGAAAAAAACACCACCCCCTGGACTTGATAACTCGCGTTGTAGTATTACAGTGTTTCAGCCTGATGTGTTAAAATATCAACTTTGTGAAAGGGAGCCATACCAAAGAAATAAAAGAACTTAGTTCTTTCCACGGAATACACATAACTTAGCATAATTATGTCTATATGTTCTAATGAAAGTACACAACTGTTTTATTTCTGATTTGTGATAATTTATAATATATAACATTATATATCAGACATAACATTATAATTTATTTCTTGTAACTAATGAAATTGTATATTCTGTGGAAAGTAATGTTTTCTTTAATTTATTTAGTTTTTAAATGTTTATTTCTCCCCTTCTATCATGTTTAAAACGCACGGTACACTTTGCAAATCACATCGATGGTTTTCGTACAGTTTTTAACCGGCTCACGTAGCCAGAAACGTACTAATCTCTACGAAGATTATCCCCAGAATTCAAATTTCATCATGGCTGAAGAGTTCCTACTTCCATTTTCTGATAAATGGAATATTTTCATTTAACCTCTGTTACTGGATAAGTAAAAATATATATTTCAGTTTAAAGAAATATGATTTGTCTCAATCATGTTCGTGTCTGATATATTATGAAAGCAACTATTGTATGAGTGGCTGTAAATTATGGAATTCCTCTCTTTATGAAATCCTATCAGAAGTTGTATCAAACGGTCATTTTTCTACATTGAAGTAGTCTCGTTCTTGTCGTAGTATTCTAAGGGAGGAAGGAAAGGAGTATGTACCTCACTCCTCATCTTCAGCGTTAACATCATTCTTCTCCCAATCTTTCAGGTGGGTATTGGAGGAAGGAATGAAGATACAGTTAACCTTTGACCTAATGAATGTATACAGAGATAGACAGGTTAGTTTTATAAGGTTACAATGTAACATGTTGGAGCCATTTTGATATTGCTTACAAAGCTATTTTTCTCATATTTTAAACAAATAACATATTTTCATATGAAGATCTATCAAAAAACTTGGATTCTTTTCTTTCACGTTCTAATTTCTAAAAATTTTCCTCCAAATCTAATAATTTCTTTCTATTTGTATCTAAACAAAAACTACTGAAAGTTGCTATGGTGTCATTTCTAGAAGCTTCTATATAGGAATCAGGAAAAGATAGGTAAGATCCTTGGCGTGTAGTGTTTTGCTGTATTGGTGTGAAACGTGTACCTTTAAGAAAGGATGATATCAAAAAATTATAGACCTTCGAGATGTGTGTATGGCGAAGGACGGGAAAAAGTAAGTTAGGTCGATAGAAAAACACAGAGGCACTAGAGATGGTCGGGGAAGAGAGGGTTTTAATCGAAGCAATTAAACATCGACAGAGAAAATGAGTGGGCTAAATACAGAGGGGGAAGGGATTGCTAAATACTGCTATTGAGGGAAGAATACAAAGGAAAAAGCATAGGGGAAGACAAAGACAAAAGTTGTTAATGATATAAATGATGGGGTAAAATAACAATAAAGGAAATTAATGCCGTTAAATGTGGAATATTGTGGCACATGAAGCTACCGAAACGTAAAACAATCATGTATGTAGTGTGTCATGTGCCATTTACGTAAAATGATAAGATATTAAATTGTTGTATACATTTTCTCTCCGTTGCCCAAACTATATTTTAAGGCTCTTCGATTGCCTGACCTTTCGTGGAAAAAAGGCAGCGTTCCCGACTGATTCAATTATTCAAACTCGTGCACAAGTAACGTTTCAACAATTTTCCGGAGATTTTGGCCTCCCACCCTTTTTCGTGCTGTACAATATTTGTTCACCCGATTGAAGCCGCACTGGGAAGGGGATATGAAGGTGATTGTATCCGACTGAACGGAAATGGACCCGTCATTTTTGTTTTTTTTTTCAAATATTTGGGCAAAGGTTGATGACGTATTTTTCCAGTTCAACCGTTAAGTTACTGGATAGATGCTCAGCCGATTTTCAAGTACATCGCATCAATGCTTACAGACGCGAATTTAAAAGAATGCGAAGGGAAAAGAAGAAAAAGGGAGATTTATATACAGTACATGGACGAGCAAGGAAAACGAATCAAATATTGCTTTTACAACTTTTGGTGCATTTTATACCTCTACCACCCTCACTGTTACTGTTGTATAAATAGAGTGTAGTACTAATATTTCCTTAGTTGTAAGCCAATGTATAGGCATTTTTATATCAACTCTCGCGAATGCAAGTATTTTCAGTAGAACACGGAATTCGAATATTTAAAAAACCTATAAATAGCAGTAATAAAAAGTTGTACTTATATACTGACGGAGATATATTGAACGATATATGTTTATGGAATCTTTTTAATTACACCGCTGTGAAAACGGTTGACCTAAATATCTGTCATTAATAATAAATATATTATATATTGTAATAAATAATTAATTAATAGATCATAAATTTACTTTAATTTTCTGAATATAGTACATTTTTTACATTTGCCGAAAGTCTTTAAGTTAAAGCTCTCTAATTTCAAACTTCCAACGATGATATGATTAGAAATAGCGAAATCTTAAGAAAGCTCAAGAAGATGCCTTCAGAATTTTTCAAATTGGCGATCATTAGCAACATCCGTAGCGTAAGTTATGCAATATGATTACACGATCAATTGACACACTAAACTATGTAATCGATATTCCACTCAAAACAGTATGAATGTGAAAAATTAAATTAAGAACTATACTTAGAGTGGAATAGAATAATGATTCCTTCAGGTCAATTACCTATGTGTAAATATATTTTCGTATCAGTGATAAAAGTTTTTATAATTATGTCCATTGGTAGTGAAATGCATTATGTTTAACCATAATTATAGACTAATTTAATCATAATTTTTAAGTTCAACAAATTTACATTTTGCAGAATTCATCGATTAATATTCGTGAAACATCCTATCTACATTTCTTGTTACATCTCCCGCTCTACTGGACGAAATTCTGACGTTCTATCATTGTAATACTGTAACGCCCAGCTTAACGCTGTTTCAGTATTGCGTGATTTTATTCGATTTCGGGGAAATCGAATAAAACCACGCAATGCAATTCCCGGATATTGCGCATTATTTTGTTAATCCAAATTAATTAGCATTTCAGAAGACGTGAAACGAAAGGAACTTTCAACGGATTTTCTAAAAAAAAATCGGATACCATAACGGAAATAATGAATCAGTTTATACAAAATGATTAAAATAATGTTAGAAGTTCAAATGCAAGCGTAATTGTGATGCGATGTCTTACTATAAACAGCTGCTTGATGAACGAAACAGGAAAATGCCAACGACTATAGATACTTCTTTACAAAAAAAACAATATACATCAAATGAGGAATAGACTTCCTCATCACAAAGGCAACTTCTATACTCCAAATCGATATCAGGAATAAATAATTATATAATTCATGTAATAAGAAGTATTGAATAGTAAATGTTACAAAATAAAACAAAAAAACTATTAAATTTTCGTATTCTATATTCTGTTTCACCTATACTCATTATTTACATACTAAGAAGACCTCGTTTAACGCTGTTTCGTTTAGCGCTCGAACTTATTGCAATGCATCCCCCGCGTTAAGTGGGGTCTTACTTTACTAACTTCATATAAGGACTTTATTTGGCGATATTAAACTCTTCCATTTAAGTGTACATATAAATTAATAAATTTTGATATAATAACACAATAGACGTTAATAATATAGTATTTTATAAAATATATTGCTAGAATAATAATTTAGTGTTGCAATGAAATACGTTACCACTGGACTATTAGTACACCTCTAGGGAACGAATTAATAGTGTTCATCATTTGCTTGGATCCTAGATGAATGACTATGATACATGAATTCATTTAATGGAAATCACACAATGTCGGCTACGTTCCTCTGTAAAAAGTAAATGAATAAACTTATGCAAGATGACGACTGAATTTTAGGGAAAAAATATCTGTTTTACATAGAATATAAAATTATCTCTCTTGAATTATTCATGAAGCGAGGAGAAAGTCTAGGCTGGGTGTTTATTATTCATTGAATATTTCGATCGATTCAATCTAATATTATTTCAGGGAAAGTTGTGTACTAAGGCGTTCGAGTACTTCTTTGGCTTTTAATAACAGAAACGTAGAGTAGGAACAAATGAAGCTCTGAATGAAAAGAAAAGCAAATAATTCCACATCAAATCAACTTAATCAAAAGAAATTGATTTCTGCCGAAGCTTGCCTTTGAAAATTGTCTAAACCTCATCAAAAAAATATTCCAATAGACGACGCTGAATGACGACTTTGAAAAGGTATTTTGAAGTGTTATTTCTAAAAGTAGGGAAAAACTTTTTCTGCGCCGGTGTGCCGACAGATATCATAGAGTATTTCCAAACTGAATCTACTAAACGCTTAAAAATAACTTTTCATTGTCATCTGCTTGGTGGAAATTACTGGTAAACAACAATTCATTTTAGGTTTCAATGAGCTTTTATGTTTACTCCCAAGGATCGGTAAAAAGGTTCTGATTCAATTAGTCCTCGCTCAGCCTCAATTATCTCGCTCATTCTGGAGCCAAATTTCATAAGTTTTCGTGATGAACGAGAACAAATTCATTGGAATAACCCAGCATTAGCATTTTCGCGCAAATTATTTCCATCAGCTTTGGAACATTAATTGGGCATAACAGTCTCCCAGAGACTAAATACTCTTAAGATAATTTCCAATTACGAACGGTTTATATTTGTCGTGTTATTCTTTCTCAGTTCATTCTTTATCGATTTGTACTTTAATAAATGGAATATTTTACCTAATAGCTAACAGTAAAAATGCAAATATGTCAATCGCTACCCTAAAGGAATTTTTTTATTAAAAAAGTACAGTGACACTTCGACTCGCGAACTTAATTCGTTCTATTCTCTAATTCTTTGCTCGTTATTCAGAAAATTTTAATCTCAAAACCCTGTTTTTCCTTACGTCTATTCGGTGTTTTTGGTTCGAACCTCGATTTTAATTTCGTATTTAGAGGTCATAAAAAAGTTCGTATATGGAGTGGCTCGTAAGTCGAAGTACTACTGCGTATATGGTAACTGAAGTGTAAAATAATTTAGAGTAGACTAGATGAAATTCACGAAATGTAGTGAAGCGTGAACCATTCGAATATGGCCTACAGATGTAAAAATGTTTGTCAAAATTGAAATATGAATAGTAGAATTTAAAAAATAAACGGCCGTTTGATATCAATCCAGGGTAAGGGTTTATCAAACATTTCCTACCGTCGTTTTTGATTTGCTGTTTCCTACCATTGTTCTATAGGGCGTAAGGGAACTAGGAGCAAATCGGGATCTACTAAGAGGGATCTAGTACTTAAATTAGAAATGATATAGCTTATTCAGAAACAACTTTTGCATGAACGTATTATTTTGGATTTATTCTTTACGTTTGAAATAAAAGTGTCAACATATTTATATTGTAAAAAATGTTTTTAAAAAAGTACACATAGCCTCGCCACTGCGGAATTCATCATAACTGATTACACAAACAAGGAATACTGCTACATCTGCGCTATTGAAACCAGCACATGATTGTGGACCCGTTTCTTACTCCTAACGTAGCTTATCCAATCTTCATTCAACAAAGAATAAAATGCCCTGCAAGAAAAACACCCAGCTTTATCTCCACTATCATTGCTATAATCATTAACTTATTTTTTGTATTAATTAGCTCTTTTGTTCCTCCTCTTTTCTCTTTGTATTCTCCACTTATACGTTAATCATTGTTTTTATTTGCTCTGACACTAATACTTTGAAGTTGTTCACTCTTGAACAAGTTTGCCTTAGCGTTTTCCTTCTTTTTTCCTCTTCATTTTCTTAGTTTATCATACACTGAGCGGCAAAGTTCATAGAAACAGTTGACCGTTCTTTTCTGTTGGTTTAATTAAAATAACGTACAAAAAACAGTGAGTTGATGCTACATTCTACTCGTCTAGTTCCGCCCTCCTGTGTCGACTATTAGGTTATTGAACTACCGACGCTGAGACAGACTAATTTAACCGTATAGTTACCTTAATATACTATTTAATAATCGTTTTATTCAAACAAAGTTTAGTTTAGAAGGCATCAATGATTATAACATATTTAGCTTTACTGAAAAACGCCAAATCTTGCAATAAAACCACAAATGGACTAAGAAATTCCTTCATATTATGAAGGACTGAGACAAAATGACTGAATGACCATGCAACTGCTAAGAGAGGATTGCTTAATTAATTGCATCTACGACAGCTAGCTCTCAAAACGAGATAAATACAGCGGTGAATGAAGACCCTATCTCATAGCGTCCTAGGTTCCATACGCAAGAATCAACTTAAGATATGATTTCAAGCAATTTGGCAAAATTTCATCCAGGAGTAAAATCTTGAGTAAAATGATCACGGGAAACTTATTCTTGTCAGTCAGGAATGTGCTAAACTCAACATAATTGTTTTTTTGGCATCTCTACTTACATTTACCAGAGTTGTACGTCATGATAAATTTTATTGATGCGCCTCTTCACGATATTTCCGTTTTTCCTCCGGGATGAGACATCATGGTTGGTTTTCTATCTCAACTCAGACAAAAATTTCATGTTAATAATAAGCATTATGTATGCTGAATGCTGATTTTTCTGCATATTTGGGATCGCTGTTACATTGAGGAATCGATTAGCGTGTGCGGTAAACTCTAGCAATTCCAAACAATAACTTTTACCTAAAACTGTGAACACCAAGGAAATGATAAAAGGCCATAGGCTGTAAGATGTTAAAACTTAGTTTGTAATTTTTAGAAAATAAATCGAAAGGGCACAGTACGATTTTAAAAACGAAAAGAATTTTATAATATTCTCGCCATGTTCTTCATTCTTGAGCCTCAGCGGTATAGATCGTTGCATTCAATGCATTAATATATATAAATAAGCATAGTGATTAAAAATTAGATGCGAACTGAAATTTGAAAGTGGTGTAACTCGACTCAATGTAAGCCATCGTGCACTGAAAAATCGAAAAACACGCCAACTCTACTCTCTGACCAAAGCAGATAATTATCTGTAAGTACGTAGCTATCCCTCGGCCCGAGTGTTTTCCTTATGTGGGCTTACGAAATGTCCATCATTCCATAAACGGCTTTGTATATAATAAATAATAATAATAATAATAAAGAAGACGGATTCTATTATGGTGGCGCATAAAAAGTGTCTCTCTGAGTTCTACTTGAAGAGTCCTGATTACAGATTACACAAATTAGCTGATTCACCCCCAGTATGATCCCTTATGTTTGTGTAAACTTGTTGTCAGTAAACTTCTCCCCTTATTTTTAACAACGTCTTTTTCAATTAGGACTGAACTAGTCTTTTTTCACAGTCGGAAACGTCATAAATTATGTCATTCTGAATACCGAATTTTTCGCAAAATTTTATTTTACCGAAAGTTCGTTCAAATTTGGCTAAAGGGGGAGTCACCTTAAAACAATAATTAATATGTGTGAATACGAGCTCATTTAATCATCAGTTCCCATTTTAATCTGGAAAATCGATGCTTTTATCGCCCTAGGCAGTTTTAAATCCGGAATGGTGTGAGTAATCCGGTAATTAAATTCACATAATATGTTCTTTTCGCTTGTTTGGTAACGTTTTTACCATCTCAAAGCAAGTTTAAAAAATTAGAAGTTCATGCATGAAAAATTTTGATTTTAATTTCCATAATTATATTTTAAAACATTAATTTATCATATATCAAATTAGTTCAAGAATTACTGCTATTCAATTCACATTAGGTGATAATCTCATCCACTACCTTGTCATAACAAGTTCTTATTTCTAAATTTTTATGATAGGCATCATGTTACTAACAAGAAGTTCAAATCAGGGAAACAAGACTAATCATAAATGTACCACCGCACAATATTTCTTTCCCAGGTTTTTCTAGTCATTCGCCGCATATATCAGCGGTTATCAACCTGTAATAACCGTATCTCTAGGGATACGGGAAGGTTCTCCAGGGGAACAGGTAAATTGTGAATAAATAAGTGCATTATGCTAATGAAGTGTTCTAAAAATAATTTGTGTCAGCAAAATGGCCGAGATATTCCATGTTGGCGCAGTATATCAGCCTCAAAAGTCTGTGAATGCTCAACGAAAACTGAAGTAATAATACTCAAAGCCAAGAGGATACGGGATCAAAATGTTTGGGAATCCCTGATATACGCAAATACATGTATATTTACAGATATTACGAAGTCAGATCTTTAAAAAAACCATACTACCATACAAAATCATACGATAAACCAAAAAATGAAAGGTAATCAATCAATATCGTAATTAAGTTAAATTTATTTAAAGACGAGAAACGTTTTTATGAGTCCTTCAATTCAGTAACAGATTTTACTTTAGACATCAAATATTGAATCTAAATGCTACGGAATATTCTTTTGGAAAGAATGAAGCAATTAGGTGTACAGAGATACCAATGATCAAAAAGGAGGAGATGTCGACCGGCGACAAAGAATAAAAGTGCTGACTCAAAGCATACGGATAGTTTCACCGACGAGATCCTTGATTCAAAAATCATGTGGGCTTTGGTGTTTAAATCTGGAACGTCTTTTTTCATAGCTAAGCTGCATTTAAAACCAGTCTCCACAGTGTACCATTTTAAAGTGAATGTTATAGTACAGTGACACAAATGCAAAAGGGATTCACAAGCAGACGGTATGAGGGAATGCGGAATGAGTTTTTGAGTGCTGGAGTCTGGTCTGTGCTCCCTTTGCGCTCTTTCCATTCTCCGGCTTCGAATTCTTCTCTTTTTCCATTCCTCGCATTGCAGTCATCCAAACTCGCGTTCTCTTTCTCTTCCATTGCTCGTGCCGCTCATTACCTTTCATGCGAGTAAGTTTTCATCCACCTTCTTCTAAATTCATACATCGTCTCCCGTTGAATATTACAATTGTCTCCATTCTCGGACGCCTCTCATCCACCACAATAATATTCGTATTCATCATTTTACGCTAATCACAAACTATTTTGATTTAATACCCATAAAAAATTACTTGTATTGCTTAACATTTTCAGAATTGTTAGAAATTAATAAAACTGAGGATGAGAAATGAGGGGTTAAAAAAAAAGATAAAATAAATAAAATGAATAATTTAAGTGGTAAGGATAATTCTATCGAGTCCCAGTCATGCCGCTATGTTTCACACTTGCTATTCCTTTGGGATCAACCGCACGACTTCATCGTGCCAAGTATTACACCTTTCCTTAACTGATTTATTTATTTATTTGAATTCAAGCTGCAATTTGACCTTCTGGCCAGGTATCAGCCCGGGAGGGGAGCATAACATATAAAACACAGGATTGCCTAGTATTTGCCAAGGACAGAAGGGAAATCCCTCCAAACATCCTCCCGTAGGCAATGCATAACACTTTACTTAAGATACATGTATCACAGTAATGGATACATAATAATCAGTAAGATAAATAAATCATACCATGTTAAAAACATTTTAAAAAGGGAAAAAATTGATGACGATAATAATGTTTAATGATAATAATTTTAAGTAAGCATACATGGTAGAAACCATACGGTCATATACATAATATTGAGTTGTATTTTAATTACGGCTAATTCTACACACTATAACGTTGCATTCAATGCATTAATATATATAAATAAGCATAGTGATTAAAAATTAGATGTGAACTGAAATTTGAAAGTGGTGTAACTCGACTCAATGTAAGCCATCGTGCACTGAAAAATCGAAAAACACGCCAACTCTACTCTCTGACCAAAGCNAATTCTACACACTATAACATTACATAGTTTTACATTGGGACTTTGAACTAATGAAATACATATATTCACAACTAGATCTAAGCTTATTTTTAAAAATTTTAACATTTTTCGTCATTGGAATGAGAATGTCTCCAGGTAAAGCGTTCCATTCTGTAACATCCCTGTTAACGAATGAGTATTTACGTTACTACATACATGCTACATTTGTTTTCTGCTCGTGTTCCTTGATTTTTAAGCAATGATTGCCGCGTCAAATATAATTAAGAAGTTTAAATTTGGCAAGCAGTTTGTCCCAGCCCTCTGCGGAATTTCACGCTTTGTACATCCCGGCTAATCTAAAAGCTTTCCCTCTCGATTCTAATGATTCCCACTTCAATAATGGTTGAGATAGGAATTGAAAATACAGATGTATCGGTGTTAATGTGTGCTTTTAGTAGTTAAAATTATAGAGGGCGCCCTTTAGAAATATTTACTCGGGGGAGAAACATTGAAGAAAGAAATATTAAAGAGGATTATTAAAAGAAGGAAGTGGGATTCATGTCTGATGATAATAAAAGAATGTCAATCAAAATACAAAGAGGGCAGTGCTCGAAATGGCAATGATAGTCGATGAAGATAACTCGGGCGGAACTCTCAGGAGGCTCTACAAAAAATAAAAATTCTGTGGAGTGTACCTGCATTGCGTTTTATCATATTTTAATGAAATTACACCAAATTAAGCTACATCTAGTTAGTTGTTCAGAATGGATTAGATGGATTTTTATTGGAACGTGACTAAAAAAATTTAGCTTTTGATAAACTGCGAGTTCCTAAATCCATATTAATTTGTGACGAACTGTAAATATGGTGCAATTCTAAAATATGGTCTATTTTTATATAACTCAATTAAGATAACTATATGTAATCGGTGTAAAAACGAAAGGATACCATGAGTTAAATCATATCCAATTAATAAGGAATAAAAACGTGCTAGTATAAAATAAATGTATTTATTTGTTTTTATATCATGTTATATATTCACCTAATTCTCAGAAATCGAAACCCTTCCGTTTCGTGTCCTCCTTTAATAGTCAAATCATCCTCTCTCAAATATCCCTTACGCACACGTGCCTTTTATGTCCTTTCATTTATCGCTGAATTTAGCCACGGAAACCTACTTCTAATTCCAAAAACACCATCCCCTTTCTTGCTTTAACTTTTTATACACACCCATATTCTTCATATTTTCACTTTTTTCCGTGATAAAATTCACTCTCATTCACTAACCCCTGATGCATTCATTCAGTCTCAATCGTAGCTCTGCTCCTTGGGTCTCAAAGCTCCCTCTAGTGATTCCTTCCCCTTAATATAGTCCCATCCCCATATTCCCCTAACCACTCATTTTCTATTCATTACTTCACGTCAGTATTTTGTAAAATACTCTGCCTGGAGGTCGGCTTGAAGCTCCAACCATCTACAACTAGCTACAAAAATCCCTGCAACTTCACATAAGTGCAGCAATAAGCCCCATAAATAACCCTTTTCGTAAATTTCGCTAATTAGCGACCTATATGAATGCCATTATTCACCATCACCTACACATCAGTATCTTTATTCCGTCACATGAATAAGACAGAGACAAATTTAGATGAATGATACATTTTATTCTACCCTGTACCAAAAGACAGCTTAGTAGTTTTTCATCTAAGAGTAAAATGGTCGCTAACGTTTTTCTCTAACCGCACACCTTTTGAACCGAATGACATTGAAACTTCAGTATGAACTTATCGAACAACATAGTAATTCGTCGAAGTGATTTAAAAACAAAAAAACAGAGATTCCGCCGAAGGAAGAAAATCATCAACATCGATAATAAAAATTGATATTTTGATCTCCGTCAGATATTTTCCGATATTTTAATGTGTGAGATTTTACTTACGCCCGTGGCCAATTTATTAGCATATTAGCCTATCAATGTCATGTCCCAAGGTTCATTTCCTGGCGGGCAGATTTTATCATCTTATGAGTTTGAGCATATCTATTTGAGTATATCACTCTTACTGTCGTTGTTGTTCTCTCCTGTTTTCGTTCAAGAATGAATGTATGTGGAGGAAATGATGAATTATAAGTATAGCATAATAAATAAATAAACCTCTGTCATACTCCACTTTTAAAAGACTAAGAAATTAATTGAGGGGAGACTAAAAAAAAAATCAAAAATTTGTTCCCTCGCATAAATATTCGACCCCTTCCTCATTTTCATGATTGCGGAGTTATAGCACCAGACAGAACTTACTTTCTTGACAGGATATACAGCGGGTATTCCGCTATCGGCGAATTGATTATTTTTTCCACTAAGTCACAACTAATTCCGCCCGACCTATTGGAAAAAGGCAAATTCGCACCACTGGATTGAAGGCCCAGAAAATTGAAAAGCATCCTAACAACCAGTGATTGAGATGTTTTCGAAATAAAGCCAGTGGCTCGCACCCAAAACTATTCATTGGAAAATAATACATACTACGCTAATTTTGTCCTGATTTGAAAAAAAAGACAACGGAGGACCTCTGCGGCGAGCCCATTAGTTAATCCAATATTAAAAGGGAAGGGTAGCTATACGGCGTTCTTGCTTATTTATTCAAAGCACGGTGGGACATTCTCCTACGCGCAAAAAAATCTAACGATATCGGCTGTATGTCCCCAATGAATTCCAGTTAACGCCTCCAAGAATCGTTAATTTGCCCCCACCCCACATCCCAACGCATCCGTTCCATTCACTTTTTTGCTGCATTATTTTCGAGGACGTTGTAGCATTTCACCTCTCCCGAAATGGCCTCGTGGGAAAAAAAACTACGGGGAGCAGACTTAAAGCGGAGGAGGTTTCTGCGCCTCATTCCCTTGGGCCAATCGATAGCCGAGTCGTTATCGATGGAGGGGGAATGAATGTGGAATGAAGGAGAAGTCAAAGGAAAGTCGGAATGTAAATGAATGAAGGAGGGGGTGAGGGAGAATTATGTTGGAGAAGAGAGAGGTAGATCGAAGAAAGATTAAGGGGAAAGAGGAATGTGGATGAGTGATGAAGGGATACGGAGAAGATTAAGGAGAACGTGGGCTGGAATGAAAAATGCGGAGAGATTTAAAGGGAAGCGCATGCGAGGGAGAATGTTAGTCCACGACGGTCAATTTTTAATTGCGAATGTTGGTGGAAAAGAATGAAATTTAGGGGATAGGAATAAGGCGTATGCTTTTTCTTTTGATCAAAATATCACAATCAAAGTACAGTACTTTCTCTGTAATCCGGCCTTGCGATAATCCGACACGTTCAGTAATCCGGCATGCTGGGTTGGCGACCTCCCTTCGACTATCATGATTTTTTTGGTTTTAAATAAAAGGTTTTTCGATACTTAGTAAGTATTTGTTTCGTTATTATGTACCTAGGTGTGCGTCTATTCCATTCGTACATCATTTGAATACGTTGAGATTCCCTAGGTTGTGCCATTTATTTTATTTTTAAATAATTTATATCGTCCTTCACATCTAACAACTTTTGTCTTCCCTTCTATCCTTTCCCTAGCATTGTATCGTCGATTATTTTCGTTAGGAATCCCTATGTCATCAATATCTGACAGCTTTCTTTTTTTCTGTCGTCCCTTAATTCCTTCAATCAAAACCATTCATTCTTTTGCCAACTCATAATATGCGAAATAGTTCATTTGCAGCTAGGTCCTGCTAAAATTGTGGAGGCTGCCCGCCTTGCTCACAAAGCATTCCCTTAA
>KZ308135.1:833593-847954 GCA_000376725.2 Ladona fulva | reverse complement strand
ATTTTTTAAATATTTAATTTTAATGAGTGTGTTGCAAGCCACTTTTACACATGTTAATTACATATAAATATCACTACACCTGAGAAGAGTTGTGAGAACTGTTACACTTGAACGCACCAATGATTGAAACGGAAAAAAATATTAATTGGAGGTATAAAAGCACTCCGTAAGCCGTATTTTGGCAAGCGGAACTCGCGGTAAGAGACAAACGGGAAGCTCCGGATTGCCGATTTCTGGGAAAATCCCTATACGCATTTCAGAGACAAAGCCTCCATTATCAGGGGTACTCCACAATAGGAAGTGATTTCCTACTGTTGAGCCCACTTATGATGGAGGCTATTGATGAATTAGAGGTTTAAAAACTTAATTTGTGGAGACCCGCTAATGATTGAGGCATTGTCTGTAAAATGTACATTGGGACTTCCTAGAAATCGGTGATCCGGAGCTTCCCGTTCGTCTCTAAACGCGAGTTCCGCCTGCCGAAATACGGCTTTCAGTGTGTTTTTAAACACTCTAATTCCTTAACGGCCGTTGTCTAACTTTCTTTTCTTTCAAGACCTAGAGAAAAACGGTATAGATAAAAACGTCTTACTATAATACGACCGTAAGTCCTTAAAATGAATGGAAATACATAAGATAAGTAAATGGGGCAACAACTAAAAATCTTTTTGCCCAATTTTGAAACATTTAGAATTTTTGAACACGTTCCCATAGTTTTACCTTTTTTTAAATTCCGTAATTCGTTGCTATTTGGTCGGTGGACCAGGTGGCAACGGTCGGTGGGGCGTAGGAAAAATAATAATGAAAGTTGTCCTGCATTCGCCCAAAAGCGGGAGGGTAACCATTCTAAAACCACCCGTGGACGGTTCTGTTTACATTCCGGCAGTTTTTTTTACAGTTTCGGTTTCTGCTCAATACCGGTTCGATATCCTGGATTCAGGTTTATCTTTCCTGGTTATTTATCAGAGAGGTATTAATTTACTAAATTATTTTCCGTTACTGAGGAAACTGTGATGATGTCCAGCTAATTTAATAACACAGAAACTGCATCGAAGACTTACATTTTCAGGGCTCTACGTTAAGAGAAGTTGTACTGAGCATAGCAAAACGTTCGAATAATTGTTTATTTTAAGGAACTCGTTCAAATTCGCGGATCTTACACTCTGGATTGTCACTAGTGAGTTTTGGATGATGTCACTGACGAAATTATTTAATAAAACAAAATTCACATTTACTTATATCGAAGCTTTTAAGTATGAAAACATAAGGTAAAACATAAACTAGGAAACAATTCCACGGAGAAAGGCGTATTTTTATGTACCTCCTTCACGTTATTGTACTAGTAAGTATAAAACATATACGAGGGTAGTCCTGTCAGATTTTTGCAAGTCAAAAAGTTCACTTTGGTGCCAATTTAGGTCACAAAGGTTCATACCACTCTAGAACGGAAGAAAACAATACATTTCATAATATCAGATATTCTAACAGTTTGATTTCAACGTTTAGGCTACGGAGTTGCTTGCAAAAGCTTCAAACCTTTGCAGATATTTCATTCAGTTTTTGCCTTGTGTTAAGTCTAAGGGTCTAATGTTTGCAGTTGCAGCACTGAAACGATTCCTCGTTTTTTTCAACTGAGGAAAGTAAATGTAGATAACTAGACTAGATTTATGTTTCCATGGATACGATACGTCTCATGAATACTAGGATACTGAATAACCAGCTTTCTGTTTGAGAACTTCTCTTTGCAGTACTACGCTCTCTCAGCCATAACGATAAAACTTTAACCCAGGCCGTCTTGTTCCTTTTGTACCCTGTTTTCATTTTCCTAACCGTTATAGTTTGCTGATGATGCCTCAATGCGTTCATCGACCTCCCTTCCCATTCTACGAACGTGCTGCACATAAGACCGGCGGTGGATAGCCACCAAAACCGCAAAATCCTTAAGCGCATATTCCGGTTACACGGCCACATCACTTGATGGCGTTGCTTCAGCGGTCGAAACTTTCATCATGTTTTGCCTTGATGGGGTAAAAGTTTTTGTTGCTTTTTTGCATCCTTTTGCCTTAGGCATCGCGTAATACGTTCTCTTTAATCTCGAGTATCGGATGCCTGTCTCGGAGCAGGAAATTGAGTTTATTCATTTTCTGATATCTGTGCACCTTGATTTGCATACAGGATTTTCGAAAACTCACAAAGCATTACTCTTCCCAGGTTATTCTTGTGTTTAAAAAAAGGAGACCCTGATTTTCGTTGTTGAGGTTAACTCAGAATTAAATCAAGCCTCCAATACCGTCTCTGAATCAGTAGCAAGTGCATGCATTCCAAATTAAAGTTTGAATGCATTTTTAGAACTGCTGTAGCAGTAAATTGAGCCTAGATAAAAACTAGTTATGAAAACTTGTATTATTCTGCATTTTTACTGTTACCACAGGGGAAATGCATATTTAAACGCAATTTCCTGGAAGATTGTTCCACTGTAACCTATTTTTGGCGTTTTATGTAATTGGAATACTTATTCCTGAGTTATTATACATATAGCGCATTATATTAAAGAATAGTTTAAAATTAACTATTGCCCATGACGAAAATTATCATGATTATTACCATACCTCTTCTTGAATGTGTCTTAATATTAAAGACACTCATTTTCCCGTGAGGAGAATAGACGTTAAATTTAACAATTTTATGTTCTCTGACAAGAGAGAACAAAGTAATTACATTTTTGAATTTATTCAACGAGAAAAATAAGTTAACTCGAGAGATTGAAAGATTTTGATGAGGCTCTCAGATTAGAGAAGTACGGTATGGTTGATAAAAACTATATGGTTATAAAATAGCCTTGAGTTTATTCAGAATTACTTTTCTTAATGTTGCGATTAATGAATGAAATGCAAGACCTCAGAAGCATGAAGAGGAATCATTGATCAAGATTAGTCCCTGTACGTTATTTTTAATAAAATAAGCTTATTATCGAAGTATCACCTTTTCTTATATAATGCGCGTAAATTCAATTCTCTATTTTGCTCTTTCAGTTCTTTTTGTCATTTCAGTTCTGAGATTTCTGTTAAATGTATTTACACATTCAAAACTCCTCTATTCTTTAATCTTGGCTTTATTACCTTATTTCTCTCACACTTGCTTAGCTTTAATCATGGGATTGTGTCTGGGTTTCAATTCCTTTTACAGCTGTTCCTTTTTCCTTGGCTCAAAACCCATCCACAGTACTGTTTCATGCGCGACGTTTTTCCTAAAGTGGGACATATATAATGAAGGATAGGCGAAGAATGAATTATGGATAATATTCAAGGTATTATTATTCAATATTTGCAGTTCTGAACAAACGCATGACTTTGAAAATGGTATTTTCATGCAAAATAGGACGTTATTTTCTGTGTGGTCAATATATCATATTAAAGCGTCCCAATAGAATTATATAGCATTCATGAGAACAAATCATGGTGGCAATTTTTATTTATTTCTACGTCAACGTTCTCGAATAAAAATCTTCTCATCATCGGAAGAAGTCTCCAGCCTGGTTCCAACCTTCGTTTATGGGCGTTCTAAATTTTAAGTGTGGACTTACTTTTAATTTGATTCACAAAACATTGCTCATTCATTATGAACTTTTGAAATACGGTATTAAAAGTTTTCTACTGAATAGTGTCATTAAAAATCTTGGTGAAATCTTAATGGAAAGAGCATTTTATGCAGCACTTATAAAACATTCTAGTATGTATTACCCTATTTGTATGCTCTACTTTTATTTTTGCATTACATGTATTTTAATGGAGGACGATATTTCTTAAATCTAAATTTGTAATTCTTATTCTACTGGACAAGGAAACAATTTTTCACAAATTTGTGGCTGTATTGTCTTAACAAATATTGCACATAACAATGTTATGATAAATAACACTTGCGTAATTGTAGGCACAACCGCTAACTTGAGTAACTGGGATATCAGTGGGTAGAGAATTACTCTATGAACAAGAATACATATGGCGTATGACATAAGCGACATCTGATTTACAGTTCAGCAATGAACATCTTTAATATTAATATGTACACTAGTCTTTGAAATAATTACCTTTAATAGTCTCCACGAAATTAAATTATATATGTCGCCATTTAAGTTATCTTTGAATACTTCCAAGTTCTTTGTAATCCCAAAAGAATAACAAGTGAGAAAAATAGCGATACGACTGGGACTCAGCGACACGACTAGTCCCAGTCGTGTCGCTATTTTTCACACTTGTTATTCCTTTACACTAGGCATGTTTCCCACGTGAGACCTCTTAGAACCAACTCCATCAGTCTTTCGAATGTAGCTGGGGAATTGCATAAACCAAAGGACATCATGTTGAATTGATATAGCCCCTTTCCTGCAGAAAACGCTGTCTTCTCTTTATCTTTGCGCATTTCAACCTGCCAATAGCCACTCTTCAGATCCAGCATTGAAAACCATTTTGCCCCAGATAACATATTGAGAATGTCATCAGTCTGAGGTAGTGGAAAACTGTCTTTCTTGGTGACGACGTTCAGTATCCTATAGTCTACACAGAATCACATAGATCCGTCCTTTTTTGTGACCAACACTACCAGAGATGAACATGGACTATAGGATTCTTTGATCACTTCATCCTCCAACATGCTCTGAATGGTCTTGTACAATTTGTGCTGTTTTGCAAATGGAACTTGTCGAGGTGGTTGTGTTCTCTCAATCTTAATCCGATGTTGTACCAGATTCGTTCGGCCCGTGATTTTGTAAGTAGCAAAAAGAACGGCTTCCTTTGCAATAAACTCTGTCACTTTTTCTAATTCCCTCAAAGGAACATGGTTCATTGTCTTCTTAAAGTTATCCACAAGTTTTTTTGTCTTCCTAGTTGTTACTCCCCTTATCAAATTCGATATAGCAGCATGTCACTCGCACATTAGGTTCATAAACTCCCAATTCTTCGTCATTTTTCAACATTACTCTGTTGTCTGACAAGTTTGCCACTTTTACGGTCACCATTTTATTCAGTTTGACCAAACTCCTGGCAATTAGTAGTCCATTCTTGGTCTTCGTTGGTTCAATAATTACCACTCCTTCTTCTGGGGCATTCTTCTTCAATTGAGCTTCAACCACAACTTTCAAATTTGGGGGAATGCTCTAGTCTTTGCTTATGGGAACTTTGATCCGTTTAATTGGTGACACAGATGATGAAAACAAAATTTCTTCATTCCTGATTCGAAGTAGCTAGTTCTGAAAGCATGCCACAAAGTCTGTCATGATGTCCAGGCCTAATATAAATTTGTCCGTGATGTCAGAAACGAGCACTTTAGTTTCGATTTCTACGCTTCCCAAGATGATCTTGACTGAGATTTCCCCTCGTATGGCGAATTGCTCTCCACTAACTATATCCAACATTGCTTTGTTTGATAAGTGGGTCACTGGTCGGGTAAAAGACATGTCCTGTATTATCACCGGTAATTCCCGTATTGATGGTAAAATAGCAAGGCTATCCATTCAAAATGCAAAACAAGGCTTCCGTTTCTTTTCTTGGTGGTTGAGATTTTAATTCTAGTGGCTTGAACCCTGTTCACCCTACGCTCCCTTACACTGGCAACTTGGCGTTTCCCAAACCGGTCTTGTGTTCCGGACTGGGGCTACCACTTCAGTTGTTCTGTTTGGCAGAACAAAAGAGTTGGTGGCAATCATTACTAATATGCCCTCTTCTTCCACAGGAATAACAGATTCACCATAAATCACTTACAGTTTTGCAAATCTTCACTCACTTATCCCACTTCTGACACCAAAATTGTTAAGTACCCTTAGGTTCAGGAATAAGTGAGCAAAAAAAAACACCGCACTTTATTCTAAAGAACTTTAATAATGTCCATCTTTGGTTCACCGCACTTCCAAGATATCTGCTGTGATCTCTCTCTCAACGATCACTCTCGTTTCCACAACTGTCTCGTTGCTACAACAATATAATTACAGCAATTAATTTTTTATTTGAAAAGCAATGTAAATATTCTTTGATATACGTTTTTTTTATATTGTAATTTTATGTGATATTTGTGGCTGCAAGTTTTGTGGTATTACTGTTTGTATCTTGTGATTAATTATGTGATGTGATATTAATGGTATTCTAAAATGGGCTCCTGGCTCGTTAAATAAATAATTAAATAAATAAATAAACCCTGTTTTAAAAGACAAAATGAGGGTATTGTAATGAACATCCTTTCCTCACTAGCCAAGATTTTCAAGTGCAAATTAGATTGTGACCTGTTCAGTTGAGGTTAGGACAGCATTAGACAGTGCTTCTATTGGTGTTGCTACATGGATGATACAGTTTGTAACAAGAATGTTTTCTCAGTTTCCTGAATTCTTTCTGAGTCTCTTTCCTCACTATAGAAATTAAATCGATTGGCTCCCTGTACTTCCTTTAATTTCTCCTTTGTCAACAAAAAACTGAAACTCAAAATCTATAGAAAATAATATTGCAAGGTTCTTGCTGATAATAGTTTCATCAAAATATCACTGATAATAAAGTATCATCATAAGAAATTAAGCCAGCGAAATGTTAAAATATGATAAAACTTACATCTTCAACAAATATTACCGACATTCCAGACGATTCTCCATTTTTTTGTTGAAGATTCTTTGGTTTCTTAGCTGAATTCATACCTGCAAAATTTCACATTTCAGTTGACATAAGAATATTCTAAATGATAACAATGAGAAAATCTACCCTTCTTATAATAATATTACTTAACAGAGAATTACACTCACCTCCTGCATTTTTAAGAAAAGAATGAAGTGGAGAGCTATTTACTTGATGGGACCTGGTTGCCTCTTTCACTGCATCTAGCACATTTCTGGCAGATCGTTTGGAGGATGCATTGATTTCCAATATCTGGAAATGAAATCAGAAATAATTGGCAAATAATGGGTAAATTCAGATGGCAGTAGAAAGTTAAGTCCACCAATTTTAAGTAAATTTGCAAAACCAAGATGATTTATAAATCTACAGGGTGTTCCATGAAATTACATTAAGAGTGAAAAATGCATGGGTGACAGCATCTACATTTAAAATATTTTTGATGTCATTAGATGCATAGAAGGTGATGCTTATGCAAAATTACTTCTTTTTGTTGATAAATGTACTCAATTGCTCATACTTAAAATTATAATTTTCTTTAAAATATTAAAGTGGTGGTATCTCTGGTTAATTGTATCAGTCATCTGCAGCCACTTAACCTACACCTTATTCATTCCTTGAGAGCAGAGTTCTGGAGAAGTATTTAAATGGAAATGAAAAATATTCTAAATATCCCAAGGAAGAATGGACTTGAAAAAAGTCTGATGGGACCGGGAATTGAACCCGGGTATCCCAATTGCCGGTCGGGTGCTCTGTCCGTTGAGCTGTCCCAGCAGAACATTTCTCCATTTTTTCCTGGGTGCGTACCATCTTGCGCAAAGTCACCCTTACCCATTTTCCTGTGATTTGAAATATCCTTCAGAGTATGCAATTGATAGACATAGAATGGAAATCAGTAATGCCTCAAGTAGTTTATAACTGTTTTACTAAGGGTGGTATAAATTGCAATGACGCTTTAGAAATTTATGTAGATATGAATCCAGTTAAGAATAAAAATTGACTGGAAATTGCACAAGACAAGGACATACATTTTGAGGAGATAGTCTATATTGATGATCTTGGGAAAACAAGTGGACCTCGACTAGATGAATAAGAAACCTGTGAAGGCAAAGAGGGAAAGGAGGAAGAAGATAACGTAACAGATGAAGAAAAAGTTCAAGAAGAATCAGTTCCAAAACTTGGTGAATCATTACAGGCACTTGAAGTATCCAGAAAATAACTTTGAACTGTAACATCATTTAATAAGATGGATAATATTTTTAACAGCATCTAATAAGATGGATAATATTTCAAATAAGTTCAACAATATCTATTTCAAATGTGCAAGCCACTCAATGGTATTTATAACATTACTACTTTAAAATCTATGCAATCTATTCCTTTTCAATTTGGATTCCTATCAAGTTAGAGAACATTGACGAAGTATTCATGAATCAATTTTTTTTAACATTAATGTACAATGCTGCAACATACAGACTTCCGATACATTACTCATAATTAAACCAATACTTCATCTTCTAACTTGATAATTGAGGCAGTGACAACAGCACAAAAAATACATTTTAAATCTGAAACATTAATAATGCAAATTATATCAAATGATAACACACAAAATTATTAATTCATTATTTCCATATTATCTTTGGGTACATCAGTATGTGTATTGGTACCTGGAGTATTTGAGGGCTAACAACACTTAAATACAAAAAATTAGCAAAAACCATAAAAAAGTGAATAAGAAGTACATAGCATATGGTCAATGAAAAGCAAAATACTTTGCAAATTTCAATATCTGCAAGACCATCGAGATGGAATGTATTGGAAATATTGTGCTGGTACATGGATTCGTATACAAACAAATTTCAGCTCCCAACTGATATTATTTAATTATATTAAATCTGTGATGATTGAATTGACATTTTCACAAGTGGATAATGAAGCGAAATTAACATATATATCAAAGATCAAATTACCTTTAAACCTAATTCTTTTGCGATGGCATAAACACTAGAAGTTTTTCCCGAACCACATTCTCCAATTATAATGGCAACATTTGGCAGTTTTCCTGTTTTCCTTGAATCCTCATCACTTTCATCGTCTGAACTATAAAATTCACCTCCACTGGAATAATCTGAAACATCAAGTTTTGAATGGTAATATTATGGTCATACTTCTACAGAGTTAGGGAATGCTCAGTCCAATGCTTCCCTCTGGGAAACAATGAACTTCTAATGTTAGCCAGTACACACGATTTAAAATAAATCTCATTGCTTGGAAGGAAAACTTAAGCCTACCTTCATCATAGCAGTAACCTTTAGCTTTAGTTTTCTTGTCCACTCTGCTACCCCTGTCCTTCCACTTCTGCAGCCAATCCTTCAGTTTATTCAGTGAGCCCAAATTTTTTCCCAAGATGCAGGCATCATCAAAACATCTAGGAGAAAATATGTCAGTCCATGATTCTGATGAAAGCTTTTCCTTGATGAGTTTCTTTTTGCCAAAAATCTGGTAGGATTCTGACAACGATGAGCAGGATTTTGGTTGTAAAACTGATTTCAGGGAAGAGTTAAGAGAATCACTACCATTTTTTGAGCCTCTTCTTGCATGTTCAAGATAGTTAACACCAACACTAGTATTGGCAGAAGATGTATCTCCCTCAGAGTCCTCCACATCATTGTTTTCATAACTGCATAAGCCTCCATAAGACTTTCTCTTTTGATAAATATTCTTATACCATCTATGAATAGGTAGACCAGGGTAATCTTCCTTAAGTTTTAGCAACATTTTTCTCTTTAAATCAGAACAAAATTGGTCTGTTGGTAATGCTGAGATGTGATCAAAAATGAATCCTTCTGGAGAAGGAACTGGCAGAAAAGATGACAAGTCAACATGCATTTTATATGCAGCCACAGGAGGAAGCATATTTCTCATAATCCACAAGCTAACCCTTAAAAATTTTTCAACATCTGTAGGAGTAACTTTAGAGGCAGTTCCATCCTTGGAGGACTGAGGCAAACAAAAACATGGGATGTACTCATCAAGTTTATCAGATGAGAAGTTGAAATCAAAATCCAGTTCTACATCCATGAGATTTGGAGGTCCTGTTGGAATAAAAATAAAATGCATATTGGAGTCAAAATAATTTCTAAATAATATACACTTGTAACAAGTCATACAAAACTTCTAAAATCTGATAAAATCAGGGTTTGAATTTCACCAAAATCATTATCACAAATAACTTCTCTACTACCACCTTCATCATCAAATATAAATCCACAGTTATGAAACACTTCCTCATGGTCTTACCTTTTTCATACTTGATTGATGGCTCAAAAATGTAAAACATCAATTTCAGTGCTCACATCTGATACTTTCCTACAGTTGTCTATATAAGTAATAAGATGCTGAAGCATCAGTTTTCTATAGTTTAACTAAACCTTCTCTTTCACTTCATTATCTAGAGGCTATAGAGCTGATGTAGTATCTGGAGATAGACTATCTGAATATTTGAAAGTTGAACATTAGGATGGCAAGTTGCATTATCATGGAAAAATAGAATGCTCCTATTTTCTTTTTCCATCCTTCTGTTTAATTTGTTTAAGAATTGCTCAAATACGTCATCCAAGCTTTCCTATTTGCTTTCCATTCCACTGGAAGTTTGTCTTTCCTCAAANTGGCTGTGAACGATGCCGCTTAGTCGGACGAACTCACGCGCCCAATACCTATAAAGTCTCCCAAACGGCATGGAGAAATGTTCTGGCGGGATAGCTCAATGGATAGAGCAACCGACCGGCAATTGGGAGACCCGGGTTCGAGTCCCGGTTCCGTCAGACTTTTTTCATGTCCGTTTCTCCTAAAGGAAACTACTTATCTAAGTTCTTCATTGATTTCATATAGGTAAGTGATACACTTATAGTAAATATGTACGCAGTGAATAACTGATTTATTCATCGGAGAATATCTCGCTGAGAAAACGTCCAACTTCTTTAACCTAATTGGGAATTTTCAACCCAAAAATTTTCTTTACAATCGCTCTTTCATGTTTTCGTGCGGAAAGACCAAATATTTTTACATTTATCCAACTTCGGCTCATCATTTTTTAAACGTTAAATAAAACAGTACCTACCTGGGGGAAAAATCAAGAGCTTACAAAATATTCTCTAATTAGGATGGATATCTCAGACATCAAAATTTTAAATTTATATTCGTTTCCTTTCACTCCTGCAGGTAGAAAGATATAGCAGGTACATCAAAAAATCTTAGTGGTAAATAATATTTTTGCAACAATTATTCTGACTTTCTGAATATCTTATTTTGTTTCTAGCGAATCAGTTTTATTTCAGTATCCAATGCTCTACCACTCACGGCGGACGTATAGATATATAATATATATATATATATATAAGGCGAAAAGACAAAGAAATATGCTTTAGCCTATTCTTAATTTCCTTGAAATTATTTAGAAAAACATTATGATTGTGGGATTCCTTTCATTAGTGATGATTCTGTAAAAAGTAATGAACAATGGTCTCTTCGCCGCTTTTCCAAAGATCCCAGTTTCTCTATTAAATTAAAGTGTCGTGACACTTTTCCTTCTTGTGAAACGTCCCAAGAAAAATCTTGCTTCTGCCGCTAGATTATTTCCAATCTTTACAGTGTGGGTCCCACATATTTGAACGACACACTTTTCATGTTAACGTAGAACAAATACAGACAACTAAAGTTATGATACGGATGGTTTAAGAAGCCTATCCTATCATCGTTCATGCACAAGGATGCCTTCTTTAAAGGCGAAAACTTATTTATTATTATTATCACTTTGAAGGTTTTCTGGAGTTTGGTTTATAGGCATTCTCATACAAGCATATTAGTCGTCTTTCCACCTTATAGATTCTACTAGTAAACGCAAGCATAACGGGAATTCATTTAGTTTCAATATTATCCATTATCGTATATATCTGGTCCTCCACAAAGCACAAAAACAATTCCGTCGTAAAATCACAATTACTCAATATATTTCTTACCATTATTTATAGTATTTATTCTANTATAGCATTCATGAGAACAAATCATGGTGGCAATTTTTATTTATTTCTACGTCAACGTTCTCGAATAAAAATCTTCTCATCATCGGAAGAAGTCTCCAGCCTGGTTCCAACCTTCGTTTATGGGCGTTCTAAATTTTAAGTGTGGACTTACTTTTAATTTGATTCACAAAACATTGCTCATTCATTATGAACTTTTGAAATACGGTATTAAAAGTTTTCTACTGAATAGTGTCATTAAAAATCTTGGTGAAATCTTAATGGAAAGAGCATTTTATGCAGCACTTATAAAACATTCTAGTATGTATTACCCTATTTGTATGCTCTACTTTTATTTTTGCATTACATGTATTTTAATGGAGGACGATATTTCTTAAATCTAAATTTGTAATTCTTATTCTACTGGACAAGGAAACAATTTTTCACAAATTTGTGGCTGTATTGTCTTAACAAATATTACACATAACAATGTTATGATAAATAACACTTGCGTAATTGTAGGCACAACCGCTAACTTGAGTAACTGGGATATCAGTGGGTAGAGAAATTACTCTATGAACAAGAATACACATGACGTATGACATAAGCGACATCTGATTTACAGTTCAGCAATGAACATCTTTAATATTAATATGTACACTAGTCTTTGAAATAATTACCTTTAATAGTCTCCACGAAATTAAATTATATATGTCGCCATTTAAGTTATCTTTGAATACTTCCAAGTTCTTTGTAATCCCAAAGGAATAACAAGTGTGAAAAATAGCGACACGACTGGGACTCGAACCCAGGTCTCCCACTTTCCAGGCATGTATTCTATCCACTGAACTATCATGCCGCGTCTCTTCCACACTATTAAGGGAATGCTTTGTGAGCAAGGCGGGCAGCCTCCACAATTTTAGCAGGACCTAGCTGCAAATGAACTATTTCGCATATTATGAGTTGGCAAAAGAATGAATGATTTTGATTGAAGGAATTAAGGGACGACAGAAAAAAAGAAAGCTGTCAGATATTGATGACATAGGGATTCCTAACGAAAGTAATCGACGATAGAATGCTAGGGAAAGGATAGAAGGAAAGACAAAAGTTGTTAGATGTGAAGGACGATATAAATTATTTAAAAATAAAATAAATGGCACAACCTAGGGAATCTCAACGTATTCAAATGATGTACGAATGAACTGAACTACCGTGCCGCGTCTCTCTCACACTGTTAAAGGAATGCTTTGTGAGCAAGACTGGCAGTCTCCACGTAGTGGCACAACCTGCCGTCCGAGGTCCTCACTGAGGCAGCCGGCCCACAAGCGGAAAGTGGGAGACCTGGGTTCGAGTCCCAGTCGTGTCGCTATTTTTCACACTTGTTATTCCTTTAGGATTTTCGTAGGTTTTACAACCTACTAAGTTACCTTCCTTTCCTTTATCCTTCTTTGTAATCCTTATATGTTCGTGGGATAGAATGATATTTTTCTCGTTTGACGGATGTTGAAAACCGTGAAATTTCCGCAATTGCATTAACATTTCTCAAATGATGAACCAAACTTCAGAATGAATTCAGAGATTCTTAGAAATAATCATAAATCCAAGAATTGATCGGAATGCCGAACGCGAGGAAGGTCCCGCACAATTTCGGGGAAAATAATTTGCACCCGAATTGATTTACCCCCAATCCATTCAAATTCTCTCCAGGAAAGCATACCATTCATATGCCATCGTTCCGAATTTTACCTTCGCAAACTACTCTAGCATTCCGCCCATAAAACTCCCGATCCTGGGCCGCATTTTTTCCCATATAAATTTATGCCCTCGGTGCACATCTCGGCCAGCACCACGCCGTATAGCGGAACCCTCGCGTCATCGCGAACTGCGAAAGAGAAGAAGATGAGAAGGGCCCGATAGTAAAATATATCTATCCGCACCCTCTCCCGGGAAAAAAGAGCGTGACAAGGGTTGCTTTCTATCGCTCCATAGCTTGGATCTTCTCATAGAGCGCTGTAGTGGACTTAGACCCGGATGCTGTTTGACATTCGGTTGCGAAGTGTCGGATGATGCCTCCTTCAATCTCCTATGTGTAAGTTTAGGCGTCTGGATTAACCATAAGGTTTCCCGGGAAGCGAATTTCTCTCACCTGATTGGTTGGGTGCAGTGGAGATGAGGTGAACTTTAAGGCGATCAACTCCCCCGCCGCCCCGCGGAGTATCCTTGAAGAATTTTCAGCAGCCTACGATTACCTCTTCTACAAACTCCCTTTCGCCTTACGTTCTGTGCTTCAGTAGCTTTGGGAAGGAAAAGTTTTCCTCACCTACCATCGAATCCTTGGTGAAATTTTGCGGAGGAAGATATGGGGAAAGAGACTTTGTGTTTTAAGTAACCCTGAAACGTTCGAAACTGATGTCTTAGTGATGTAGGTTTCGATATTGATTTAATGCAACAAATTTATTATTTTTTAAAAAACACAAAACAATAGTGAATTACCCGGTGGCAGTAGATACATAAACACAATAAAAGTATAAATGACAATATGAAACAAAATTAGAATATAAACAACAGTTATAAACCACACAAGATATACAAAGTATTTACACAAAAAAACGCATGGTAGAAATTCACCAAGAAGAAGATAATAAATTTAAAAAAATATATATATATGTATAAAGACCTCAGAAGCATGAAGA
>KZ308135.1:775006-831166 GCA_000376725.2 Ladona fulva | reverse complement strand
GCACCAGATATGTATTAAACATTAGCATCTTGCAATTGATTGGGACTTCTTTTCTCCAAAGCATGCCTCGTACGCTTTGATAAAATCCATTGGCTTCTCCTAATTTGTGTCCAATCTCTGTGTTTATTCTCCCATCCTCTGACAACTCACTTCCCAAGTATCTGAAATTTCTTACAACCTCCAGCTGCTGCCCATTCAATTCAATTTTTCTCTTTCTTCTCTCAGGATCTCTTGTCACCACCAATACCTTAGCCTTTTCTATATTTATCTTCATTCCGTATTTTTCAGTTGTTTCATTCCCAATATTGATTTTAGTCTGCAGCTCTCCAACATCATTTCCCCAAACCACCAAATCATCAGCAAACAAGGCAGAGTTCAAATCACCTCCTACTTTCTCTTTAACGTTTCTAAAACCCCAACCATTACCAATATAAATAAGAACGGAGAGAGAACGCTACCCTGTCTCAATCCTGATTCGACGGGAAACCAATCGGACCTTGCCAAACAAGTTTTTACACAACTTTGGCAATCCGTGTACATAGCTTTAATCACACGGATTATTCTTTTTTTCTACCTTTTTCTTTCGTAGAACCTCCCAAACTATATTCCTTGGAATGCTATCTCTATATGTCTTCTCAATGTCTATAAACACTGCTGCCAAATCTTCTTTCCACTCCCAGCTTCTTTCCATTTTTTGCCTGATTGAAAATATGAGGTCAAAGGTTGATCTCCATCTCCGGAATCCATATTGTTCTTCACATAGACCATCCTCCAGTTGGCTTCTCAATCTTTCTTCTATCACTCTCTCAAATATCTTTGCTGTCTGTGACATGAGTGTTATCCCCCTATAATTACCGCACTGTTTCCTCTCTCCTCTCTTGTATATTGGTACAATCACACCATTTCTCCAATCCTCTGGCACCTTGTACCCACTCCATACAGTCTTGAATATTTTGTACAGCCAGGGAATGGTCAGCTGTCCTCCTGCTATAATCATATCTACAGTTACTTCATCAACTCCTGCAGCTTTCCAGCCCTTATCTTCCTTACAGCTCTATCAACTTCCACTAATAACAGATCTTATCCAGCCACTCCTCTCACTTCTTCCTCTATTTCCTCTTCCTCTTCTGCACTAACCTCAAAATCTTTTGGATTTAAAAGTTCACCAAAATATTCTCCCCAACTTTGCATTATCTGCTTGATATCAGTCAGTATCAATATCTCCATTTTTCCCTTTGATAAAACCGTTTTCTACTCTCTCCCTCCTTTTATTATTCACCATTCTCTATATTATTTTCTTGTCCCCGTTACCATCTTCCTCCAAGATTTTTGTAAACAATACTATTACTAGAATAAAATTACTTTTAGAAAGGCATGATATTTTAGTGGTCGGAGTGGAAGAAACTGCCTCGAACCTGCTCGACGTTGGCAACGGAATGAAATTTGTATAGAGTTGAAATTTGTTTTTTTTTTCATTAAAGCGGAGCGAAAAACATCGTGCAAATTGGCAAATTCCGGCTACGCTTACGAAGATAAGTCAATGAAAAATCATTTTAGTTGGTCAGTTTCTTCCTCAGCTAGAGTACAATTTCGCATGGGTTCTTGAAATGTAAAATACATGTGGAAAACACCAAATTACTACAAGTCATGAAAGCCTACTTTACGTAAATTTCTTATAAAAATTATAAGAACTGATTATTCTCGTGCATCTATATGGGATGATTCATGAAATCAACGTTAAACAATGGCCTTAGTCGTCAAAGTGATGAGTTGTTTATTTCCCAAATATTTTACGAAATCTCCGTGTCTTTTATCAAAATCTTCAAAAGTACGGATCTATATCAATATTTCACGACTAAAATAAGAATATATGATTATTTTCCTTTCTTTTGACAGTTCTTTTTATTACGTAGGACCATTTTTTCTAATTTAATTTTGTAAAAGAAACAACCTCTGCAGGTAACGGGAACCTATTCTACGTACATTTCTTATAGAAAAATGCAAGAACTGGTTATCCCCGGGTGCATATCTGGGTTATTTGATGAAATCAATGTTCAACAATTGCTTTGGTCGTCAAAGGGATTGGTTGTTTATTTCCCAAAAATATTACGAATTTTACGTCTATTTTATCAATGTTCTCGCGATTTCGAATGTATATGAATAAGATTCTATGGTTAGTTCCTTTCTTGTGACACTTGTGTCAATTTCGTAGGACCAATGTTTCTAATTTAATTTTGAAAAGAAACGATCTCTGCAAGTCATGAGAAGGTAATTTACGTACATCTGTTATGGAAACGTATTTTGTGCTCCTGGGTTCGAACCTGGGCCTTTACAGAGATGAAAATAGTTTTCCTGGGGGTTTTAGCAATACGATACAGAATTCAGAAATACAATACGGTTTGTTTCATATCTCTAAGTCAAACCGTTTCTGAGATAAATAGGGGGACGGACAGACAGACAGCGTGGAAATGAAGAGGAAGACGCAAGATCGAGCCAGATGGTCCCAGGAGAGATTTAATTTAATTAGGAGGTAATATTCTAAGTCTCCTTGAGCAGATACGACTCCTTATTTACCATAAAATACAGAAAACAGCTATTGCCAAGGTGTCCCCTATCATTTAAATTTTATAATAGTTGGAAAGAGATAACCGTGTAAGAGTTTCACTAGTTTTATTTAATCGACATCTGTTTCTATTCGGTTTTCACTTATTTCTGGCTCCTTCCTCTTCCGTTAGCTCCTAATTTTACATATTCTTTAAATGTTTTCTGACCATTCTTCTTTTATTACTTAGTATGTATTTTTAAAATCAGATTAGCATAAATTTTCCTTCGTGTTACTCTTTACAACGTTGCCCATGGTTAGTTCTTTGAAATGTCTTTTCAGCTTCTTTCCGGTTTCAGTCTATTTCTTAGCTTGAATTCGTCTATGACTAAAGGAAACTACTTATCTAAGTTCTTCATTGATTTCATATAGGTAAGTGATACACTTATAGTAAATATGTACGCAGTGAATAACTGATTTATTCATCGGAGAATATCTCGCTGAGAAAACGTCCAACTTCTTTAACCTAATTGGGAATTTTCAACCCAAAAATTTTCTTTACAATCGCTCTTTCATGTTTTCGTGCGGAAAGACCAAATATTTTTACATTTATCCAACTTCGGCTCATCATTTTTTAAACGTTAAATAAAACAGTACCTACCTGGGGGAAAAATCAAGAGCTTACAAAATATTCTCTAATTAGGATGGATATCTCAGACATCAAAATTTTAAATTTATATTCGTTTCCTTTCACTCCTGCAGGTAGAAAGATATAGCAGGTACATCAAAAAATCTTAGTGGTAAATAATATTTTTGCAACAATTATTCTGACTTTCTGAATATCTTATTTTGTTTCTAGCGAATCAGTTTTATTTCAGTATCCAATGCTCTACCACTCACGGCGGACGTATAGATATATAAATATTCACATCTGGGTAATTAGAGCTTTCTTAACTAGAGTTTCTTAATGCTGCACGAAATGGAATGAAATTTACTAGTAAATTTAGAGAAGCTAGAAAGAACTTTTCAAATGAATGAAATTATGAGCGTCTCGAATTTGATTTTGTGGTGGAAAAGGTTCGAAAACAATCAAGACGTAAGAAATTGCCCAAAGATACGGCAACTTTACTGCGTGTATCCTAGCCAGATGAATAACAAATTCGACACAAGTTTCCTCAGAAGAAACGTAACTCCTAACTGAATGTATGAACTTAGCATACCTTAATGAACGAAATATTGCACGGATAGTTTCTAAGCCTCGTCTACGAGCAGTGTTCTGCTCAGCAGAGTGTATTTTAACTTCGATGTTTTCCAACTGGAAAATCCGATTCCTTTGTTTTATTGAACGAGTTTCAACGAAATTCTTATGTAGTGCGCCGCTTGCCATCACTTACCCACCTGATAGCGCATCCAATTCCACCTTCCTGCGGAATTATTTTAATTTACAGAACCGTTTTTAGTCATTATAGCTTCCTTTTGAATGACTTTCCAGAGTTTGGATGCGGAAGAAAATCAATTCAGGAACTTCCTCTTCTAAATGGATGGAAGAAAGGGGAAGAGGGAGAAATTGTGGAGGATGAGGAGGTATTGGAGGCAAAGGGCAAAGGATGTTTAGCCCCATGCATTTCCTTTGCCTCACCCTCCTCCTTGGCGCCATCAACTTCATACGCTTCCCAAACGGTTAAAAGCGGTTTGCCACTACGTGTTTGGAATCCTCAGAGACTAATACCCGTACAACTTCTACAGCGGAAGCGATAGGTTGATTGGGTTTGGGTCTGAGGGATCTTTCCTTCCGATGAGATTGGAGCCCCCGTGCCTTTACTAGGTCAGCTGCAGTGTTGACTGAGTTAGCCCACCGCATTTTGTTTTTTCTCTAATTAGTAATTACCAGAGGACCTCGACCTCTCTCTCGGATGCCTATGATCCGCCAACGTTTCGAATTTGATGAACAGCGCAAGAAGATTCTACGCCTAGGTTTTTAATAGATAGGGCGAAGAGAACAGTGTATTGAACCGAAAGAGAGTCAAAAAGCGAAACAAAAAGAACGTGGTTTATTTTCGGAGTTATTCCCGAACCAAAAAAGTGAAATTATTTCATTTAAGGTACAGCCTAGTACTTAATTTAAAGATATTATGTACTACACTTTACACTGCGCTACACGACTCTAATGAATGAGTTTAGCGACTTAGAGCTAACTAAAATGAATGCGCTACACATTAATTTATTTGATTTAATCTGTTGATCATGATTTCCTTCATATTTCAATTTGCATTCTATGTTTTTATAAAATATTACGTAATTGAAAAAGTCATGGAGAATAAAATTGGCTCCCGGATAGCCAATAGGGTAACGCGTTCGACTTCGGTGAAAGCGGTCCCGGGTTCGATTCCCGGTGGGAGCCTACGTGCGAAATGACTTAAGATGTCGAAGCACTTTTAACAATACTATTCATCATCATCATCCTTTCCCCCTTTCATCCCGACTCTGTCAGGGTAGGGTGTTTGTGGACCAGTGACCGCCATCTCGTTCTATCCTCCCACCACATCTCATCCCACACTTTGTCTACGTCTTCCACTCTTTTACTTATGTCTTTCATAATCATGTCCTTCCACATTCCTCTTGGTCTCCCCCTTGGTCTTTTTCCTTTAATCTTCTCTTCAAATATCTTTCTTGGAAGTTGCCATTCATCCATTCTCTTCATATGGCCAAACCATTTCAAATTCATTCTCTCATCTGTATTTGGAGCCTTTCTATACCCAAGATTTCTCTGATTCATTCGTTCCTGATCGTGTCTCTCCTTGTTTTTCCCAGACTGCTCCTTAAGAATTTCATTTCCATTTCTTGGATTCTACTCTCTCTCGGCCTGTCATTGTCCACGTACTGGAAGCATATGTCAGGATAGGCACCAGATATGTACTATCCATTAGCATCTTGCATTTTATTGGGACTTCTTTTCTCCAAAGCATGCCTCGTACGCTTTGATAAAATCCATTGGCTTCTCCTAATTTGTGTCCAATCTCTGTGTTTATTCTCCCATCCTCTGACAACTCACTTCCCAAGTATCTGAAATTTCTTACAACCTCCAGCTGCTGCCCATTCAATTCAATTTTTCTCTTTCTTCTCTCAGGATCTCTTGTCACCACCAATACCTTAGCCTTTTCTATATTTATCTTCATTCCGTATTTTTCAGTTGTTTCATTCCCAATATTGATTTTAGTCTGCAGCTCTCCAACATCATTTCCCCAAACCACCAAATCATCAGCAAACAAGGCAGAGTTCAAATCACCTCCTACTTTCTCTTTAACGTTTCTAAAACCCCAACCATTACCAATATAAATAAGAACGGAGAGAGAACGCTACCCTGTCTCAATCCTGATTCGACGGGAAACCAATCGGACCTTGCCAAACAAGTTTTTACACAACTTTGGCAATCCGTGTACATAGCTTTAATCACACGGATTATTCTTTTTTTCTACCTTTTTCTTTCGTAGAACCTCCCAAACTATATTCCTTGGAATGCTATCTCTATATGTCTTCTCAATGTCTATAAACACTGCTGCCAAATCTTCTTTCCACTCCCAGCTTCTTTCCATTTTTTGCCTGATTGAAAATATGAGGTCAAAGGTTGATCTCCCTCTCCGGAATCCATATTGTTCTTCACATAGACCATCCTCCAGTTGGCTTCTCAATCTTTCTTCTATCACTCTCTCAAATATCTTTGCTGTCTGTGACATGAGTGTTATCCCCCTATAATTACCGCACTGTTTCCTCTCTCCTCTCTTGTATATTGGTACAATCACACCATTTCTCCAATCCTCTGGCACCTTGTACTCACTCCATACAGTCTTGAATATTTTGTACAGCCAGGGAATGGTCAGCTGTCCTCCTGTTATAATCATATCTACAGTTACTTCATCAACTCCTGCAGCTTTCCAGCCCTTATCTTCCTCACAGCTCTATCAACTTCCATTAATGACAGATCTTATCCAGCCACTCCTCTCACTTCTTCCTCTATTTCCTCTTCCTCTTCTGCACTAACCTCCAAATCTTTTGGATTTAAAAGTTCACCAAAATATTCTCCCCATCTTTGCATTATCTGCTTGATATCAGTCAGTATCAATATCTCCATTTTTCCNTATCACTCTCTCAAATATCTTTGCTGTCTGTGACATGAGTGTTATCCCCCTATAATTACCGCACTGTTTCCTCTCTCCTTTCTTGTATATTGGTACAATCACACCATTTCTCCAATCCTCTGGCACCTTGTACCCACTCCATACAGTCTTAAATATTTTGTACAGCCAGGGAATGGTCAGCTGTCCTCCTGCTATAATCATATCTACAGTTACTTCATCAACTCCTGCAGCTTTCCAGCCCTTATCTTCCTTACAGCTCTATCAACTTCCACTAATAACAGATCTTATCCAGCCACTCCTCTCACTTCTTCCTCTATTTCCTCTTCCTCTTCTGCACTAACCTCAAAATCTTTTGGATTTAAAAGTTCACCAAAATATTCTCCCCAACTTTGCATTATCTGCTTGATATCAGTCAGTATCAATATCTCCATTTTTCCCTTTGATAAAACCGTTTTCTACTCTCTCCCTCCTTTTATTATTCACCATTCTCTATATTATTTTCTTGTCCCCTTTACTATCTTCCTCCAAGATTTTTGTAAACAATACTATTACTAGAATAAAATTACTTTTAGAAAGGCATGATATTTTAGTGGTCGGAGTGGAAGAAACTGCCTCGAACCTGCTCGACGTTGGCAACGGAATGAAATTTGTATAGAGTTGAAATTTGTTTTTTTTTTCATTAAAGCGGAGCGAAAAACATCGTGCAAATTGGCAAATTCCGGCTACGCTTACGAAGATAAGTCAATGAAAAATCATTTTAGTTGGTCAGTTTCTTCCTCAGCTAGAGTACAATTTCGCATGGGTTCTTGAAATGTAAAATACATGTGGAAAACACCAAATTACTACAAATCTACGCGTAAGAATCAGATCCAATACATTTTGGCCCTATTCTGTTTTTTTAGTTCCCTCGTGCGTTCGTGCCAAATAATCCCTTAGCTTTGCGTGAAACAGCAAAGAATTACTTGTTGGCCAAGGCCCGCCGTTTTAACGGTTTCTTTCATTACAAAAATTATTCATTGACGAAGAACAGAATTATTGCATAGAAACGACTTCTTAGGAACCCTTTCTGAAACCAAAATCTGAGTCAGTGAAGTTTAACTATAAACATATTTGCGAGAAAATCATAATCTTTCACACATTTTGAAATATTAGGTTCTTCTAATATCAACATTTATAAAATGAAGTATTTTGCCATTATGAAAGGGGTGTAGACCTTATGTAACGGAAGATCATTTTGTTTGCGATTTAAATGTTCACCTACGACATTGTGCGGAGGAAGACGAATATAGTTGATAAGTAAAGTAAAGGAGTATTTCTTCGAATTAAGGTAAAATTAATTTGAATATCCTTGTTCGGTTACATAAGTAAAGAATATCGAACGCCAAAAATGCCGCAAATTCATCGTATCTTCAATGTTTAAATTAATTATCTTTCGCAAATTTGTCTCAGAAGTATAATATTTGATAAATACAGAAATATATTAAATTATTATATTCTCATAATATATTTCTTCGGTAGTTTTTCTGAAAAATAGTTAAACCTTAAAATCTACGGATGTGGCCGTGATATTGTGGAAATCCATGGGAGTGGAAATATGTATACGTTTCTCACATCTTACCTTTCTCTAGTTTAATCATTGTCATTGACTAAATTATAGATCATCTAAATTAATACAGGCTATTATAATAGTGAGTGAGTAGCTCATTCAAAATTTCCGGCATACAAAGGTAAATCGGAGCTAAGGGAAATATCATCCTAAACACATGAGCAGACAATTTTCAAATTCAACGTCTGCTCTACCTATGGGACCTCTATCACTGCATAGAGCTCAAAGTAAAATGAATGTAGAACGGCTCCTTTTAAGCGTATGCCTCAATGCTTTCATGATGATTAGTGCCTCGGAAATATTAGGAAGCAATGAGTATTTTTGCCCGGGGTATATCTACGAGAAATTTTCTCTTTCCGAGAAAATAAAAGAAAGGGAAGCGTTTTAATGCAAAAAAACAAGTGCCCCATTGGATGTGACATCATGCTCTCCCGGTATCCACCAGCGAGGCTATCAGAGGGTATGTGTTTTAGCGTAGGCGATGGAAAAGTTTGGCGGTATTTGCCTGGTGGGTAGCTGAGGGTGAAAAATGGGCTGACAAGCCATTTCGATTCGTATGCCCACATACTGGAAATGCAAAATAGTAGTCAAATGTATCAGCAATCAGGTAACATTGGCCGGCTCCATTCAGATATTCCATAGATTTATCTTTTGAAACACTCTGTTCGTGTTACACTCTGTACGAAATTATTGCCTTTATGAAACCTTTGATGGAGTTCTTTAGTTTTTTTATCAATTTGCTGACTTGTGTTTACGCGAGACGAGTTTTAATTTTACATTTTCCTTTTAGGTACTTTTGTGCCAAGGAGGTAATGAACGAAGTCATAATAATTAAACTGACCATATTGGGAGCCTTTTACACTTCCTTCTGCTGATAGGAAGACAATTGAAATTCGTACGCGCGTTAAAAAGCCAACGAACGATTAGTGAGAAAAATCGTAGTTCCACATTCAAATAGCAGGGTAAATTCTGGCATCTGAAAAACCTCTGGCAACTTATTATGACGCAAACAGTCATTCAACAAGGAGAAAAACAAGTTATTCAACTTTACTTAATCACAGAAGTTGCCTAATCACAATTAAAAAGAATTCAATACGCCTTGAAATCATTATTGATGCTAATGGAACATAAATTGAACACCTTCTCTGGTTAAATAAAGCTGAATTTTTACTACGTGTCCTTATTTAGAAGCAAAATGTTCACCTGGTTGTCTAATGTTGAAATGATGCTTTTCATGAGGAAAACCATTGCCTACATAATGCATATGTCAATGTTCATCATCATTCGATAGAAAAAGGGGCTCTATCAAGCCCTGTGGAAGGGAGCTTACCTGAGGCATAGCCAAAGGGGTGGTTTTGGGGGTAAAGAGCAACCCATGAGAAGACAACCAAAGATAAATGAAACCAAGCAAGTGGATAGCCTGCCTTCAAAAAGGCTGTAAATTTATGTACACATAAAAGGAAAGTGTGATAACCGACAATAAAACTGGGGAATCCCTCAAAACTTTCCCTTAGGCCAACTTTTTCGGATGCAGCTATCTTAGCTTTGCGTTAATTTCTCCGTAAAGGATACCCTTTAGGATAACGCTCAAGCAAGCCTAGGGGGTAAACTCTGCCTTGGAAGAGGGTCTTAAAAAAATACCAGTGCGGAAGAAGCGGTACAAGATATTGTTGGAGGCATGTCAATTGGACTAAAACTTCAATTAATATCGTTATGAATATTTATTTAACGAGGACACCAAGACACACGATACATGAGTACACCATAGTGCTTTGGGCAAGTGGTTCTGAACGTATTTCCTCAGTAGTTGTTGTGCACATTTCTATGTTAATAAAATGTATAATAATTTAACTAATCGATTGAAAACTTAACAATTGACGCTAATAATAAGCTATATATATTTTTTTTCAATTAATTTTCCTTAACAATAACTGCTCCTAAATTATGGTTACAAAACTAAACAATAAAGCAGATATTAGTCACTAAATTATCATAGTTTTTTTTATATGTGACATTTATAGTGTCAGAGAGATACCAAAATTATCTGAAGAGATTTTACCTAAAAGATAACAACAAAACAAGCGTACAGCAAACACTTTACTTAATTTCGTTTACAACCAGAATTCAAATATAATAGCTAAATATTAAACTCAACTGTTATCAAAATATTCAGGAGATGAACGCATATCCTCAGAAGAAAGTATGGTGAACCACAGCAAAGAGGGATTACCCGTGGAAATCGCTGTACCTTCAGAGGCATCTCACACTCTGGGAGCATACGAAACAAATCAGCGTCTGACTTATTCCATGCATGCGTAGTAACCGTTGTTTAAATCTCTTCAGATTTACTACTTAGATTATTTCCCGAGTGTGAGGTTGGCATCTAAGATGCTCATTTACCCATCAGTTTTCCTCTTGGGATTAATTATGTAGAATCTTCTGGATTTACGGTCTCCGTTTTCTTTCTTTACCGGAACAAGCGATCGTCTTTCTTAGTGTATCTGGGAACTAGGAAGTCACACGGTAAAAACGGCAAAACGTATACAGTTGTATCACCACTACTCGGAAGTTTAAGAACTACTTTCCGAAGCAGAAATCGTAATTTTATTTTTTAAAGCTGCAAGAACATGCTATCATTTCGAAAAGCAGCGCAAACAGTCGCATCAAAATATACTTTCTTTGTTTTCAATTTGTCTCTTTTTAATATAATGGAACTATGTTGCCGTCGACGTTTGGGACGGTACCACGACGCTAAATTGATTTATTAAATAAAAATGTATAGAATAATAATTCATTGTTTAGCTAAAAACTTGAAAACTATGATCACACTTTATTTTACAGTTACTTTACTACTATTTACTCATATATATTCAAAAAACGTAATTGTTTTCATTGAATATATATGAGTTAAAAAACCAAGCTACTGGTTTTGTATTTTTAAATCGTAACACATGAATAAATATCGAAGGGCTTAAAATCTACTCAATTTTTATGTTCATGGTATTCAGCGGAGTTTATTACCTCTCCAAAACAGCCGTTCATCGATTTTATCAAACATATACATTTTATCCTTGATTTTAACTCTGTCGGAATTCCAAATGATAACGTTTATTTGCTATTTATACAAACAGAGTCTCGGTAGTTAAAAGGTTCACTCTGTGAAACAAGTGTAATTTTTAAAATGCGGATGTTTAGACGAGAATTCAGTGACTTTGAGTCCAAAAAGCATTCAATAGCCCATTTTTTTTACTCCATAAAAGGCAACAGCTTGGCTACGAATACATTAGGTTTAATCGACGTATGTGTGTGAGCTTTTATTCGGTCATAAATTCATCGTAAGATATAGATATACTAAATCAGAGGTATTTGAGATCCTTGAATATTTAAACTGCAATTTAATGATTAATTATTTCCTAATAACTCAGTCATGGTCGGTTGTTTGCAGTGTTTTTTATGGCTAAAGCAATTGGGAGTTTTGAACAAGATTCTTAATTTAATATCAGTCTTTTCTTCAGGAAACTATGTTTAACATTGTTCATAACATAAACATTAAATGCATGAGATTATATGCTATTAGATAATATAGTTTATTATTTTAAAATGTATAGGGTAGATACTTCAGTTGAAATTATTGATATTTCTATATTAAATAATATTACTAGATATGAATATTTGTTCAATCCATTTACAATGAAAGGCAAATTGATTTGATAGCAAGCAGATTTGAGCAATTTTACGAAATTTCAGGAAATATGTTGTGTCTACAATGGTTGGAGAATTCAAAATCCAATTTTTACCAAAAATTGTATTTCATTTTTTTTGCGATTTATGTTTCGACAGGATACTTCATCCTACTAATAGGTCCAGCATATTGGGCAAGAATATAAATGTTTTAAAGTTCAAAATACTCAAATCACATTCTCAAGTTTATCCTTATCAAATTCTCGAGAGGTTTTGGTTTTAAAAGCAGGAAATTTGCCCAAATCTAAGTTATAGATATTTCTTTAGATTATTATTCAAGGATTTTCTCCATATATTTAAGTAAAACTATAAAAATGGCAGTGGGAATCTGTTTCTAGTTTGTGTGAATTTCCTACTAAGAAAATTCCAAAGCGTGTAGGTCTTTTTTCGAATCTTCAACACCTGAACCAGAGCAAAACTGGAATTTGGATAATTTTATTTAGAAACGGAAAGCATCGCATGGATTTAAGTCGGAGAGATCGACGATCGATCGAGGCAATTGAGATCATATGCATTTTGCTGGACAATAGAGGTTACGGGTTTAGCGATGGCAAGGCTGGTAACACCGAGTAAGGCTTCGATTTTTATGGACCCGCACTTACTCATGCCAAGCTTTTATCCTCAATACCACTGCCATATCGCGGATGCTCACGTCAGGCAACAAAGCACCTCTCTTATCCTGCCTCTTAAAGCAATGTGCTACCCTCACCGACCAGACGCGCGGCGATTCTACCAGTGCAGTATATCATCCTTAGGGATCCATCACTTAATATACATATTATGACCAAATTTTATTTCATTAAATACAATTAAAATGTATGTAAAATTAACTGCTCTCGATCGATTTCACTTGCGAGATCATCATGATTTTAAGAAGGACGGAATGGTTATTTCATTAACCGTTCAAGTTTCAGGGAATTAGCCCTTTCAATGCGTTGGTAGTGTGTATCTGGTCGAAGAACTTTTCAGACTTTATTAGTTTATTTCAGAAGACAGTATTTTTTGTATATTTATATCTTAATAAAGAGTATAAAAGTAGCATAGAAATATCTAAAAATTCAAGTACTTTTAAATTCGTGAATTCTTGGGATTGCTTTCATTAAGAACGAATAATACTTTAATCACATGCTTAAAGATTTAATCTTTGGCTAGTGACATATTTATTTTTGCATTATACTTTCAAATAAATGTTTCTATTACATCGAGAAAAATGATGTCCATGTTTATGAAGTGCTAATTGCTAGATTGCATAAGAAGAACAAAAGAATTATGAATTGAAATAAAGCGCTCTTTCAAACTAAGCATTACTCTATTTTCTATTAATAACTTCTAGGAACGTTGGGATGCTTCTCCGATCAAGCATAGGATGTTTTGCTTCGAAATTTCTAGAAGTTCTAATCAGAAAACTAGACTAATTAAGTTGAATGGGACATGCACCCCCTGCCATCCACTATAAGGTGACCAGCATGCTGCACATTTAAATAAAGACCAGCAGCTTGAGATTCAGTACTAACAATGACGGGGACATTTTAATCCAAACTAAAATATTAATTGTTTAATAAATCTGTAAACAAAGTGATAATTTCACCTAAAAGCCGTATGTAAAAAGAAGTACGAATCCACTACACTAAACTTGAGAATAACCTAAAACATAGATAATAAGGCCTTTATTTCCTAAGATCCGTTTTTTATGAAAAGGATCGCGGTAGTAATAGACTAAGAAATCAGGTTTTTCTTTGGGAGAACTGTCCACGTACTCCCCTCCACCTGCTACGGTGGCTCCTAAGGTTCACATGTACATGAAGACCGTCATCCAAGCACAACCTGCTATCGGAGCTCACCATCTACGGAACCGCACGTTAATCGGGGTTCCTCAGCGCTATTACAATGTAACACATACTATCTAAGGACGTTTAATTTACCGACAACAGAGGTTGTCATTTTACACTTTTCCGTGTTACTCAGCGCTTGCCTTCATACTTCAATAGTAGTGTAGACCATCACTCTCTCGCATTTGTCACCGGCTGGTTATATTATTTTGATAATTCTTTTGGCTTACATTCTACTTTAAATTCATTATAATTTGATACAGCCACCACGTGTGCCGTCACCAGGTGTTACCCATTTTATTGCGATTTCTTAAATTTGACCCAACATGTTAATTTTTCGTCGCTATTGAGAAAGATGTCTATTCAATTGAACGATTTTTTCTCCTTCGGGTAATTAATTCACGGCTAATAAACTTTCATTTATCCATAGCAATAGCAAATTAATTAATGGTTCTCAAATGTTGAAATGTTGAATGAAGCATATTTTATAGAAAGCTGAATTAGAAAAGTACTATTTTGAACGTGATGGAAAACTCGACAACTAAACCAAATTAACGAAACCTATAAAATCCATATGCCCTGGCCTAACGTGGAACGCCATCTAAAATGAATCAGAAACGTATTTGGTATTTTCCTCAAAATTAATTAAACACGACCGGTTTCGACCATGAGGGTCCTCCTCAGGTGTGTGGTCTCAGTCTCACACTAGGACATTTACTCAGACCTGAGGATGAGGACGGTTTAATACATGTTGTGGAAAATACAAGCTACGTTTCTGATTTGTTATAAAGACATTTATTTTTTAAGGCTGCAAAATGAAATATAGTTCAGAATTTAGAGTGATCTCAAGCCCTGCTTCGTCGTTTCAGACCGTGGTTTCGTCCTATCGAATTGATGATGGGTCGACACCATGGTCGTGGAATAAAATATTGTGATGATTTAATTGTGTTCTTTCTTTTTTATCCTTTATAGTAACAGTTTTGTTGAAAGTAATTCGACAATTAAGGTTATTTTGCATCTAAGGAACCCCACCGGGAATCGAACCCGGGACCGCTTCCACCAAAGGCGAACGCGCAACGCACTTGGATATCCGGGAGCCGCACCGTTCGTGTTCAGTATTCAGTTCAGTAGTTCAGAGTTGGTAACTCAGTATAAATATTTAGGAGTCATTTTCAGCAATAACTTATCGTTTAAAAGACACATCCAAGACGTGGTGGGGTCAGCTGATAGGACTTTTAAGAGGCTATGTGACCGCGTTATCAGTGGTTGTTAATCGATTTTCAAAGAAATGGTTTATTTCTCGCTCGTTCGTCCATTACTTGAGTACTGTTGCGCATTATGGAATCCGCACGAGAAGGATCTGATCTTGGAGCTAGACGGCGTAAAACGCAGAGCGGCTCGTTTCGTTAAGGGAGATTATAGTTTCGATAGCAGTGTATCACAAATTATTAAAATCCTCGGCTGGGAATCTCTAAAGGATAGAAGAACCGAGTATAGGTAGTATTTATTCCAGAAATTTTTAAGTACTGACTTACATGACGAAATACGCGATATCGCAATTCCCGTTCTCAGCGAGCGCGATTTCCGAAACCGGACGAATAAGAGATTTCGCAATATTATAGCGGAAAGAGATAGCTATTACTGGTCTCTGTTTCCTGATAGCATTAAGAATGCCGATCATATAACTTATTAATAGGCTCGGTGTTTTCACACCCCCTGCCATACGCCATACGGTGACTTGCGTGGTACTAATGTAAATGTAAATGAGCCCCAGGTTGATTTTATTTGTATGACTGTGATTGAGGAATCGTAGAGAAAAGTACCAAAATGTATCTCAAAGGATACGCCTATCACTATAACGCGGGAATTGAATCGCTAAATCCTCTAAACCGCGATTTTTTGAGAAAAATAACCAAGCTGTTTGGTTCTCCGTAGCAACCCACTCCATCCATCGAATGTTTTCATCATTAGCTTATTCCATCCTTTCCCTTTGTCACATGATGACCTTTTGGAAACGGCCATATAACTGCCCTTCATATAAATTTCACCACGATTTTCAAATGATAATTGCCTCAGCCTCCCAGCGCACCATCTCTTCTATTTTCATCACATTTCCTCCGCCCTCTCAGTCAGCCTTTCTCGCTTTCGAATCGCTGTATGTCTTTTGTTCTACCAGAGCCGTTCGTGATCGATTGTTACGTCCTAACGATTGCGTTTGATGCTTGTCCGTTAGAAATGACGATCGCTGAGGATTTCGCCCACTCGCTTCTGGATTTGAGTCCGGCGTGAAATTTCGACAATCGTTGAGGGTGGATGGCGTACTAAAGGTTTGCATTGTGCCTTCCCTTGGAAAATTGCCCTTTAATTGCTTTTAATTGCTGCCTTAAGATTGCTCGGATCCGGGTGTTGGAGAACCCGGTTAATTACCTGCAAATTGCACCCTTTCTGCAAATCTTTCGTCAGATGATGGAAACGGCTGTATTGGAAAGTGGCGTTGATGAATTTGGATGGTGCATTTCGTAATTTAAATGCGATAAAAATGTAGCCTTCTTCGTCGGTGCGGCGGGAATAGCAAAAGCGGAAGAAGCAGCTATCGGTTCCAAAACGCATTAACTCAATACGAATTCACCTTCTCTAAAATAGAATAAATAAATTGATTATGGAATATCGATAATGTATTGGAATGTACTGGCCACGATGGCGGATTGGTCAGCATGCTAGCGCTCTAACCTCAAAGCCCCTGTTAATCGGATTTTTTTGCTAGGGAATTTTTATATGATTTCGTCTATTTTTACTACCCACACTTCTCCTGGAATTGTGTGATGAATGGATAGATGTGAGGGTATTGGAATAATGAATAACAATGATGAATTAAAGATCTAAATACCCCTTGAATACTAATCTCGTAGTTTACACAGAGTCCTTATTTCCAAATTCCACGCTAAATTGCATCGCAGTGAAATAACTAATAATCTACGCAAGGATTGATGATTTATGGTAACTGCGCCTCACTTCATAATCCGTTTATTGGTGCGCACATTATCAATCAAGACGTTAATCCCGGTAATTAGTAATACAACTGATTACAATTTTCATCATACCTATCAGATTAGGCGTTTCTTTAAATCGCAGTAGAATAAGTTCACTGAAACTGATTCTCTAAATACCCATCCATATTATGCGCGGGAATATGGGATTTTTTTACAGCTTTAGACGATATCTAGGGGAGAATGATGAGTTCAACATACGAGGTAAAACCTTGGTAACTCTGTTTTTAGAATGGAGGATTTGTATTAGGCAGAAAATTTCCATTCCTTTTTCATTGTCATTTGAATGATCATGCACAGCGTTGTGTTATCGAGAGTAGAATCGTAGAAAATTATGGAGTAAAATATTTACTGAGCTCTCACTTCATCTGAACAGTGAGATTATTTCCATTGGGATGAACAAACATACTTGATCAAGCACTACCTCTCTGCATTGCTAATGAGATGGCATTACACCGTGATCTACATGAGTATTATAAAATGGCGACTCATTCTTGTGATTCTTGGCTTAGGTCGTGCATCCTTATTGGATGCTCTACATTTTCAATTATGAGGATATTGTAATATTTTCCGAGAAACCCACAGCTCATAAGACCTTTCTTGTTGGTATCGTTATACATATACACTGGTGGATGGTATTGATGATATTTATTTATGTAGATGAATTTGGTCGGGGTCTTCATTTTTAGAACTAGATGCCCCTCACATCGTCGATCCATATCCGGAAAAGTTGGCTTCTTCTGGGATCGAATCCGAGACCACTTTCACTGAAGGCCTACACGCTACCATTCATTCTAAGTGGGAACTCTTACTACCGAAGGACTCAGCATGGGGTAATTACACCCCCCAAATGGACTACGGAAGCTAATACAGGGGCTTAAGTAAATATTAGGTTAATAATTATACAATAGGCTATTGTGGTATTTCAAAATTAGTTTTACAAGCAGCATACCCAGGTTATCCCATGTTGGCACTATCTACCATTTCCACCTGCCCTTTAACGCGCATATTAAGCTTAAGAATTTATACCTTATCATGAGGAATATGGGGAGTCAGAGTACGGGAAAAGCCAAGGATAACCAGGAACTAAACCTTAGGAATGCCTACGGCACGAATATAGGATTTTATCCGATTTCACACACATTAAATACTTGACGATTTTCAAAAGATATGCTACATGAGAGGATGCACAGTGTCCTTGATTATTTGTTTCGACATATCCCAAAAGATACGTCAAACGTATCAATACGTTTTTACGCAATGAAAAGATAACGTCAATCATAATCAATCTGGTTGCGAATAATTTGTAAGAGCGGAAACAACGTATACGGAAACAATGGAAAGTTGGATGCGATGTTTTTCTCCCGCTTTCTCCCGAAAGGGCATTGACGGGATAGATTCATTGTTCCATCTCTCCTCAAACGCAGACGGTTTCTGACATGTTTTCAAATGTTCCCGTGACACGGAATACCCCTTTCTCATCATCCTCCCCTACTCCTTGCCTACGTGGCTCCTCCCCCTCTATCTCCCCAGTCCCTGTTACCACATCCTCCCGCGATTCTTCCTCCCACAACGCCAACGACGTCGGGAGCACGTGTATTTCCACAAACATTCTCCCCATTGACTCCCGCCGAAACCACCCTAAATGCCCTTTTAGCGTGTTTCCGAAGAATCCCCCGCCCGTGTCGGAGGCAAAGGAAGGTTGAGATATTCCAGCGCCATCTGCCCCATGGATCCGCTTTTTGTCTGCCTACGCCCATTGGGAATTTTTTGTCTATTATGCCCTTTAGATTGAAATTGGGGATGGATGTTTTCTCGTTGAGGAAAATTTGTTGGTTTGGGAGCTTTTCCTAATTTTCATGCCTCTGTGTAGGTGAGTAATTTATTTGCTTTCATTGCTGTAACACATTATATATAAATGAGATACACTAGAAGGCCTTAGATTGCCTCTTGCTAAAGTATGTGCGGAGGCAATCTTCGAAAATAGTTTTTAATTTTCTTAAACAAGATGACGTATTAACATATGGAGTATTATACATAAACGCGAGTCGAAACAAAATTAGAGAGAAAAAAAGAGTTATAATAATGAATAATACTCTGAATGATAGTATATGTTACTAAATTTTTAAGAGATATAATATTTCTGTAGCTACCTTTCATAAACAAAAAAACCACAGATGTCGTCTTTGGCCAATAAATGTGTTGTCAGCTGAAAGTGTGTTTTATAAGCGTTCACACTTTTTAAAAGCCATCGTGCTTATGGAAACCAGGGATCACTGCGAAGCAGCTAAATTTTGACTTAATTAGATCCACATTTTTTCTCTTCATAACATTCATCGCTCAACGTAATACTTGAATTTTGAAAAATAATTTTATAACTTATCTAGTAATGATGAAATAAGTTTTCTACAAGAAATTAACTATAAAATATTTTGACAATGCAGACAAGCCTCACACTGGTGACTATAGAAACGTGTAGACAAACACTCGCGTAGGCCTAAGATCGATGGGTTTGGCGATGGACATTCTTAGAGAATGATGGGCCAAAACTTCTGCGATTTTGAGGGGGTCACAATCTTCATCGTCTTACTTAAAGGGGAGTTGTGGTTATGGGAAAGCATAAATAGCCCCTTCGCTATTGGAGACTTGAAAGAAGTGAAAGTGACTGATGGAAACAGGTCTCAAAGGCGACAGCACGGGCGAATTTCCCTACCTTTCTTCCCAAATTGCTCCCAAGAATAAGTTGATTGTTAAGAACAAATGTAAAGTTGGCTCAACATCTATGAGGTCACTTAAATGATCTTTTCAGTCTGCAAACATTAGCGATAATGCCACCTGGAAGGAGAGAAAGCTTGAAAAATGCTACTAAGTAATACGTTAATGAAAAGATAGCATGTCCCTGCTGTCTGCCTTTCAGAGTTTCAGGGGGTGAGGGAGTAATTCTCTACTTATAATCCAGAGGTCTCTCAACTTTTTTCGCAGAAAGTGTTAGTGAATCATAATTTCATTCCTCTAAAATACTGGAGAAGAATCTGGCTCACTGCGCTGAAAAATTACGAAGGAAGTTAGAATACTGAAATATTCTCATTTAGTCCTCTCATTTCAGCGAACAGTCTATAATTTGATGACCTTTTCTCGACGGATGAATGGGATTGGATGGAATTTTCACCTACCCGTTTAACCATTCGGAAACCTTCGTTTTACTTGAAGTCTGAGATAATATAATTATAATAATAATAAATTTATTTATCCAAAGACATAAATAAGTGTATATAGAACAAAGTTAAAAGTACTAAGTGAAATCTGGTGGATTAGGCATTACCTAAATTCTGCCGAACGAATAACTTTGATTTCTTCTTCGTTTTTTAAGCATACGTATACTCGTATGTAGGACACGTCAAAACAAAATTTTACGAGTTTAACTAGAATAATAGTAGAATACTATAATTACATTTGAAGCACAAAAATTACGTTAATCAATATTAAGTAAATAACAATTAGAACGTCACAAATACACCGGAATTACGAAACATATTGACAGTTACATACTTCACTTCTACAACGCATCAGAAATCCTCTTCATTAAAAATTCATCCACATTATAAAATGCTTCAGCCAGGAGATATTATTTATTTTTTTTTACAAAATTGTACCTTTCTATTATTTCTAAATGAGCCAGGTAATTTGTTATACAATTTTAAAGCCATTACCTCAAATCTTCCCCCTGTTAAACTGAACCCATAGGCTGCGATGGTATCCTCAAGTTGCTTCTTCCTCTAGTTAAGGGATCATGCTGATCCTCTTGCTTCAAGTACCTGTCTACATTCTGATGAATGTTTGCTCTCTTCGTTTATTGAAGTGTATTCAGTACATCAACATCTGTCTCCAAGTATGATCCCGAATTCATATACGAATTGCAGGAAAATCACTTAAGGCCTTAGAAAATTTCTTTATATGGATGGCGAATTCTTAACTCTCTTTTCTCAAATATCAAAATGTTGGCTAACTAATTTTACCCTTCTTAAACTTTTAATTCGCATCTAATCCTTGAAACCATCTCCACTTCCCTCTTAGGTCTTTCAGCCCCGTATTCCCTTTCGAATAATCTCCTCCATCCCTCCATTCTTTGAATGTCTTTCCACGGCCGGTCACATAATCTTCTTTATAATTTCCTTCCCTCCTCTCCACGAATTCCGATTCAGCTCCCCTAATGACATTCATTAAATTATTCCTGGAATAAATTACGCTCACATTTTCATTTTCTTCTACAGATTTCAGAATTCCCTTATGCACTGAAAAAGGAGAGGATTATATCCGAAGCAATTCTTTAGAATTCGAACAACTAAAACTGTTTCTAAAAATCCTTTTTATGAGTTATGAACTCTTTGTACATGTTTTTTTCAACATCTTATAGTTACAATTCATTATTTTACGAAAACTACGACCATAATATCAGATTTAGCGTTTGCTATGGTAATACAATTACATTATCTTTATTTATTGTTAATTGAAAGATTAGTGTACACTGAAGCAGAACCAAGAGAATTTAGTGGAAAAGAGCACATTTTATGGAATATTGATGGGTAACATTCATTTTAGAGAAACTGTCATCTATATAATTTGTTTTAGTACTGTATTCTGTATTACTATATGTAAGGATTTTGAGAAACTATTAGAGTTGATTACTAAATTGACACGCTTTTTGTTTTGTCTGTAGATTAATACACATGGTGTTTACAGAGTCTCCATCCGATTCTAAAAATTCGAAGTGCAAACACGGTTTATTGCAATTAAATAAAACGCCAACCATTTGAAAAAGGAGGTTCTCAAGTTTTGTCGTGTTGCCGGTAAAGGGCTCTATTGTGCGCGTAAGGCCACAGTCCCGTCAGTGTTATTCAGGTTGTCGACCTCACAACAGAAAGCGTTTTACATTCTGAAGTTCCGTAAATGCAAGTATGTTATAACTGTGCGACGTTCGGCACTTAAACATCGGACACCTAATATTATAATCATACTATATAACTTATTTTACGGACTCTACAAAATGAAGTTTTCTTTCTCTGTGATTATGAAGGAGTACCACCAAGTCACACCTCAAACCGCTATGTTCACGCAAGACATGCTGACTTCGTGTTGATGTGTGCCATGCGGCCGTATGGGGACACATCAGTAACAATCTTAAAGGAACTCGAATCTACCTCAAGTGTATTTCATTCTTAATTGTGTTTGTACATTATTATGTCATTAAAATACAGCGTATTGAAATCGGATGATGACTTTGTAAACCTCCTGTATAATTATAGCTGTTTATATTGTACACTAGTGATGTATGTAAACTACAGTGGCTATTACGAGGTTGTCAGAGGTTTTGTATTATTCTTTGCAAAGCTTTGTGCTATTTTTTGAATTGTTGAATTTGGTGTAGGTTAGCGTCGCCACCTAATGCAATCACACGACTTTCTAGTTTCAAAAACTAGACATTTTTCGCACATCTACATTTCCTTGGCTAAACGTCTTTAGCGTCACTACTTTCATGTTCCAAACCTTTTCCCTTGGAAATAGGCTTAATAGCAATCTTGACAATATCACAAGTGACAATGGTCAGTGACAAATCTAGGGAAATATATATTACGAACACTTGCCAATTCGGGCACACTGATTTCACGTATATGATAGCTACCAGACTTTATTTTCATAGTTATTCCAATTTTTCTTCTCTTAAATCTCTATCGACCCCTCTACATACCCCTTCCAGATTCAGTATGACTTTACCGATCCTGTTTCCTAATCAAATTCCCAGCTTGTTAATATAATTTTACACAATACGAATCTAATTTGACAGAAGGATGACAGTTTTGAGTTGAAAACTGTATTCTTTTAAACAGAAGCTTTGCGATATGCTAAATTATCAGAGTAATTCCTCAAAATGCAATAGTATCACATGGAAAAGTGTTGGCTCGGAAATTTGACGACAAAACCAGTGGATACAATCGAAGATAAATTTTATCTTTCTCAAAAATTATTTAAAAGCACAAAAGGTCTATAAGTAAGAATTGAAACAAAATCTGCAATTTCCAATAGATGACGAATATTGGGGCCCACCCAACGTATATTAGCTTCCTGGACTCATGGTCACACAGACACCCCTTACATATAGGCACTTGTATGTTGCATCACTTAATGTCTTGCTTTGCATTTCGAAAGAAAGTCAGTTTTGTATCACTATAATTATTCAAAAAAATCATACTTACTAAGGTAATATCATTATCACTGCTCACATTATCATATTTATAATGTTAAAATTTAAGGAAAGAGAGTTTTACTTTAATCTGAAAGTGGGAGACATGGGTTCGAATCCCAATCATATTGATATATTTCGCTTCTTTTTCTTTTTGGGGCATACATCTTATTTCACCATTATTCGGCTGTTAGTTATCGTTTATCAGTAGATCGAGCGTATCCATTTCGATTTAAAGAAGCATTTCCTTTCTCCTTCATACTTTCATCGACTTTCTCATCGTGATCGGATTATCGCGATGAGGGATTAAATACACGGCGGCTTGTTTGCCCATATATGCTCCACATCCTTTTCTTCCAGTTACTGAGGAACTTGCCCAAAATTACCTCGCTCGTGATCTGCATGCTGGTCATCAGCATGCACGAGGGGTCACAGCCGGTGCATTTAGGGAAGCACCCGAGATAAGGCGAGTGTCACGAACGGAAACACGAGAGAAAACGGTGGAAGTGGTATGCTCGACGTAAGGAAGTGCACGGAGAGAGCTTCACGCAGTCCTCGGCAGAATAACGCATCGCTGCGGCGGGAATCCCTAGGCACGCGCCGTGTCCGTGTAGGCATGAGACCCGAATCCTGTTTAATCTTCTTGGCAGAGAGAGGTCAAGCCTTTGGGCCAGTGCCCTTAGCAGGTCGACCCGGAGGGCTATTAGCAGTAGGAGAAGTTGAATCCGATTCATGAAGCTACATTTTGCGTATAACTGTACGCTATTGTGAGCCGAATGCCCCTAAGACCTTTGAAGGGCCGCAATGAGATTTATTTGGAACGAAAGAAATATTTACCTTTTAAATTGCGAACCGTAGCTTTTTAATAAGTTAGACTTGATAATGCTTCTGTTATTATTTCTTGGAATGGAATATGTTTTTTAATCCCAGCAGTAGCTTCTTGGGCTGTGCAAACCACCCTACTCCCTACAACTGTTTCATTACTCAACTATAATTTTGAATAATAACGGCAGGAAAAATAAAAAAACAGTTCGCTCAGAAAAAATACCCCATTCATCAAGCTGTGGTTCCTGAAAATCGAAAAGATGATTGTTATTATTATATTCAACTGACTGACGAATGACTTTGTGGCATTACATGACGGTAGGAAAAACAAAAAGACAGTACCAACTTATCTCAGGAATTTAGATGCAATTTAATATAAAAAACGCTGCAGAATACCACTCACAAACCAAAACCAAACTTGAAGATGCTTATGCGCCGAAACAAGTCGTGACTTATTTTTCATTTTGCTTTGTGCGAGGTAATTTGCAGTGTTTTTTGTATTGAATAGGACCTAGTTTCTTGGGAGTAGTGGTTCCCGTTATTTTCTCCTACCGTCATGGAATACCACAAAGTTATTCGTCAATCAGTTGAACATATTTAATAATAAAAACAGTCTTTTCGACTTTCAGGAGTCGTAGCATGATGAATGGAATATTATTCTGAGAAAAGTTTTTTTTTATTTTTCCTGCCGTTATTCTGAAAATTATCTTGAGTAAAGAAATTGCTGTAGGAAGAAGGGTAGTTCGCACTGCCACAAGAAACCACTGCTAGGATGAAAAAATATTACATTCCAAGAGATAATAGCAGGAGCAGTTAGTTGAATTTATTGAATCATAACATTCCCTTTAATAAACGAAGAAAAAATCTCTCTTTTTAAAATGAAATTCCACCAGATTTCACTTGATACTTTTAATTTTATTCCCTTTAATGTCTTACACGAAGCACAGCTTGATGAATGGAATATTTTTCAGTTGCCTTTTAACTATGTACCGAGGAAAATGTATCTTTCGTTTAACTTTTCTCAGTCGTATTCCTGGTTTTGACAATATGAAATCCGCTGAAACACGAACTACGTAAATAATGATATAATTTGATGGTTTTCCTTATAAAATGATATGAGTAGTGTTTTTCAAGGGTCACTTTGTTGTCCTTATGTGGACACCCAACAACATTCTGGTTTAGTGAAAAAAGCAAAGGAAAGTACCCCATTCCTCATTTTGTCCATTGAGCCTCATTCCCACTCCAGAGCCTTTAGTAACTAATAGTGGAAGCTTTGGGATAGTGGTATACGGCGAAATCAGAGGTGTACTTCATCAATCGGAGGCCCGAAGCGGAAGAACTATTAGAGGCCCCAGCACGATATTTTCCCTCTGAAAAAACGTCTACTTTTGGGTCCCCTTAACGGCGAGATCTTCAGCTTGCGCTAAAGGCCCCTGATGGTAAGTTTCTCCATAGGCGAAACCGACCCTTTCATGTTGACTGATCAGCTTGTCCTGAGACGTGGCTTTCCTTGGGAACGTTTCTTGTACAAAGATTTCTATAGTACTTCTGAACTGGAAAGTCGTGCCATGGAAATCGACATAGATGTTCTTCAAACGAGTTGGTCATTTCTGTCCCTAGTTTAGTTTTCCGTTCCATAATACCATTTGAAACAAAATGTGCGTCACTTTGAAGCTTTGAATATGCTCGAGGATTCATCAAGTCAGGATTCATGAATACAGATTTTTGAAACGTAAGGTTGAAAGCTCTTATTTGCAATTTGCAACCTTGCTAAAATTAGCCTGTGGGGACTCTCTCACCGAATGATCCACTGCGGTGTATTCTATCTTATGCGGACAATTCCTCGCGAACAGTTGCTCACCGGAATATTGCTCGCGGACAGTATCTCGTGGTGGACAATAGCTCGCAAGCAATTCACTTTTTGCTGCGGACAGTTGCTCGCCGTGGACTATTCCTCACCAGCAAAGTTGCTCGCCCCATACTATTTATAACTACCAGAATAGCAGAAAATTTCTTTGAACAGAATTTATTACTACTCGCAAAGAAAGAGTTTAACACATATTTATATTGTTTTTAGAGGTTCCTTTTATTGCATACTTGTATGCTTAAGAAGCGATCATGATTTCTTCATAAATTCTATCTTATTACTTACAGTAATTTGAAATTAAATTAAAGGCCGATTAAAATGTCTCTTTTTTTAAAACGAGAATTGCTGTGTTTTATTCTAAAATTGAACGTAATGATAATAATAATAAGAGAACGTCTTTAATTGAGGGCGATATTGAGAGGTATTTGTCTAATCTTACATCCAACCCGTAGTCATTACAGATAGAATGAAATAGTTATTTGGAGTTGAACTAAATGAAAGTAACAAAATAAGGAACTATTATGTGGGTTTAAAAAAATCTAAGTCTGCACTTAGGAAAAAATCAAAACCCTGCAGGAAAAAACCAAGGTGAAGGGGGACGTGAAATATTGTGGGAATAAATATAATTTTAAACATACTCAGAGCCGCAGGATTAACTCTAGCGGGCCGCATGTGGCCGTAGGTCGTACGTTGTGCAGTCTACTAGAAACTATGCCCATACTCTCAGCCTTAAGATAGGTAGTTTGTCATCGGTGGTGTATAGATTACATTAGTAATACAGCATTGAAGTTCTGGATTCAAATATCGATCTCGGCACGCATGTTTGTGTTCGTTTAGTTTTAATGTACCCATCGTAATTGGTCGATGGATATCGATTGGCTGTTTATTTTACTATGAATATACCAAATTATGTCATGCAGTATATAAAGTGCTATACAAAAGAGAAGAGTATCAGCTGAGTGAGAAGATAGATCATGACTAAAGAGAGGATGGAATTGAGGCAACGGTGAGGAGAGCCATGGATAAAAGAGGTTTCAGCTAAATAATTCGAAAGTATTGGAGGAATTTATGGGGTATGATGAACTGCAAACAGAAAATAAAGAAAATCTTATTATAACGTGAAATGCTAGATCACGAAAAGGATAGGATACTGAGGATGGTGAAATGCATTAAGTACCATTATTATGAGTATTACTAGTACTTAAACAGTTCTCGCTATAGTGACTTTCAAACAATTAAAGCCAAAAAAATCCTATATTTTAAAATAATTGTAACCACAGAAGTTTAATTTATATCTCAGCATCAGTTAATAATAGTTATAAAAAATACTGAGTAAATAAAGATGATTGATAAAGATATAAGTTATTCATTTATCAAATTACGTCAAATCATTCCATCATTTACTTCTGTGGACTGAAGATAAGCTGCAAGCCGCACGGAACGCGAATTCATTCTTATTTTTAAGTTTCACCAAGCTAATTCAGGGACTCAGGAAAAAATCCATCAACACTGGAGTACTTCGCGACATTTTATTATAGAAAAAATTTTGCTCTCTCGATAAGCACGAAAATACTGTACCAATCACTCCGCCAATGGAGCACTTAAAAACCTTTTCCTTTTGAAGCACGAAGTCCAATTTGCCCTCCGCGGAAGAAGTGGAATGGAAAAACGATAGCTGCATTCATTTCGCTGTGTACACGGGCGAGCCAAGTAAAGCGAAACCGGTAATCACGGGCTTCTAGCGCTGCGTCGACGTCTATAATTGGTGGCGCTAATCCCCGCGCGTGTGCGTGCTCGCGGTGCACGCGGCCGTCGTCACGAACCGTTTGAAAAGCGCCTTTCATCAGAAGCGCCCTCCGTTTTTATTTTTGACTCGAATCGATTTCTTGTCCCGCTTATTTTACGGCGTGCGCGCTTCGGACAGCCGCTATAAAGTTAGCGAGAGTGTAAAAACACATTTTATCGCGTTGCGTCCTGAATTATACAAGCTGTTGATCCATTCGCATCGGTAGGAGTGAAAAAGCGCGAAGCTTTTTATTTCCGAGGGCGAAAATGAACGGATATGGGCGAACAATGCTTGCGGAGTTTTTCTTCCCGCGATGCCCCTTTTTATGCGCGATGGATTTCCGAAGAATCCCCAGCGCCATTTATTTGAGCGGTGCGGAGAATTCAATTACGAGACTCCATCTCGGTTGGGAATGTTTCTTGCGAGGAAATAAATATTAAAGCATCTAAACTCATTATTTCGATGTATGTCGCAAGTTTGATAAGCATTTATAGTAATAAAGGGCTTTAAATTTGAAGCATTGTGCAGCTGCTCTTCTTCTTTGGTTTTCATTCCCTCAGGATTGGTTGGCGACAGTCTTCCACCTTCCTCTGTCCTCCACCATCCTCTTCAATTCCAAATACTTTTTACATTTCATTTCTTCCATTGTCTGTTTCATATACTCTAATCTTGGCCTTCCTCTATAATTCTTGCCTTCCACCATTCCTTCAATTGTGGTATTCACCAATCCCTCATGCCGCAGTAGATGTCCAATCCATTTATCCCTCCTCCTTTTCAGGGTGTTCCACAGAGACCGCACTTCATCTACTTTTCAGGAGGTTCTGAGAAATGTGCAACTGCTAGTGACGTCAAAAAATGTATACGAGTCATGTGCAATGTAAGTCATTAATGTAATGATTTGCTCTTTTCCCTTTCATTTGGTTTGCATATATGTCCCGTTCCGCTGTTAATAGTCCATATATTACATCTACATCTACATCCACATAGATACCCTGCAGAGCGCCTTTCGACGTGTGGCGGAGGGTGTAAAAACCAAGCATTCCAGATACCTCCATAGCTTATTGTTATCGCGTATCGTTCGCGGAAAGAATGAGTCCCTAAAACGACTTTCCTCGCATCTATTTTTCTTATTTTACACTCATTGTCGGATCGGCCGAAGTAACACCATCTACGTCTTCGGTAAATGTACTTTCTCAGAGTTTAGCAACCAATCGAAGCCCAGTTTCTAATATCCTGTATATAGACTGTATGCGTAACGCTTGCTTTTCTAACTTTTTAACAGATTGTATCGCCCTGCGCTGTACTTTCTCGAGTTTGCGAGCATTCGTTTCATCCGCTGGGTCCCAAATACACGAACATTTCTCAAAATTTGCGTTGCAAAACACGGTTAGTCAGAATGCTGTTTCAATCGTCTAATAGAATGCTTTCCAACCATTTAGTCTTGGCGCTGAGGATTGCCGTGACTATGCTCTTGGTCTGCCGCATAACAGTTACCAAGCTAGCCAAGCAGCACTAAGGTTCCGTATTCCTATCCTAGGATGAATATTTTATGTAATTGAAGGGTTAATTGTAAGAATATACAAATAAAAAGAGACGTTAAGAATGTACTTATGAAAGGACGAATAATAGTAGTAATTTCTTCTCTATTAAGAGGGCGTGTTTTAGTCAAGGTGGACCTTTCTTACAATAAAATCTATACAAATGCAGATACATACATACACATATAACCATTTCCTGACTATGAATCGAACCCGAGACCTCAGCGCTTCCTATAGTGATTATCCGTAATGAAGATTTGAAAAATGTTTTCTATATGTATTTCCGGTCACATTTATGTATGTGTGGTTTGAAGTACCGCAATGCCTTGTGCCAAAAGGCGGCTTGCAGGGTACATATTAAGAATCTACATACCTTGCATTGTAGATGGAGTCAAAAACAAATTCATATCAAGTTCATGTTCATTTAATAAGGACATTTTTATTATTTCAGAAAATTTAACTAGAAATATTGGTGTCATAAAGTCGAGGTAAATACATCACTCTTACCTTTAGCGTAGAATATATTTTTCTTTCGAAATTGCGAGAGTCTTGATCACATTTACGAAATTTTGTATTTTCTCCAGCCAGTCCTCTCGTCCACCTAGATAATTGTTGAACCCTTGCAGTGTTCTATAAAAATACGTGATGAATATCATAGGAGTGATAAATATAAGAAACATACTATACTAGCTCAATATTCTCAACAAGAACGGACATCAAAAAAGTCTGGCAGGTCCTGTCAGATTTATTATTATGTCCATTTGCCCTTGTGTTTGTTCCTATTGTCTGTCCAACATCATGAAGACACAATGGATTTCTTATGGCCCCGTGCATTTCTTATGGGAGATCGGCGCGCGGTGTTGCCAATTTGGACAGTTGGCAAAAATTAATTTTTAATACTTTTATCACACAGCAAAAGTAATTCCGCACAGCATGGTGCAATTTAATCAATGTTAAATAATATCGTAATCGAAGGAAAAATAGGAAAGTGATACTTTCGAAAAAATCGGGAATAAGTTGCGGTTTTCTTTGAACCGATATATTTAGGTCTACCTTTCAAGAAACACGGTCTTTCTTTGTATCACTATCTGTCTCATTTTATTCACATTCCACCAATGCTATTACTTTTCCTGTTAAAAATTTTGGAGACAAATGCTGTAGCGAAATCTTTGGGAGTGCCGAGAATTTTCGGCAAAATGCATTGAGAAATGTAGTCGCTAGCTACTTTTCGTTATTTATACGTAGGAAAAAACTTGAAGCGAGAAAGTTTTTGAGAAAACACTGAATTTATTTTCTCTGGAAGTTTTAATCCTCTAACTTTATTGATAACCTTAAAAAACGAATTTATATTTCGAAGGTTACGCAGACCTCGGCGCGCGCGCCATTTACTCCAAGGCGGATATAAATCGATTCGCCTATTTTCCCGATTGCTTGTAATGTTCTCATTAACGTGATCACCAACAAGAATTCTCGTGATTGTACGTCCGTAAAAGTTCATTAGACATTTAGTGAACTTTCCGTTTTGTAGTATAAGCGTGTTTAAATAATCACTTTTTAATTAGGTTTGAAATTGCGTTAAATCACCGAAAAGAAAGCGAGGGAGCATATTTCAAGTAAAAAGCATCTTGGAAAAGGAGAAAAAATAACATATGAGGGACTATTGGGCATGTCTTACGAAACGATCTGGCTTACACTAACCTTAGCTGCCGAATACAGATTTACCCCTCGCTCTGGAAAAAACTTTTTCCGCATTTTCTCCCGTATGTCCAAAGTCATCTGTAAACACAGATGTGCTTTTTAAGCTCTTAAGTTCAAGTAATCCTTAGAAGAGTGTAAAGTGGTCCTCTTACGAAAGGCACGTTGGTAGGGCATGTCCTCTCTCCGAATAATACAGTTTAGAAGAAATAAATAAACTCGAATAACAGGCCGATACGTGTAAGACACATAATTCACTAAATGATTCGATCCTAACGACATGAAACTAAACGTTAATCAAGAAATAACGAAAATTAAGCGACGCAATATAAATTCAGCAATAGACGAGTATGCAAATGTGCAAGATGTTTTCATTGCAACGTCATCAAATTTTCAGTTCACATTTACACAAAAAGACCCTCTCGTTACTCTTTCCGATTTTCTTTATATAAAAGAGCATGCTGTTATCCCTCTAAAAGTGTAGACTTGGTTTTTCAAGACAGGAATTTAATCTCTAAAAATAAGGATGAATTTGATGACGTTGCAATGAAAACATCTTGCACATTAGCATACTCGTCTATTGCTGATTTTATATTGCGTCGCTTAATTTTCGTTATTTCTTGATTAACGTTTAGTTTCATGTCGTTAGGATCGAATCATTTAGTGAATTATGTGTCTTACACGTATCGGCCTGTTATTCGAGTTTATTTATTTCTTCTAAACTGTATTATTCGGAGAGAGGACATGCCCTACCAACGTGCCTTTCGTAAGAGGACCACTTTACACTCTTCTAAGGATTACTTGAACTTAAGAGCTTAAAAAGCACATCTGTGTTTACAGATGACTTTGGACATACGGGAGAAAATGCGGAAAAAGTTTTTTCCAGAGCGAGGGGTAAATCTGTATTCGGCAGCTAAGGTTAGTGTAAGCCAGATCGTTTCGTAAGACATGCCCAATAGTCCCTCATATGTTATTTTTTCTCCTTTTCCAAGATGCTTTTTACTTGAAATATGCTCCCTCGCTTTCTTTTCGGTGATTTAACGCAATTTCAAACCTAATTAAAAAGTGATTATTTAAACACGCTTATACTACAAAACGGAAAGTTCACTAAATGTCTAATGAACTTTTACGGACGTACAATCACGAGAATTCTTGTTGGTGATCACGTTAATGAGAACATTACAAGCAATCGGGAAAATAGGCGAATCGATTTATATCCGCCTTGGAGTAAATGGCGCGCGCGCCGAGGTCTGCGTAACCTTCGAAATATAAATTCGTTTTTTAAGGTTATCAATAAAGTTAGAGGATTAAAACTTCCAGAGAAAATAAATTCAGTGTTTTCTCAAAAACTTTCTCGCTTCAAGTTTTTTCCTACGTATAAATAACGAAAAGTAGCTAGCGACTACATTTCTCAATGCATTTTGCCGAAAATTCTCGGCACTCCCAAAGATTTCGCTACAGCATTTGTCTCCAAAATTTTTAACAGGAAAAGTAATAGCATTGGTGGAATGTGAATAAAATGAGACAGATAGTGATACAAAGAAAGACCGTGTTTCTTGAAAGGTAGACCTAAATATATCGGTTCAAAGAAAACCGCAACTTATTCCCGATTTTTTCGAAAGTATCACTTTCCTATTTTTCCTTCGATTACGATATTATTTAACATTGATTAAATTGCACCATGCTGTGCGGAATTACTTTTGCTGTGTGATAAAAGTATTAAAAATTAATTTTTGCCAACTGTCCAAATTGGCAACACCGCGCGCCGATCTCCCATAAGAAATGCACGGGGCCATAAGAAATCCATTGTGTCTTCATGATGTTGGACAGAGAATAGACGCACACCTTAATGTGTACTTTTATCTTTATCCATAATATATCTATATATTCTCCTTTTCCTTCAGCTTATTATTTACATTTCGCCGAAAATCATTATTGTTATTCTGAATTGTGTAACCTCTAGTTAGTTTTTAACTCTTTGACTAATTAATATTATCGCGAGTATCAAAGCTATAAATATTCAGAATTAGGGGTTATTTACCCATAATTCCATGAGGCTGAACGCTAAAATACACATTTAACCTATTTTATTCTTAACTGTCAATGTAGAGGAGTCTTAGGTTTAGTGTTAAAAATCTCGCGTCATCTCATTCCCTCCAATAGCTCCTCACTTTTATTACATTTAACTTTTGGGGTAGGGTTTCAGCATATAAAGCATCCATCATCGGGTTCTTTTTTAGACCTATTTATCGGAGATGGACAGTCCCTTCCGATAATAAGAAATGCGTGGTAAGAGGAGAGAAAAACATTTTGCCGAAAGATTTCGATCAAGGAAGTCATTTTTCAACAAAAAAAGGTTGAAAAGGTATATTGATATGCGGAGAAAATAAAACAGAAAAGAAAAAATGCCCCAAAAGACAAACTTGATCGTTAACTTCCTACGAAAGATTTCCGTCTACGACTAGGGTTGTGCAAATAATTATAGTGGCGAGGTTACATTCCTAGACAAATTTGGAGTAGGGTTATGGAAATTGACATCAGATCAATCATTATGTACCGCTGAATGTATTGATACGAAAAATTTTCAAGCTTTAGATATATTATATGTAAAGTTACTCAGCGTTTACTCAATTTTTGTTCCAAATTTGGTAACATTTCTTAGTAGTAAAACCATAGGGAGGTCAGCTAAAACTCGCCCCAGGAAGAGACAATCCTGTGCTAGTATATAGAATATCAACTATATATTTTTAAAAATTATTGTATTTTCCATCACTTTTTATTTAATAAAATAATTTGTCATAGAAAACAATATGCCATTCCAAAAGGACGAAATTCCGTTTTTATTTTCTTTCAATATAATTATACAAAATTTGGGTAAATTATATAAGATGATGGCGTTTAAGAATTCGGGTTATTACTTAAATTAACTGATTGTGAGACTAACGAGCAAATTGATTATAAACTAAAATTTTTGACTTTGTATTCCAAATCATATATAAAAAAAGCAAATATCTGTCCGTCCCCCTATCTATCTCAGAAACGGCTTAACTTAGAAATCTGAAGCAACCTGCATTGTGTTTCTACCATGCTAAAAGCGTCAAGAAAACCATTTTCATCTCTGTAAAGGCCCGGGTTCGAACCCAGGATCCCATAATTCCTTTCCATAAGAGAGGAACGTAAAGTACGTTTTCATGGCATGCAGAAGTTGTTTCTTTTACAGAATTAAATTAAAAACAATGGTCCTAGGAAATTGAGACAACTATCACAAGAAAGGAAAATGATCACGGAATATTATTTTAGTCGTGAGGCATTCATATAAATTCGAAATTGTGAGTACTTTGATAATACACGCGAAAAAGTTGTAACATTTTTAGGAAATAAATAACCCATCCCTTTGACGATTAAGGCCATTTGTTGAAGATCGATTTCATGAACGAATTCATATATACACCCGGGGATAATCAGTTCCTATATTTTTCTATAAGAAATGTACGTTAAGTAGGCGTTCATGACTTAAAACAGTACAATAAATATTATAAATAATGGTAGGAAATAGATTGAGATATTATGATCTTACGACGGACTGTTTCTGGACTCGGAGGACCAAATATATACGATTATTTGAATACCAGACATAATACTTCCTCCTCTCTCATCAGTTGACTCTGACTATGACTTATAATTGTATTTGTGTTGTATGTAATGTGTTATTTTGGGGTACATATTATGTTATTTGATTCATTATGATCTTGGAATGATGTTTAATCATGTATACGGTTGCCACCGAGGAATAGATTCCATATCGTAGCCTTTTGAATGAATAATAATAATAGATATGTGTTAAACTAAATTAAGTTCCGTCATGCTTGACGGCGGCGTTTACTAGTTGTTAATAAAATCCCACTTAATTGAACCCAGCACCCCTTCTCAATGAGAAGCTCCCCGTTATTTATAAAATACGCTACGCTTTACGTTCTCGATCCATTTTTATAACGTTTAAATTTCTCAGAGCGTTCTGGACGATATTTGACTTTGAGTCTTGTGCATTCCGTATCACGAATAGGAGAAGAAGTGTCAGATATAGTCTGACATTCAGCCCACTCATGAAAGCTTCTCGCGAACGATTATTCTTTATTGAGAAACCCGGAAGTCTCAGAGACATGCCGATGAAGAGTACCACCCCACACCATCAAGCTTAAATCATCTTTTAATGGTTATCCGATGAATTCAGAGGTGAGTGGATAAAAATTGATCAAAACTTGAAAGTTGGAAATAATATAGAATGATGGAGGAAAGGAGGCTTTTCAAGCAATTCGTAAGAGAAATTTTATCGTCACTGACATCGCATATTTTTGTTGATCTCAACACATTTGCAGCCATTTGCCTTAACGGCTCTATTGAATATTTTAGCAACGATGTCTTACTCCTGATTTGCATATTCTTTACCTCGTTCTACTTTTACTTTTTATACTCCTCGAAAAATTATTTAAACATAATAATCTCCAGTTTCCAGCCTTGTACTTTTCCTATTTTAATGTCCCGAGCCGGAAAGTCATTTCCTCCATGAATCAATATTTAAGTTCAATTTGTGAAGTGAAGTAAATTGTTTATGTAACAGGAATATTTAAAATGTATCACAGAAGAATGATTTTTTATATTCCATTACCCAATATTTTTCACTTGTACTTAAATGTGGGTTTAACACTGTAGTTTCTATAATTATTTATTCAGGTTCCAATAAGACCAGTGTTGTAATTCGTAGCCTAGTATATATAACTTTCTACGATAAAAGTCTCGTAATGGATAAAGATAAGAATATCCATAAAATATTTGGTTGGTGAAAATTATTTGATTTCTGAAAATACGACTGTGCCTCTTTCGTGAGATATCTTCAGCATTGATGGGTACTTGTGATCAAATGAGCCTTAAGACTTCTCTTCACTGGCAAGCATTTAAGGTTAAACTAACTTAAACTAACAAAGAAATAGATATTCCAGTCATTTAATGTAATGAGAATATTTTATTCTCTCAAAAAAGTAGCTTGACGAAGATTACTGAGCTACCTTGGCTCAGTTACAGTCGTGTAGTCGCTCGAGGAGTTGACCCTGGCAATTTGGAGTGTATCTATAGCTCAAATACTCCAATCCTATCAACAATTTATTTACAGAGACTACCTTCTATTAATAAGCATTAGTGGGAATAATTTAGCATTTATGACTACCATCAACCTTCCTCTTCTGCTTAACCGATCTCACAACTTTTTAAACTGATATTCTTTCCCAATCCATTATAATAAAGTATCCATAGCTTCAACAGCAAAAAAGCTTTTAAGGAGAGTTATATTAAACCAAGATTACATGACTTATCATAAATACACTGGTAACGCATCTTTAGCTCAATGCAGTTAGACGTTACGATATCATTGAATTGATTCAACTAAAATCTTTCATTTTTATGTCTGCCATAAAATTATAATGGAAAGTCGAAATCCCTAAAGTTCTAGTTGTTCGTCTCTCTCTGCATATAACCCACGTTTTGTCGAAATACTTGAATATAACAGATTTGAATTAAACGGGTGGGTATTGCTATCGAATATTCTATAATTTTTTTCGTGATACCGTCGTGTTCGGCTTCAAAGTATATTGGTTTTAAATGATTATCGTTCATATTTATACTATCACTAACGTGTTTTTGCCAAAATGTAACGAAAGTAACGTACCAAATGAATATTTCCACATCTCTTTTTTGGATAATTAAAGGTCACGTCACGCATTTGCAGCAAAGAGCTTGTGTGGAAGTTAAATCACAGAAAGATATACATCACTTCAACAGGTAGAGCACTAAAAATGACATTTCTGGGAGATATAAGCAAAGAATACTTTGCTATATTCAGAATTGTATAGGAAAATCGAAACAAATATAAAAAACTTTCGATGAGTTTATGTATCGTCCAACAAAATCACGTTTTCGTATTTCACTGAAAACTTAATGGAATTACATTAACTATCAAAAACATAAAATAGCTTGATTGAGACTATTTATAACTTAAAATGAAGGGGTTTTTAAATTACCTGATTAAGGGTGAAATGGAAGATCAGATATCATAGTCCCAATATCACCAAATTAGGACAATTTTATTGTACTGTACATTAAATTTAGGATGTTTGATTCGTCTCGAAGCGTAAGTTTTGAGCTACCTACTCAATTGCTAATGATTCAAATTCCTTTGGACTTTTGCTCTTGATAACAGAGACCAAGAATACGTTATCCTTCCGAATCAGTTTATGAAAAATAATATTAACTAGGTCACAATTTACATTAATAAAATTTAAATACAATTTAAAATATGCAATATAGTTACATTAAGGGAGTTAGACGTTCGCGTTAGTGTCGACAGGCTCTATTGATCGTAGTAGTATCTTTAAGCACCACAAGTAAAGAAAACGTGTTAAAGGATTCTTTAAATACCTAGTCACATCTTAAAATTAAAAAGGTGCTGGATTCTTGCAGTAAAATAATTCCGAAAATGCGGAGGAGCGGAAGCACTCTCCAGCATCGGAAGAAGAAAGTGTATTAGTTCGATAAGAAATACCCGAATATTAAGGAAGCGGGTGAGAGCACAATGCCTTGGGGGACCCCTAACCTCACTTTAGGTAACGCCCACATCCAAACCGAGGTTTATATTTTAATCACACGTGACGTTAATTGCCTCCTTCCTCTTCCTTCCTCCACTTCTCTGTCATGGAAACCACAGCTTCCTCTCCCTTAAAAAAGTGCTTTCATCGTTTCCCTTCCTACTCCACAATTCGCTTCCCTTACTGCGGGTGGAAATTAATTTTCTCACGCATATGAAGACCATATATTTCCTCTTCGCACGCTACCGCTCTTTCTTGTTTTTGCATCGCTTCCTTTCAGCTCCAAAGGTGCCTTCGAAGGTGGAAATTTGTGGCGTCGTAAATTCATAGGTAGAGCATTTGCGAGCGCTTTTCCTTCTGACCGTCCCTACTTTGCGAATACTATAAATAAAAGGGTATCGGCTGGATTATAGGCCACTCGATAACTGCCCTTACATTGTAAACGATTTCTATTTATGGCTTGGTTAGTGAATTGAATTTCGAAAGATTACGTGTGCACAGATAAGGCCGCTGGAACTCTTACATTTACACACTGGGAGGCTGTTGCTCGTAATGCTTGCGGGAAGATCAATGAGGGAGTTAGTTAAATTCTGGATACCAGTGACATTATATAACAGACATTTTGATCATCAGTTTACCTAGGTGATCTTCCAGTAGTTATTTCTAGGGCATTGAGCCTTATAAATTTTCTTGAGAGCCCCCAAGCCACGAATTTCGCTCGAATAAATCATCTCGCTATTAAGTATGGGATGCGGAATCATAGGAAAATCGTTCTAAAGATCCTGAAAGCTAGATCTAATGTAATATATTCCTAAATTTAAGGTTAAGTAAATAAATTGCTATGTTTATAATTTTAAGGTATGTTTTAATCTAATTGTTAAACAATTAAGGAACTTAGGATTAATTACGCTAAACGTTGCTAAAAGTTAAGCCAACTACTATTTATCCTGTAACTATCAGAGTAGGTAAATACATTCGTAATTTCGAAATTTTTCGAAATGTAGATTTGCTTGTGCGCTCTCATTTTTTGTTAATGTAATTTATAAAGATATCGTAATATGAAAATAATCGTGTATAATTAATCTCTGAAATTTTAGTCATGGGATAAAAATAAACAATGAACGGCACTAAAAGTTCGGCGAAAAATGTCATGTAGGAACACTCGTACATGTGAGTATTAGAAAACCGAGAAATAAGGATGCATGAAGAAAGGGAACTTAAACTAACCAAGTATTTTAGTTTTTCACTCGAGTTATTCGAAAATATGGAAACTATTCAAGTAACATTGTAGGGGGAAAATAGGTGAGCCTGTTTTCCCCCTTCAATGTTCAACCAGGCCTATGCTCGCCAATAAAGCTTCTAAAGTAGATACTTGTATAAATCGACCAACTTTGTGTTTTTAAAATAATGCATCAATTAGTATATATGTAACGAAGTCAGGATAGAGCTAAACTAAATGTCAACAAAAATAAGAAATAAACCACTTCTATAAGGTAAGGACCAGGCATCAATATATTTTTAAACCGAACGATTACCATTGAAACAACTAATCCTCTCATGCGATTGAGAACTGATTTTGAAATCAACCGACGAAATCCTTATGCCTATTATACATTTTAGTTTTGCTTGTCTCGGAGTTTCGAAATAGCTTTTCCTAGAGCTCAGCGTAAGAAATGGAACGTTTTGCCGCCACCGCCTTGCCCCTTATGAGTTCAAAGTTCAACTCCGACAACTCCCGACGCTATATTTTAGGAATGAAAATGGTATTCATGCTTATAGAATGTCTGGGATTTTTCTTTCAGCAATGTGGCTAGGTTAATATTTTATAAACATTATCTCGAAGGGGATTGATACTTGATTGGACCACAATAGCGTATTTCGTTCAAAACAGGGGGTCCTTTCCTTGTTATCCTTTAGTTGGACTGGTTTAGGTTAATGTGGATTGGGTTAAAATAAGATAATTTATAACTGGGTTAAGGATTTAGGATCTCACATGAGGTGTATGCGGGAGCATATTCATCGATAGAATGATAATGCATAATACAAACGGCGTATTGTCCTTGACCCCACGGCTGAGCCAAGAAGTGCGACTGGAGACTGTTCTCGAATAGAACGAGCGATTGGGATTAAGGCTGGGCCATATATTTGAAGGAATCCATATATTTCCATAAAATACAGTCTGTATATTTGTGATTTGTCCTTTTCCGACACTCAAAATTTCAGCCGCTTCCCAGAGGGATGGGAATCCGTACGGGTAAGGAACGATTCCTCACCTGTCCTTCGTGCCAGTCTCCGAACTCGCGCCCCTAACATTAGCAGCCCATCATCATTCATAGCACGCCTTCCAAAAATCTCCCTCCGTGTATGCGATTCACGAATACATATATCTCTCTCTCTCTCCGGCAATTTTCTGTGGCGCCGTTTGATCCTGCGATGTTCCCAACTAAAGAATGATTCGCAGCCAAATCTCCGAACTCGATAGTACCATTACACGCCACAACTTTCCCTTTCCGAGGCCTTTTCCAAGAGGATAGAATTGCCAGCGCTATGGTTATATTCCCATGATACTCGTACTCTGCATACAGGTCGATTGAATTTGGTGGAAAAGTTAAAGATAGAAATATATTCAGTTAACTCGGTGCTTCACTTCATTCTATCCTCTATTGATCTTTATTAAATTGATTCACACCAAGTGAAGCAAAATGGGATGTTCTATATTTGCCGGTACTCGTTCAAACGATAAATGAAAAATACGCAAAGGTAAATGTGCGTCAAGCAGCTATTGTAGACTTCTCTCAAAGATGTAGTCGACCTGTACTGCTGTCGACCAAGACATTTCCTCAGATCTACCCAATAAACTTACGAGAGTCCAATGGAGGTTGAGAAATTTGACTCTTGAACTCTATTACTCGTCGTGAATGGAACGGCATAGTTTATTTTCTTATGAGAGAGATAAAAGTCTCAGATTTGTAAATTAAATTCTTCCTTAGCTGCAGATGCGTTATCTAACAGCCCGTCGCCATCTTATTTTATTTATTTTAAAGTAATTCGAAAACAGCCCATTTGACCAATTATAATGAATCATAACAAAATATATACCTCCATATTAGCAGGAAAATTTCTGTCCAGAGATAAAAAATAATTACCAAGGTAAAACGGGCATGATAAAAGTCTGACAGGACCAGGATACTAACCTGGAAACTCCCGCTTTCCGGGGGGATGCTTTATCCAACTAAGCTTTCGATCCAGAACATATATTTAAGACGTATTTCCCTAGGTGCACGCCTTAACGTGCAAAGTTACCTTTACCCTTTTCCTTGTTTGTTATCCTTAAGGGGGGTTTTCATAATTTTGTATGGCCGATTCCTCAACGAAGACGTTGTTGGTGGACGATGCCGCACAGCCCGACAAAACCACTGTGCCGTTGCCTACAAGGTCTCCCAAGGCTTGAGAATATGATTTGAACTGGCTCCATAGCTTTAGTTTCCGAAAAGCGGAAGATTCCAGGTTCGAGTCCTGGTTCTGTCAGACTTTCTTCGTGTCCGTTTTTCCTTGGGTACTTTTCCTAGGTGTATGCCTTAACGTGCAAAGTTACCTTTACCATTTTCCTTATGAGGAAAAAATAGCCATTACAACAAAGTTCCGATGAACGATAGCAACTTTGCACAGCTATTGTGAGATTGAAGTTAATTCCAAGCTAACGGAGCTTTACAAATAGGCGACACGCCTGTTTGTTGCGGAGTATCCATGTGGAAACACGAATGATCTCTTTATTCTTTTAGCGCTCTAATAGAAAGTGTTAAATATGTATTTAAGAGCGAATTTTCTTGAAGCTTAATGAGCTCTCGTAGTTAAAGTCGTTTCATCAAAGTAAGACTCCATTATTCGCGCTTATAATTTAGATATTAGTGGATGCGAGTTATTTACATTGGAGTTTGAATGCTACAAATCCGATATTGGTCGCACTACCTTAACATTTCATATGTTAAATAAATAAATGTGACTGAAGAGCCACATATGGCTCGCAATCCTGCTTGCTGACCATTTATCTAGTTCCTGTGCATTCAGATTGGGTAATACTGAACTCAAAAAGATAAAATTTTATTGAAAAAGATATCACCCGGGATAGCAAATATGGGAAAATGAAAATTTCACTAAAAAGCCCACATTAATTAACTGGAAAAATATGATTGTCTATCTTGAGATGAGCCATCACAGTACAATACTAAGAGTTTATCGTTAAATGTAAAGCTATATCAAAGACCATAAGCAAGTTTTTTTAAATTTTTGACATCTGGAAATCGTGTTTTATATTTATGGGATAGAAAAGCAAAGACTGTTAAATATTTGCAACACTTCAATTGAAAATTTGAATCAGAAGTGAATTGATACAGCTTTAAGTACTCTGAGCTCAAATCTTCGACGATTTTGTTTCAAAAATGAAATTTTCATTCTCGTGATTCTACGGTATTCCGATCTCAAAAGAGATAATTTTTTAACAGCTTTTCGTTGTTATTATGATGCCAAACGTATCTCGTAATTTACAGTTCCCTGGAAATCCCTGGAGGGTGGAAAAGAGAAATAAATGGGCTCTGATCAGTATTTCTTCTTATGACTCGCATTTTATCAAATTTAGCGCGGAATATGAAGAACATTTAAAAACTTTTCTTTTTCATTGACATTTGCTCGGCTTTAGATTTTTCGCAGCCAACTCGCTGTTCCAAATAGTCAATGATCCTTGAAATCAACAGTATTAGAGGCATTTAAATACATTAGATTTAAATAAGGTGTAACATTATCTTCCACCAGCCATGCTGTGAAGGATTTGGCGTTAATTTACCTCGTTTTTGTCGTTCTTTTATAGATACATATATGGGATTATTAGAAGCATTGTATGTATTCACGGAATACATTTCAAAACATCTATTCCCGATAAACAGGCCGGAGAGTTGGAGTAGTCATCGTGCTATTTCTTGAAACCCAATGTTCCGGGTTCGTTTCCCGGTTAATCGGATTTTCTGAATAGAGAATGTTTGTTTGTGTTTGTAAACTGTAGTAATTATTCAATTGGATGTAAGTGGGATCTTTATCTTTCCATTAAAGTCGTTATTATTATTATTATTATTATTTACCTATAATAACAGAAATGAATATGAAGTAATTATCTTCACATTAAATAGTGTAGTTTTTATTATTATTAAATAGTCTTCACAGAACCAGGAAATCCATAAAGGAAAGAAAGTCTGAAACTGTACTTTTTCCTTCACTAAGGATATTATTTATCAAGAAAACACGACTGGTTTCGACCTCTATAAAATCATTACTATATATGTGAATACTAAAGGTACCTGATGATGGCCTATGTGCCGAAACCGGTCGGAAAATAAAACCTTCGGTGTGGAAACTTACGAAGTTTCTTTTTGTTCTTTTTGAACACTAAAGACTTTAAAATGTATGTTTTAATAGTGGCCGCTCAATAAAGTTGGGTGGCACTTATAAAAAGGATTTTGTGTCCGTTCAGACGCCAACCTAAAAGAGAACCCTTGTCAGGTATGTCACAGTCGTATCTACGGTGCAATTCTTGCTAAGTTTCGAGGCAATTTTGCGTGAGCATTCTGTTACGGGTTCTGAAAAATACCTTCCGAAATGCAAAGCAAAACGCGAGTCATAGAAGAAGAAATAAAAATCCTGGTATTTTCTTTCGTGTAGCAGCAAAATCGAATTTTTGCTGAGTTCCTTGGGTAGGGGAAATGCATATATTCAGTTTGACAAGTTTATTAATATATTCCAGGCATACATTTTAACTGTTAAACATCGTGAATACCAAAAATATTGCATTTCTACAATTATATATGTGATGGAGTACATTTTAAGAAGCGTTGACCCATGTATTGCATAAATGAAACGTAAAGCTCAGTTTCTTCAGAAGTATTATAGATGGAAATATTGTATTTCTAACCCAAAACCTTCCATATAATAAAGCTACCCTAGCGATTTTAATAAATATTGAGAATAAGTATTTAAGAAACTTGCTTATCTATAGAAGTACTAAAGCTTTAACTCCCAGAAGCCCGCATTAGCCTTTCAATGATTCGTTAACATAAAATGCTTTATGGTCTTGATTATCCAGGCAAATGACGACCACCTCGGATTGTAAAAATCTCGCATAATATGGAAGGGTCGTGTTGCTTACGTAAATTATGAGATAACGCTATGTCATTGCCTTGCTGGAGTACGACGTGTACTTACAATTAAAAATTACTTCGGAGTGAAAACTTTTTTCGATAAAATATTTTTCTTTTCCTTCATAATATTTACGTCAATCTTCAGATGAAGCTCTCACTTATTTACGCTGGTGTTTGCTTTTCTATGCTGAACTGGCATTGTGCAGAAGTGATTTAAGCGGTGTGCATGTACATATGTGTTTAAGAGATAAGGCAGAACACACAAATATGTAACACGGATGATACGGAACATCGGTTAATTGGGATTGCGATAATCGAGATTCTACTGTACATACAATTGCTACAAATTTGTTTTAATTTACAGTATTATTGAAAGTTAGTGTAGAAGATCAATTTCTAGGGTATATACCATAAAAAATATGCCTTTTCCGATTTCTTCAGGTTTAGCATGGGCAACTGTATTAAATTTTCAGGAAAATATCTACTGCACCTCTTGCAATTGGTATAAGTGCCGCATGCGATCCGCGAGACGCCGATTGGACAACGCTGTTTAATAAAGTAACATTTGTACTTATAATAATAATAATAATAATAAAGTAAATAGATGCTTCGTTTTCAATGGGACGAGAATTCCTTTAAATGCTATCAAAATAAACTGAACCCTAATACGAAATCATTCTCAAATCAATGTAAAAGAAATCTCTCGGAGACTGCGTGTACGTCTTCGAATTCTCTCTGTGTGGGCGGGGAAGATTGAAGTGACAATCGGATTTCTCCCATTCCTACGACATAATGCTCACTAATCGCCATCTAAAGTGTGATCCTCTTATCAGTGAAAAATACCTGCAATTGCGGCGTTTACGAGTAAAACATCAAAGCACTTGGGAAAACCTAAGCGCATAATTGGGCTGAAATCACCATAAATAATGCCAAATTGATTTCTCGGAATGAAAGGGTGCCAGTACTATGAACGACGTGAAAATAATTATCTTGATTCTTTCATTCACACGCATCGTGTAACCGATAAAATACGTTAAAAAATTTTCCTATCGTTTCGAGCTCTAGTTAAATGAGAATATTTTCCTTTTCCCGCTGATGTGCACGACTTTCATATTTCTAGACATACATTCAGATAAATAGCTATCTACGAATATTTATCTGTCTAGGTATATTTGTAGCTACCGATACGCTTTGGCCTAGTTGAACTCTCTTTTTACATTAAAAAAGTTAAGCGTGGAAAAGTGAAAAGCCAAAGGTTGTTAAAATTAAGTCTATCGATTAGAAGCTCGATTTGTTTTTTCTTTCCTTGTTCTTTCTATCTCTTCTTTTGCATCACTTTACAAGTTGTTATATAAAATCTCGAGGAAATTAAATTAAAACTTCAATATTTCAGATCTGAGCTGAAAAAAAGACTGATATATTTATACCATAACACCATTGCAAAATCCGAGCCCCTGAATCACCAAAACTCCAAAAGCACCAAATATCAACTTTTCTTTGATTTTCATGGCGCTTTATGAGTCTTCTCCGTCTAACTTACATGAGACTACTCATAAAGGTCTTTACCTGATAGAGAGCAAATGTTACCTGGGAGAATGTGTTCATAATCAGTAATCACTAAAAATTATTAAATGACAAAAAGTTCAAAAATTTCTTAATGTGAGCGAAGTATTCGAAACTTATTGCACGTATTTCTGACATATCATTCCACTTACATGCTCTATAAATTTCTGGATTCAAGGAAACACTTGTTATTCTTATATGTTTCTAATAAAAATTAATTCTAACATATTCATATTTTTACTCTCTCTGTCTTAAAATAAGAAATATTTCCATATCATATTTGATGATATAATTTTTTTTTATTGCCACTTAAAGTGATAAGTTTCAACGTATAAATCATTGCAAACTTATATGTATATAATGATATAGCTGTAAAAAATTATAGTAACAGAAAATCATTGGTATACAACGTGAGACTATAATCAGTTTTGCCTAGTTTTGTTTCATTATTTCTATGACGACATCTTTCGATGGAAAATTCTTCTGATAATATATTTGTGTTCGATCTATTTTCATATATTACTATAAATCATGCTAATAGGTCTTGCCTGATGCTTAAATAAATGCAGAAATTACTATTTCATCCGATTTTACCAAGTGATTTGCTAGTGGATGGGAGAACCATAGTGGTAGATAAAAAGAAACCAGTTCCAATGGATAGGACCATTCCATTAAATCCTTTCTGCACAGGATATTACTATTTCCTGCGCTGGTCATTAGTATAAACTTGCAAGCCTCCTGTATTTTGCCACTGACACCGGATTCCATTTTCAGTTGAAGAATAAGATTTTAATATGGCCTTCATAACCGGACTTGGATTCCCATTACTTTCAATCCTCTCTCTCCCTCTCTTTCACTCCAATGCTGCCTTTTCCTTCGTTTTAGTGAATCACGGCACGCGATGTCATTTCATGCACGCACCTTCCCATTCCGTCAATTCTTTTTATTATCAATCCCAATCTTTCCACCGGCAATCGCGGCCGCGTGCGAGGTATTCCTCGACCCCCATTACAACCGCTAACATTTATGTTTTCCCCGAAGTATGACATACGAAATGCGGAGTTTACGGAAATCAGAGCCTGATACAAAAGAGGAAGCCGTTTTTCGTTTCGCTCAAACTCTTTTCCGGTATTGACTACCGAATCAGGTGGGGTTTGGGGGGTAAATATTCAAGGAGGAAAAATATATTTTATATTCGTCTTAAATGTCATAACACCGTGGAAAAGCCTTTCTTGGAAATGAATGTATCAATCGATAGAAACAATAAGGCTGGTCAATTTACCATAAACGTGTTTCATGGCATGTGTGCTATTTCCAATTTGATATCTTTGCCTGGCGTAGGGCTGTTTAAAAAAAACAGTTATCATTTAAATGTCTTTTACGTCTAACTTAAGAGCTAGACTATATGTTTGTTTGTGCTATAACTTTACTCATTCACGATACCCGTGCCCAATTCGCAAAAACAGAGTAGGGGTAAAAAGAATAAGTAAAAGAGTAGAGTAAAAATGCCTCCAAATATCTAGGTTTATAACGCGTCCATCTCTGGTGAATGCAATCTCGGATTCGATTCCCGGAGATCGTTCGTATTTATAAAAAATGAAAAGAAGTGTAAGATGTAAGGTTACCTTCAAACATATTCATAACTATCAAATAATGGTATTGTTATTTATATTATTTTTAGGTGTCTATTTTCTCAAACTTACAATTTTTTTTTGTTTTCTTCATTTATATTTTGGTTTTCCTTCATTTCATTTATTTAAGATTTTCTATATTTTAGTAGCATTCTCATATTGCTTTTTATTTTAGCCTTATATTTTTTCTACTGTTTTTTAGTTTATTCTACCGCCTATGTAGGAGCTTTCCCGTAAGGTGGGGTTTTTCTTAGACAATCTTAACACGCAATGATTATTCCCCACGCTTCACTTTTTCCTTTTGTTTTTAATTAATGTGTGTATGTATCATAACCAAGGGCGAGGTTAGGATTTGTCTATTGGTGGTGGGTTTACAGCCTCGGAGTAAACACTGCACTGCCTACAACTCAGGGGCAAGAATACTTCCGCTTAGAATCTAATGAGAACGGAAACAGAATTTTTTTAACATGTATACTCTGCGAATCTCCAGCGGTGTGTTCAAATAAAAATTGCGAGAGGACTCCATCCTGATTGTTGGCTCTGATGTCATGGTGAGGAGGTGGTTTTGGGGTTTGAACCCACACCCACCTACCTCTGAGCGTAATCGCACTAATTAAGCACGATATCTTGCTATATTTCTATCCATCATCGTACTGTAAATCAAATAGTAAGCGTTAGGTGGACATTATTAGAAATTGTTCCTTAAAGACTGAATTTAAAAGTACTGCCTGATTGTTCGACTATCAGAACGCAATGTTGAATCTCAATAGGTATTTAATGTGTATGCATTACTTATCATATATAAATATAAACCAAATGTCTGTCCGTCCCCCTATTTATCTCAGAAACAGCTTTACTTAGAGATCTGAAACAAACTGCATTGTGTTTCTACGATGCTGAGATCTCCAGCAAAACTATTCTCGTCTCTGTAAAGGCCAGGGTTTGAACCCATGAGCCCATAATACGATTCCATAAGGGATGAACGTAAAGTACGTTTTCATGTCATTCAGAAATCGTTTCTTTTACAGAATTAAATTAAAAACAATGGTCCTAAGAAATTGAGACAACTATCACAAGAAAGCCAAATAATCAAGGAATCTTATTTTAGTCGTGAAGCATTCATATATATTCGAAATTTTGAGTACTTTGATAAAATACGCGGAAAATTTGTAACATTTTTAGGAAATAAACAACCCATCCCTTTGACGATTAAGACCATTTGTTGAAGATCGATTTCATGAACGAATTCATATATACACCCGGGGATAACCAGTTCTTATATTTTTCTATAAGAAATGTACGTTAAGTAGGCTTTCATGACTTAAAACAGTACAACAAATATTATAAATAATGGTAAGAAATACATTGAGTTATTATGATCTTACGACGGACTGTTTCTGGACTCGGAGGACCACATATTCTCGATAATAGATATATTTTAAAACTAAATTAAGTTCCTTTATTCTTGACGGGGGCGTTTGCTAGTATATAAATAATAACCATTAGCTATATGATAATTTAACTTTGAATATTTGATAATGCTATTAAAATTACTTCAGTGAACCAATGTTTTTAGATATGTAATTTGATATTGTAACTGTAACACTTAAACTGGCATTTTTTGTATTTTATGGTTTATAATTCGATTTTCATTTTAGCTCTCGTTCTTAATTACGCTGTATTTTTTGTTTGATATATTGTTCTTATGCATTAACTGTGTTTCACTTGTTTTCTTTGTCAACCTTCAGTTGCAAAGATTTATTTCCCACGCCGCACTCTTTCTTTTAGTTATAATTATATCTTGTACATATCACAATTACATACGAGGTTAGGTGGAAGAGAGGCCCACATGGGCCTCACCTCTCCAATAAAGAGTCTATCTATCTTACTATATTAATAATTGTATCGAATTAGAGAGATTTTGTATCGTTTAATATATTTGTATCCTTTAATATATATTTCATATCTTTGCATTTACCCTAGTAGCGTCAGCTCAAGAAAAGTTTATTTATTTATTCATTCAACGGAATGTCACCATTTGGTTATAAACTAAAAAAACATAATAATTAATGTCACAGTAACAGATCACATCAAATATCACAATAATAACATATGAATTATAAAATATCACAAATTAAGAGACTTAATAGTATAAAATATCGCAATTAATNTAAATAAATAAAATAAGTAAATAGGAAAATTTATCGGACAGGTCGTACAGGAATTTACACAAGGGCCGCATGCGCGCATGCGGACCCTAGAACATCGTACGGTTAAAATACCTTTTAGTATGAAGAGGCTTCCAACTTTTGAAGACCGATATATGTTTCTAGCGACACTTTCCGACCCCGCTGTGAATGTATACCCAACAGATCACTACATTGCCAATCTTATTTTCCCGTTTCGTCGCGGGACTCTCCGGTCGAATCGAGCGAAACAAACGAATGGGAGGGTAGGCTTTTAGGAAGAAGAATGACCCGTCTGAATGGTCGGCAGCCTACGCTCCTCAAACTCTTAGAGCCATGGGGCAGCAGGAGGCTTCCGGAGCAGGCATAAATCAGGAGCGGCATGATGGCGGGAGAGTATCCCATGATGCTCCTCGATGGGGAAATATCCCGGCGCCGAAATTCCGTAACAAAGTCGTCCCACTACACCTCTCCTATTCCTTTCCACTCTTTCTTCCCATCTCACAAACATCCGTCTCAACCTTCCCCATTATTTCTTCCTCTTCTATCGTTCCTTCCTCTCCTTCCATTTCTTTTTGCTTCCCTTTCCTCTTCTCACCCGTTTCCTTCAGTTGTCGTACCTCTTTTCCTTCCTGCTAGCCGTGTCACTTCCTTTCCCTCTTCATCGTTGTTTCTTCTCTTCCATTTCTCACATTTTGTCCTTGTTTCGGCTTTTAGCAAGTGCCTCGCATAAGATTTCTCATTCGTCTCTAGAAAATGTGATATGTTTATATTCATTTCTATGCAGTAAATAAAGTAACCGAGAGCTGTGTCCTAAAGTATTTATAACAATCATGTAAGATTAGATGAGTGCGAAACTCATGATGGATGTTGTATTAAAAGAAATCTTGGTTGTTGTAATAGATTTTTTTTTAATTACTCCTAAGATCCGTTTGTTCTGCCCGGAAGAAATTAACGAAAACATGCGCGATCACTAGATTAGAAGATCATTTCATTTTCCATCAGTAACGCACCGATGAAGAAAGTATTTCGTCGCCGTTATAATTATTTTCTCTCCTCGATGCAATTTGCAAAACTTTTCTTATCTTTTCCATTTTCGATTAAAATTATAATTTAAAAACGCTTTTATTCTATGAGAATGAATAAGTTTCATTCAGCTCCAGCTAAGCTTTAAGAAATCTAGTCGACGGTTGATTGGTAAACGAATCAATAACAAAGCAGCATACAGAGATGATAAAGTAAAAGGCAACGGCAATGAAATTCTACAGTTTGTGAGACGTATGCTTACCGCTACTCATACTTTACATACCTCATCCTCACGGTTGTACGTACCGGATACTCAGTCCAGTACCCCGGGTATTCAGAAAATGATGCTTAATGTAAGAGTACTCGATCCTCAAACTTGGATTCTCTGTTCCCTAGGAGAAGCGGACATGAAAGTAATCTGAAAGGATCGGTACTCGAACCCGTATCTTCTACTACTACGAAGTCTCCTGAACGGTTAATAGTTCTGGCTCGATAGCTCGATTGGCTAGAGCGATCACTCGGAAAAGGAAAGATTCGATTCAAGTTCGAATCCCCGTCCTGCCAGACTTTTTTTCATATCCGTTTCTCGATATTAATATCTCTAGGCGCATACCTTAATGTGCTAACATACCTTTCACTCTCTTGTTTGGATTCTCTAGTTCTGATCCTTAAAAAAGTATACGGATCTTTGTTGCATACTTTGTAAAGCTACAACTTTATACGAATTAGAGGCGTAATAGTGATAGCGTTGCGCTTTAAGGGAGTTGTCATGAAGAGAAGAGAACTATTGGTCTAAAAAAAGGTACCAAATCGGCACGTCTGAATATTGTGGATAATTGACTTGGTTGGCTAAAGCATTCGCCCAGGGAAGCTCCAGGTTTGAATTATACATTTTTCTCATCCATTTTTCCTCGGTAGTATTCCTAGAAGCGCGTTTTACGTGCAAAGCTCCCTTTCACTCTCCACTTAATGCCTGTGATATTTTATGCATCAAATACCTTTTGCTGTAAGTGTAAACATTTAAAATGAAGGGATTAGGAGATTAACCAACATGAGGGGTTTAGGGCAACTGAAGAAACTCAAATTTGCTTACAATCTTGTTGTGAGATACACCCAAATGTTAATCAAAATGGATATAGACAGACTATTGCAATATCAAAACTTTTCTTTTACCCAATTTAACAAAAGTAATGTTTACTGCTTTATAGAGAAGTTGTCAACTTTAACTTCGCGGTAGTAAGTTGAATGAATGTAATAAAAGATTAATCCTTATAGATCCTTATTTTGTCGAAAATGAGACTGTGAAGTCTCGCCTTCCATTTAAGTTATGGTAGTTACACCGTCTTTTTTTTAGGTTTGTCTCTATTGGGAGGTCATATTTTCCCTTCTGTCATCGAACCCTTTATTTCCTATTAAAAGGGTTTAAACCTCATAAACTTTCCCCTTTCTACGCTCTTGTGTGAAATACAAGCCTTAATAGAAGACGACATTCCAAGATTGGAGATCTTTCAGAAGTGAAATGGAAAAGTAAGCCGAAGAAGCTATAAAAGCAGCTGAGAAAGTTCTGTAACTGTTTGGGACTACCAAAGGGTTTTAGCTAAAGAAATAATGGAATCTATTATCTTTGCCTCGAGATCATGGATGCCTGAAATGTCACCATCTATAGGAATAACTACACTTTTACAAAATTTATTGGGTACCGCAAAAGATAAAGATGATATTTTACATACATTCTTGCGTAGGTGTATGATATTCCCTATTCCGAATTTGGTCTGAAATACTTTGAATAGACTAGACGAAAGGTCATCTCAAGGTTTGTACGTATCAAATCTGGAAGATTTCAGCAACCCAGTCTTGCCAAACACATGGAGGAATTTTCAAATAATATTTCCATGATAACCTGAATTTGATTTGTATTTCCAGTAGCGACGTAGGAAAATTTATCGGACAGGTCGTACAGGAATTTACACAAGGGCCGCATGCGCGCATGCGGACCCTAGAACATCGTACGGTTAAAATACATTTTAGTATGAAGAGGCTTCCAACTTTTGAAGACCGATATATGTTTCTAGCGACACTTTCCGACCCCGCTGTGAATGTATACCCAACAGATCACTACATTGCCAATCTTATTTTCCCGTTTCGTCGCGGGACTCTCCGGTCGAATCGAGCGAAACAAACGAATGGGAGGGTAGGCTTTTAGGAAGAAGAATGACCCGTCTGAATGGTCGGCAGCCTACGCTCCTCAAACTCTTAGAGCCATGGGGCAGCAGGAGGCTTCCGGAGCAGGCATAAATCAGGAGCGGCATGATGGCGGGAGAGTATCCCATGATGCTCCTCGATGGGGAAATATCCCGGCGCCGAAATTCCGTAACAAAGTCGTCCCACTACACCTCTCCTATTCCTTTCCACTCTTTCTTCCCATCTCACAAACATCCGTCTCAACATTCCCCATTATTTCTAGCTTCCTCTTCTATCGTTCCTTCCTCTCCTTCCAATTCTTTTTGCTTCCCTTTCCTCTTCTCACCCGTTGTTATTTTTCAATGAAAAATGTCTCATTAAACATCGAAGATCCTTTTTCCTTAATTTAAAAAAATATTGGAGTAGACATTCAAGATAAATGACTATCATTTTACGGCGATGAGAAAACCCTGCTTTTATTGCCGTTGCTTTTTTGTAGCTCAGTCAAGATGAATGCAACAAAAAGTTCTTTCCAAAGCTTCCTTTTAAATGTGTCATTCTTTACACGGAAACCTTGAGAGGCACGTCAAATACAAAAAACAGTATTCGTAGGAATGAATAGAAGGATAACATTTGGAAAGCCTCTACTTCTTGAAATTCTATGAAAAGAGATAACTTGATTTCTTGAGAAACATCCTTAACATCCTCAGACATTGCGATTACAGCGTTATTTNGAAATATCCCGGCGCCGAAATTCCGTAACAAAGTCGTCCCACTACACCTCTCCTATTCCTTTCCACTCTTTCTTCCCATCTCACAAACATCCGTCTCAACCTTCCCCATTATTTCTTCCTCTTCTATCGTTCCTTCCTCTCCTTCCATTTCTTTTTGCTTCCCTTTCCTCTTCTCACCCGTTTCCTTCAGTTGTCGTACCTCTTTTCCTTCCTGCTAGCCGTGTCACTTCCTTTCCCTCTTCATCGTTGTTTCTTCTCTTCCATTTCTCACATTTTGTCCTTGTTTCGGCTTTTAGCAAGTGCCTCGCATAAGATTTCTCATTCGTCTCTAGAAAATGTGATATGTTTATATTCATTTCTATGCAGTAAATAAAGTAACCGAGAGCTGTGTCCTAAAGTATTTATAACAATCATGGAGCCTTTTTATATATACAGTAAAATATTATAATTCCACATGTAATAAGGTAAATAATACTTCTACCGAATATTCAGATTCCCGTGACCTCGTTATTTTTCAATGAAAAATGTCTCATTAAACATCGAAGATCCTTTTTCCTTAATTAAAAAAAAATATTGGAGTAGACATTCAAGATAAATGACTATCATTTTACGGCGATGAGAAAACCCTGCTTTTATTGCCGTTGCTTTTTTGTAGCTCAGTCAAGATGAATGCAACAAAAAGTTCTTTCCAAAGCTTCCTTTTAAATGTGTCATTCTTTACACGGAAACCTTGAGAGGCACGTCAAATACAAAAAACAGTATTCGTAGGAATGAATAGAAGGATAACATTTGGAAAGCCTCTACTTCTTGAAATTCTATGAAAAGAGATAACTTGATTTCTTGAGAAACATCCTTAACATCTTTAGACATTGCGATTACAGCGTTATTTTGAAATACGAACGAGTCAAGTCATGCTTTAATGAATATCAGATGATTAGATGAATAGAGTATTAGTCCGTTTTCGCAACAAAAAGAATAAAAAATTGCATAAACTCTTACCTACTGTTGCCCAGAGCACTGAAACGAAAAAATAATTTTTACTTATTACCAATTTATAAACAAAGAAACATCTCAGAAGGAATATGAATTCTGCCGGTACGACTTCCGAGACCAGATGACAAAGAAATTTTACAAGATTTTAGCGAGGACGGTTAGCTATTACTGGTCTCCCTTTTACCTGGTAGCAGTAGGAATACTAATCAGGTCGCTTCATAAATAGGTTCGGTGTTTTCATACCCCCTGCCATTAGTATCCATTCACATTTACATTTACCGCCATAAGGCAGCTTGTGGGGCACAAATTTAAATGTAAATATATCATCTCAGATGGAAAAGTCTACAAAAAGTGATAAAATTGTTAAAAAAGTAAAGAAAGGCATCGACTGCTTAATTTCCTCTTACATCGATTTTTCTTTNATATTTTATGCTGACTTTATCAAATGTATGCTCCTAATTTCAGTTACATAAAGTGGGTTTTGGAGCAAATCCAACTTTGAAAGAATTTGGAATAGATATTGGAAGTTCATTTGAAAGAGTTCCTGCGAGAATCCTGGAGCCACCACTACTCAGCAATATACGCGGGGTAGGTTTAGGGCTAGCTAAGCAACTAACCTATACTTCAATGATGAAAAAGCTGTCTACTTATTGATTATTATTAATTAATATTTATTTTGTTTGATTATCTTTTATTAAAGCGATACGTTGGTATGAAAGATAGAACTATTCAGTTTCAATTTCAACGAATGATTATTATTAATTAATATCGATTTTGTTTGATTATCTTTTATTAAAGCGATACGTTGGTATGAAAGATAGAACTATTCAGTTTCAATTTCAACGAATGAAGTCCTTTATCTTTCTGTTTTTCGTATCTTTCAAAAGTTAAATGAGTTATTTAACAGTCACATTTACGATTGCACAAACTTAATTTCTAAATCATTGTGATTGTCTATAAGCACGTGGTCGAATTGTAGCTCTCTAGCTGCAGTTAGCTCCTTAGTGTTTTCAGTTCAACTCTCTTCTAGAAATGTAAGTCGATGGAATTGATATGATGAATGATTCAGCAATATCTACTTCGAAGATGACATCATTACGTTTTGTTGAATACAACGTGAATCTTACATTAAATGAATTTCACACCTTAAATATTCATTCATTGGTTTGCATACTACCTCCTGGACTGACCCACATCTCTAGCTTTCTGAAGCGAAGATATGTTCACTCAACTCAGCAATCACTATAAAGTTGCTTTGTTTCACTTTCCATGACTGTTGCAATCAAGAAATGCGAAATAATCTAAAGGTATCTAACAAAGATAATACTTTAGTTGATGCGGCAGTAAATTAATTGATCAGGTATGCCTTTATGCAAACAATTCATAAGCATTTGAAGGAGAGAAAGTTCCATACCTTGTTATGGTACACATTTCAAACTCCACTAAATAAAATTAAGAAATAAGTTTCCATTCTCGAGATTTCAAAACAATTGAGCGACAGCTGAATATATACGCCAATACCAGGGAAGCGAGAGAACCCAAAATCAATTGTCAAAAACAGCAACACTTCCGGAGTTTAAGGGAGAAAGGTAGCCTCGCGAGTATGAACGTCGATCTAGATTAAAGATCAATAATTAAAGTATAGGAAAACATTTCCTCCATTTCATAAGACATACGAGTTGTTTCTCTAGTGTTCTAGTGCAGGGATATCGTGTAGTTACGTTGGGTCGAATTAGCGGCTGGGAGACTGCTTGTGGGTCACATGAATTTCGGGTTTACCCATTGAAATTTGATAATGAATCGTATACCTTTGACTTCAGTACAAATTTCTGTATTAATTGCTCTTTTACGCTTTATTTGAAAAAATATAATTTATCTAAATTAGCGAGAAATCAAAAATAAATCGAAAAAGTGAATTCATGGCTAAGGAACAGGAAAAGCGGCTCCGGTGAAGGAGTGGTTAGCGTGCCAGCTCTCAAACCCCCATATCCAGAGTTCGAGTCCCGGCTACTGGGATTTCTCTGATTAGGAATCTGCCGTTTCGGTTCGTAAATATAATTATTATTAAAATTGATATTCTTATGCATTAACTGTGTTTCACTTGTTTTCTTTGTCAACCTTCAGTTACAAAGATTTATTTCCCACGCCGCACTCTTTCTTTTAGTTATAATTATAT
>KZ308135.1:740256-774996 GCA_000376725.2 Ladona fulva | reverse complement strand
AAAATAAATATAAAATCAAATAAATTAATGCTATAAATAGCTCAAAAATCAATTAAATAAATAAAATAAGTAAATAGGAAAATTTATCGGACAGGTCGTACAGGAATTTACACAAGGGCCGCATGCGCGCATGCGGACCCTAGAACATCGTACGGTTAAAATACCTTTTAGTATGAAGAGGCTTCCAACTTTTGAAGACCGATATATGTTTCTAGCGACACTTTCCGACCCCGCTGTGAATGTATACCCAACAGATCACTACATTGCCAATCTTATTTTCCCGTTTCGTCGCGGGACTCTCCGGTCGAATCGAGCGAAACAAACGAATGGGAGGGTAGGCTTTTAGGAAGAAGAATGACCCGTCTGAATGGTCGGCAGCCTACGCTCCTCAAACTCTTAGAGCCATGGGGCAGCAGGAGGCTTCCGGAGCAGGCATAAATCAGGAGCGGCATGATGGCGGGAGAGTATCCCATGATGCTCCTCGATGGGGAAATATCCCGGCGCCGAAATTCCGTAACAAAGTCGTCCCACTACACCTCTCCTATTCCTTTCCACTCTTTCTTCCCATCTCACAAACATCCGTCTCAACCTTCCCCATTATTTCTTCCTCTTCTATCGTTCCTTCCTCTCCTTCCATTTCTTTTTGCTTCCCTTTCCTCTTCTCACCCGTTTCCTTCAGTTGTCGTACCTCTTTTCCTTCCTGCTAGCCGTGTCACTTCCTTTCCCTCTTCATCGTTGTTTCTTCTCTTCCATTTCTCACATTTTGTCCTTGTTTCGGCTTTTAGCAAGTGCCTCGCATAAGATTTCTCATTCGTCTCTAGAAAATGTGATATGTTTATATTCATTTCTATGCAGTAAATAAAGTAACCGAGAGCTGTGTCCTAAAGTATTTATAACAATCATGTAAGATTAGATGAGTGCGAAACTCATGATGGATGTTGTATTAAAAGAAATCTTGGTTGTTGTAATAGATTTTTTTTTAATTACTCCTAAGATCCGTTTGTTCTGCCCGGAAGAAATTAACGAAAACATGCGCGATCACTAGATTAGAAGATCATTTCATTTTCCATCAGTAACGCACCGATGAAGAAAGTATTTCGTCGCCGTTATAATTATTTTCTCTCCTCGATGCAATTTGCAAAACTTTTCTTATCTTTTCCATTTTCGATTAAAATTATAATTTAAAAACGCTTTTATTCTATGAGAATGAATAAGTTTCATTCAGCTCCAGCTAAGCTTTAAGAAATCTAGTCGACGGTTGATTGGTAAACGAATCAATAACAAAGCAACATACAGAGATGATAAAGTAAAAGGCAACGGCAATGAAATTCTACAGTTTGTGAGACGTATGCTTACCGCTACTCATACTTTACATACCTCATCCTCACGGTTGTACGTACCGGATACTCAGTCCAGTACCCCGGGTATTCAGAAAATGATGCTTAATGTAAGAGTACTCGATCCTCAAACTTGGATTCTCTGTTCCCTAGTAGAAGCGGACATGAAAGTAATCTGAAAGGATCGGTACTCGAACCCGTATCTTCTACTACTACGAAGTCTCCTGAACGGTTAATAGTTCTGGCTCGATAGCTCGATTGGCTAGAGCGATCACTCGGAAAAGGAAAGATTCGATTCGAGTTCGAATCCCCGTCCTGCCAGACTTTTTTTCATATCCGTTTCTCGATATTAATATCTCTAGGCGCATACCTTAATGTGCTAACATACCTTTCACTCTCTTGTTTGGATTCTCTAGTTCTGATCCTTAAAAAAGTATACGGATCTTTGTTGCATACTTTGTAAAGCTACAACTTTATACGAATTAGAGGCGTAATAGTGATAGCGTTGCGCTTTAAGGGAGTTGTCATGAAGAGAAGAGAACTATTGGTCTAAAAAAAGGTACCAAATCGGCACGTCTGAATATTGTGGATAATTGACTTGGTTGGCTAAAGCATTCGCCCAGGGAAGCTCCAGGTTTGAATTATACATTTTTCTCATCCATTTTTCCTCGGTAGTATTCCTAGAAGCGCGTTTTACGTGCAAAGCTCCCTTTCACTCTCCACTTAATGCCTGTGATATTTTATGCATCAAATACCTTTTGCTGTAAGTGTAAACATTTAAAATGAAGGGATTAGGAGATTAACCAACATGAGGGGTTTAGGGCAACTGAAGAAACTCAAATTTGCTTACAATCTTGTTGTGAGATACACCCAAATGTTAATCAAAATGGATATAGACAGACTATTGCAATATCAAAACTTTTCTTTTACCCAATTTAACAAAAGTAATGTTTACTGCTTTATAGAGAAGTTGTCAACTTTAACTTCGCGGTAGTAAGTTGAATGAATGTAATAAAAGATTAATCCTTATAGATCCTTATTTTGTCGAAAATGAGACTGTGAAGTCTCGCCTTCCATTTAAGTTATGGTAGTTACACCGTCTTTTTTTTAGGTTTGTCTCTATTGGGAGGTCATATTTTCCCTTCTGTCATCGAACCCTTTATTTCCTATTAAAAGGGTTTAAACCTCATAAACTTTCCCCTTTCTACGCTCTTGTGTGAAATACAAGCCTTAATAGAAGACGACATTCCAAGATTGGAGATCTTTCAGAAGTGAAATGGAAAAGTAAGCCGAAGAAGCTATAAAAGCAGCTGAGAAAGTTCTGTAACTGTTTGGGACTACCAAAGGGTTTTAGCTAAAGAAATAATGGAATCTATTATCTTTGCCTCGAGATCATGGATGCCTGAAATGTCACCATCTATAGGAATAACTACACTTTTACAAAATTTATTGGGTACCGCAAAAGATAAAGATGATATTTTACATACATTCTTGCGTAGGTGTATGATATTCCCTATTCCGAATTTGGTCTGAAATACTTTGAATAGACTAGACGAAAGGTCATCTCAAGGTTTGTACGTATCAAATCTGGAAGATTTCAGCAATCCAGTCTTGCCAGACACATGGAGGAATTTTCAAATAATATTTCCATGATAACCTGAATTTGATTTGTATTTCCAGTAGCGGTGTAAGTGCTTTATAAAATTCACACATTCGCAAAAATAGAAAATGCCTATTGAACTCTAATCTCGAATTTAACTTAAATGTATACAGAACACTTGATTTTGTTTCTCAACTGTTTTCCCCCGCGTTTTGACGTATTTGCGGCTCGCGAACATTCTGCCTTTACCCTTGAGAATTTCTTCATGGATGTCAAAATGAGCATTTATCAGTATAAAATTGTTGATGGGTTTTGCAGCTATCATAATATTAATTTTGGAAGAAATAGCGATTGGAAAAATGTAGGACTGTGAAATTGTCTATGAATATCTGTTTTTCTATGATTCTCCATTACTGTATGATGATCTATAGATGTTCATGAATTAATTTTCAATTATTAATGATTTAATTTGTAACCCCCATTGCTTTTTTCATGTCTTTCAACCTTCTTCCTCTCCTTCCCTTTTGTCAATTACCCCAACTGCATGTAGTGAATATTGTTTGATACATTTTAAAATTTGATGTCTTAATTTGTAAGTCCCATCGTTTTCAATCTTAACACCATTTTCCCTCCCTTCCTTTATGACATTTAACCTAAATACAAGTGTTTAATGTACCCGATGTTGTCTCACAGCGCCGAAACCGGTCAATCCATTAAAGTTTATGCGGAATTCACCATGGCATTTCTTATTTATCATTAATGTAAAGGTGGTATATTTATCAAAATTAAGATAGGTTTGGTCAAACTGTACAAAGTGATTATGAATGGCATATTTCACTCATAGAAATATAAAAATATCTTAAAGCATTTACCTAGATGCTCTAAAACGCCTACTTGTATTTATAAAAATCCGGCACTAAATTATAGAGTATTTATTAAGGCTTATGGCACAGGATTGTAATATATATGGTGTATCTCAAGTAAAAATGAAATAATGGACGCACGAACTGTGAAAGGTTGGCCATCTAGCCATAAACTTTGTTGCTGCTGCTTGCCCTTTTCGCAGAGTTTCTCAAGAAAGAGTGACTTGTTAGTCTCAATTTTGTCCCAATAAAGTCGTATCTATCAATCTACCTATTTCACTATCTCTCCATCCTCCATCTTCGTTCCCATTTCTTCTCTTTCCTTTCAAACTTTCTCTTTCCTTCAACCGCTCCGTCAGTCTAACTAGTTTGGAAGAATTAAGCCTCTCTGATACGCCGCAATGGCTTGACATCAATTCTTTGGGAAAGAATCGAACAAAAGCGAGCAAGAGGCGAAAAAAACTCTGCCAACAAGTGAAGGGGCATAAAAATAAATCGCCTTTAAAATGGCTATATATTTCTCTCTTATCCCTTTTTTCTTCGGAAAGTTTATTTAGCCTTGCGAAAACACAATGGAGTGACGTAAAAACGTACGGGTTGAGTCGATGATTGCTCTGATTGGCAGCGGTGTTAGAGAAATACGTCATGGAGCAGAAGAACGCTCTTGCGTAACCTCCTTATGAGGGATTAATTAATAGGGGTTCTATTGAAGGAACGAATTTGAAAAGAGAAAGGAATTTGTAAGGCCATAGAATGAAAAATTTCAACGTGAACCTTGGTCAATTGATATTTTTAAAGAAGAAAACTTGAAAACAGATGCAAAAGTCAACAACTAAACTTTAGATGTACAGAGATGTCTTGGCTAACGATTTTAATCCAGACGGGCGTTTTTAGCCTATTAGAGTCCCGTCGTACAGAGAGCATATCAAGGAATCATTACGGTACAATATGCGTGCCTGTTTTGATATAAAATGTATTGAAAGCATACATAGCAAGAAGAACCAGCCCACAGATATATTTGAAAAGAATGAAAAAAATTGCAGAAATATTCCTCGGGATCACTTTACTTTATGGAATTTAAAAATGACAGATAGCCTGTTTGGAAGCAGGAGAAAGGTGTATATGGAGGGAAATTCTAGAAATTAGTTGGTCTAAGAGGAAGAGGGACAACTGGTGGATGTGATGGGACATATGAGTTACTTAGTTCATGCACTGAGACACAAAAGGGCTGATTAAAGTAGTTTTAGAGGGAAAAGTGTTAGAGTAAAAATTAGAGAACGACCGAGGAGATAGTACCTACATGACATCCAGGCAAAAATAAAGGGTGGATTCAAACCATGGACTCAAGAAAATGGTTGAAAATAGGATCTCCTCTCTGCAACGACAAGGCTTTGCTTTAAGATTATGAGTAACGATGGTAGTTGAAATAACTTCCACAATGGAACATTGGAAACACACACTTCAGTCTATTTTAATCATGCTTATTACTATTCATTATCACAAAATCCATTACATATCGGGAAAATCCGAGTCGTAACGAACCCGGCACTGAAATCTGGTACCTTGGGTTTTGAATACTAGCACAGCACTAACAACTCTGCCACCCTCAACTGGTAGCATATGTGACATACATTGCGTGGAAAATCCAGTTTCTTCCTAGCCGCAATAATGAGCATGGCATTGTATCATCAGCAGCATTTTTACTAATGTAAATGCTTAACGGGTAGATTTAATTTTATAAAGAGATATTTTATGACAAAAATTCCGTAATTCATGGGAATCCAAAATCATGGGAACGTGCCGTGCCTCGATAAAAATTTCAAAATGTATGCGGTAAAAGAGACAATCATACAGGGCTCTTATGTATAAAGATATTGGAGATATTTCTTAAGCCGATGGTGAGTGACTGATACCTCACATGGTGACCAGATTAAGAAAACCGTCGCTTTGGAAAAACACTGCTCCAATATGTATTTTAATCGCTAAGGTGTGATCCTCATGTGTTACTAAAGGTCCGTTGCTACATACAGAAGAGCCAGTAATTAACCTCTGAAGATGACAGCTCAGCTATTGCAATTCGTGTTGTTTATTTTTCACCGGTCTTTACGTATCTGGTCACCGAACTTAGGAATAACTATTTTTCATAGTAGACTTTCGATAATTCCTAAGCACAGTTCTGTTGAGGTTCCGTGCATGAATGAGATCCTCAGCTAGTGCAACGTAAGACTAATTAAATATATTTCCCATCACTCAGAATCACCAGCGCCTAAATACATTTTCATTAACCGCAATACAACTACCCATTGAACCCTAATTGTAAAAAGCGATCAAATAATTCTTAAAATCTAAGATAATTTACGAGTGTGCAAGAATAAACAGTATCCTATTTTGTAAAAGTTCTTTTTAAATTATTATGGGTGCACATGCATAAGGAATGGAAAAATCTTCGTTGATAAAATACTCCGATGATCAGTGTGTTCATCTACTGAAAAATACTCTTGGCAGGGTTAGACTGAGGTCCCTGGTAAGGATTCACTAACTCATGGAATATTTTAACGGCGGGGAAATATTAATTCCCTGATAAATACGATATTATTATCAGGGTCATTAGACGAAATAAGTAATATCGTAGCCCAACATACTAGTCACTAGTGCTTCACATACTTGAAATCATTATATATTGGTGGTAATCTAAGACGACTATAGGCCTTTCTACTTTATCTGAGGAAGGTAGAAATCTATTCGTGATTATAATGTCCCAAGGTTTAAGCGTTGTATTTAAATTTATTTAAATTTATGTACATTTAATAACTAATAACTACATTTCTAACTTCAGAGACCTGATGAACATAAAGGGAAAATTTATTCCACCATTCCATAAACTAGGAATTATTTTTATGCGTGTTACGCTGCAACAGAATAAGATAGAGTGATTAATTATGACTTTAATGGTGAGAAATACCCATATAACCCCAGAGGTTATACTACCTGATTTGGATTGGAGAACTCATGTAGACAAAATCGTGATTAGATGAGAAACTTAAGGGAAATTATGATGAGAAACTTAAAGGAAAGTAGTACAAAAGCGTAAGAGTTAGGATACAAAGCAATAGTGAGGCCAATATTAGAATATGAGACAAATTTATGTGATCCGCAAGATAAAAATAATATTAAAAAGGTCGTTAAAGTGCAACGCAAACCTGCTAGATATTCATTACGGATATGCAAGAAATAAGATAGCGTAACGGAAATGTTAGAATTTCTTGGTTGTAAAGTATTAGAAAAAAGACAAGGTAAGAAACGGAGGCGAGGCTTGGGATGAGTTGAGAAGTAGAATAGAAGAATCGATTTATATTGATTGATGGGTTCATAAGCAGAAGTTAAAACTGAGAAAGAAAGCAACATATTTAGCTAAGTATTAATTCATTAATAGAGGGATTTCAGAGTGGAACTGTTTGTTTGAAGAGGTCTTCATACCATTACCTAAGGATAAAAAAGAATTTAGAAAAATGTGTAAATTTTATTGAGATGTAGAATTCTAAATTTTCTAAATATGTTATTTAAATTTAGACTCGATGTAATGTAAAGGGTGTAACAAGTGTTAGAGATTTTCTATTGTGTATTTTTTATATTCTTAAATAAGTGTATATTGTGTTATTTGATTAAATTGACTCCAGACTTCTAAACGCGGCCAAATTTTGTAAACAAATAAATGGGGTCTTAATTGCTCAAGAATGAGGTAGAGCTATTTTTTGCCATTGGCATGCATATAGTGTACGTAATGGAGCATATAATGTCAGTACTATAATTGACTTTCTTGAAACTTCTGAACTATCAAATATGAAGATCAAAAGTTTTGTTTCCGTTGAATGGAAACGTTCTTGTATATCTAAACCTGGCAACTTAGGATACTTTTATCACCTTTTTTTGTCATACTATTGACTTGTGGCTCAAGTCAAAAACTTTATTTACATATTTTTCGTAGATACTTTAAGGTATATTTTTCATAGAGTATGTTTCAACGCATACACGTATATCTTATATATTTAACTTCAAATTTTGTTGACGAACATTTCCAACCAAGGAAAAAAATGATTCAAAATACGCATAGCAAAAAAGACAAATTTTTCGTATTTATGTCACGAGGATAACATCACGTACACTGATCAAAGTGATTTAGTTTATTTCATCTGATCAACTAGAATGTAGCGGCACCAAATGGACTCAATCCCAATCTGTTTAGTTACAATTTTCGCCCGTTTGCTAACCGTCACGTACTTCGCAAAAGCTTTTCCCCGTCAGAAACCCTATGATTTATTTATCCAAATCCTTTCAAAGGTATTACTAACCGTTTGCTCCTAAAAAGGGACGGTCACTAATTAAAACAGCGGCGTTAGCATCCCTTCTCGTATTTATGCAAATAATTGTCAATTTCGAACGCCCAGATCTCCGCCGGCCGGGGGTCTCCGTATCCCTTTTTTACGCCATACCCTGAGTACCGCTAGAGAGAAGGGTCTCGTCTTTTTTTTTAGCCCTTCAACCTCCCAATTACCCGCAAAATCAATTAGCGTCTTTCAATTATCCAAAAGGCAAACAAATGCCGGTCATTTTGGCTCCGAGCCAAGGGGGTTTTTACGCCCCTGGCCGGTTTAGATAGCCCCTGGAGCAAACCTTAGGAAGGGACGCAGTATCGGAAACCGATTTTCGTTCAAGTGGATCCCACTTCTTCAGCTGCAAAGCACCGGCGTTGACGCGGACGCAATGCTTCCCGAAGCTCCATGCAAGTTCGGGATGAATTAACTAGGCTGCACCCTCCTCCAACAATACGGACTATGCGGAAGCACGGTTAGGAGCGGTCAAAACCGCTCTTTTTCGCATGCATTAGCGGGCTCCGGGCTTCTGCGTGTCGTAGCTGACCCCAACGTTTGGGCTTCGGACGTTTCGCTGAGTCAAATTGTGAGGACGTTCCAGGAAGAATATTTCTGGCCGGCGCGGTCGGCGGAGTTTAATGGAAAATTTGTCGATTAGTAGTTTAGGTGGCGGAAAATTATCGCTGTGAGCTATGAACTGGTCTGACTACGCGGAAGGAGTTTTAATTGAAAAAACATCGCCATATATCTTCGAGAAGCCGCTCATATGGCGCGAGGGATTACGAAATTAATAGATTTAGATGAATTGCGCCCTCTAACTGGATTTCTGACAGGTTTCCCATGTGTTTGAAATTTTATTCTAGATTTGTCACTGGATAATTGTGTAATCTGTCATTCTTATCGGTTCACTTTTTCTTTTGTATCCGCATTTCCATCTATCTCAAAATCATGACTAAAGTTATGAAATATATATAAATCAAAATGTTTTTGTATTGAGCATAGATAAAATGTTACGATGGTGTCGGATGCATGAACAATAAAAGAACTTTCAAGGATTACAAAGACAGAAAAACTTGGTAATATCCACAACATAAAAGGTTACTACGACCGGTTACAGCCACAAGCCATCATCAGGTCATAATAAACTTTTATTTTATGGATATTACTAAGATTTTCTTTGTCATTGTAGAATGACTTTCCACAAATTTCAGCCAAAGAATCTATAATTTATCTAGGATTACCTTGAAATGTTATAATTACACAATATGCAGTCGCTGAATCTAATTTATTCATGAAAAATCCTTTACAACTATGTAATATGAAATCCGAGAAAGGAATCTTTGACATAAAACTATTGGAACTAAGTGATTACTTCTAAAGAGCTACTAAATAAGCATAGGTTTACTCACAAGGAAAAGGGTTAAGGTGGCTTGGCGCGATAAGGCGTGCACCTACGGAAATTCCCAAGGAGAAACGGACATGAAAAAAGTCTGACGGAACCGGTACTTGAACCCGGGTCTCCCAATCGCCCGTTGGCTGCTCTCATCAGTAAGCATAGGTTTATTTGACAGATTTAAACATTAGCAACTTCACGAAAGAAACTTTTAATAATCACTTGACTGTAATAATAATAACACGCCTCATTGAAGAGTGAGATTCGTCTTACGTCTGACTCTTTATCTAGCATGAGGTTTATTCGTTTATTAATTCAATTGTTAGAACTATGAACTTTATTGTCAATAACTAAAAAGCTGGTGTTTCAATTTTTACATTTATTTGGCATGGGTGGATGACTATTTGTTAACCACAGCGCCTCACCAAGAGAGACTTAAAATAGTATAATAGCATAGTATATAAGAATAATATAATATATAAGTACGATATTTGGCTCATCCTGCGGCAATAATATATTTTAGACAGAATATGTAGCCCCAAGCAAATCTATTTCGAGTTTTCTTGCCTATTTTGACTATTACAACAGACACCGACCGTGAAATACCAGATTCATACTGTGACCACTTACTGGATTTAAGTAAAGCCGTCATCCCATATATCGATTATCTACATTAGGGATCCTTTGAGTTAATAACGACGATCCGAATTCGATAGATATTATTCTCACTACATAATCGGTCTTTATTCAAAAGTTTTAACTCGTGAATTATTTATTCATCATTCCGGACGATTTTTTTTAATTCTAGGTATGTACATCTCGCTGGATATAAGTATCAAGCAAGGTTTTGTCTTCTGAAAGAGTAATTATTAAGTAATACATGCATACCTTGAAATGACTTTGAGATTCACATAGTATAATGCAATCTATATGTCAGAATACAAGTATTTTTTGTCAATGAAAGTTGAGCATAACAGAAAGTTTTTAATTTGGTGCCTAGTAAATACATTGGATTTACAGTCAACTGCGTGTACGGTATTAGTATAATGTGATATTAAATTTAAATACATATTTTGAGAAATTAAATTAATAAAACCAAATTAAGATTTTCGTGAAATTTTCAAAAGTATCTTACCGATTCATTCATTCATCAACACAACTGATAAGCATGGCTCAGAAATTCCATCTGAAAATAGAAACATATTGCATAAACGACGCTTTCTCTACTTGTAAGGGTGTGTTTTTAATTTATTCCTCGAATCTAAGTTCGGTAGACCACGCGAAACTTAAAATGCGAATATTTTACCCACACATCCCTTCTTTCTCTTTAATGTTATCATATCTGAAATCTCTTTCCCTCTTTGACCTCCCAAACCCCATTTCATTATCATCCCTCTTTCGAGAGTCCCGAATATCTCCGAAAACAGCACAGGCACGTTCTAAGCTCTCCCTTCCTGCATTTGCCCGCACGTGGAGCCATTAGGAGAGCGTCGCTCATACATACATATACACGAGATACGAAAGCGGACCAAAGTGACCGTCGTTAAGTGGGAATTAGCGCCCGTTCGAGTCCCAAATCCATCGACAACAACTCTTAGCTGCTCTCCTTCGACGTGGCCAATCCACACTAAACCATCATATCCATTCCATTATTTAAATCTAAGTGATGCCAGGCAGGTTGATACGTGTTAATGAACGTGAAAACACAGGGAGGAGCTAAAATTACGTACACGCTTTTAATTATCCATAATCTTTCATTAGCATGTGGAGAGACATCGAATTTCTTGAATCTTGCGGCTTTTTGTGGGCCTCAAGCAAATTGAGTCGAAATTGTAGAATTGTCGAAAGGCATTTTAAATTTCCAGGTTTCCCGATATGCTTTATGCCTGTGCGGTGATTTTATTGAGAAGATGCTTTGAATAGAAATTCAACCAAATGGATACGTATTAAAACGAGATTTTTAAAAGACGTATGAGTAAATTACTAAAAATATAAAGTAATAATATTTATAAAATGTTTAAATCTTTAATTAAATCATATTTGTTAAATTTTTCAAATAATTTTTAAACTTCGTCTTCAGTCTTCGATTTGGCACTATATCTTACTCTTCCATATTATATGATGATGATATTGAACATAGAATCTGATCATAATAAGTCATTATTTCATCGGAACTGGAGCGTTTTGTGCCCTTGTTTGTTATAAAGCAATAGAATGCAAACAAAAATCAAAAATTTGAAGGATCCTTCTGTAACCTTATTATTTGTTTATCGAAAAGAAAAAGGTCTTAAGAAACCTGATTATGAAAAATCTATCAATTTCGTTATGATTAGTGATATTATTTTCTTTTACATTTACAGAATAATGAATGAGAACACTCATGTTTCCAATGAACGAAACCATACTAAGGTTTCCTGATAGCCGTCTGGGTAGCGCGTTCGTCTCTGAATAATTGGGACTGGGGTTCTATTCCCAGTGAGTACCCGGATGTGCGTAATAAAATTAGTTGTCGAATCACATTTAACGATACCAATGTTAATGGGAACCATGATAGAGTTTTAATTTCTAACACATCCTGACATCCATTCATTTGGATGCAACCAAACAAAGTGTAATTAGGTGCTAATAGCGTTCTTCTTAAAACAATGCTCAAATTCTTCTCAGCTTGGTATTTGCAAGCTCAGTTTACTCGATTATGTGGTTGCATAATTCATAAGTTATAGGAGTTAGTTAAGAGATATATGCCTATCTCCTCGCGCATAGCAATCTCTGCTACAGAGCAATACACATGTTATAAATATATAAGTTTAAATACTTGCTGTTAAGCAACGAAAAAATCGTACCATGCATGTACCAAAACCTTGATAAAAATATAGTATTAAATATGGTTCAGGATGTTAAATATTATTACAAATAAATGTGCAGCAGTTCTAGTTTAGAAGTAGAAGTAATTTTTAAAAGTACTTCGACAGCTGAGGTAATTTCGCGCATCAGTTCCAGCCGGGAATCGAACGCGTTGCCCAAATGGCTTTTCGGAGGCCCGAATTCTAGCGTTTAAGGAACAAAAAACTGGTTATGACATCTATTAAAGCCACTTACAAGAGCATACATAAAATAGTAATCCATTTGATATTTTCTTTCATTCAATCTTGTTTTGCCACACTTCTGAATCCATGGACCATTTGAGATGAGTTTCATTTTCAGAAATAAATTGTCAAGGGTAAATTTGCAATTGCAAAAACTAGAACAGGGGTTAATTAAAAAGGGTACGGGAATAGCTTTCGGAGGTTTAATACGGCTAAGAACCCATTCATTGAGTTTATTTACACAAGTAGAATGACAAATAATGGATTCATAAAGGATGCGAATAGTTTATTCATCAGCAATAATGCAACTATGAGGAACTTTATATTTATGAATCCAATTTTTACCGTGAAACGTTTTTCAAATATAATAATAAGAGAAATTCTCATTGCTCTGAAAAGAGAATATTCTATAAAAATATATCTATTGAAGGTTATTTGTTCAAAATTCAATCTCCCTATCTTTTTACTTCTGTACAGACGTAATGAAATCGAATCGAAATGCAATCTCTTTGTTGAGTAAATATTGATGCTCAATGTTCATTTTCAGATAGAAAATGTGTATTCCATTCCATTTAAATTACTGGCAATTGAAGGATCGGGTTTTTGGAAGCATAGTGAGTAACGGAAATATTAAGGAATTGTTTGATGATATGTGGTTGGTAACTCACTTCATGTAGTGTCCGCTAGTTGTTTTCGATCTACAATAGTGAAGATTAGATGCATGAAAAAATTATCCTGTTTCAACCGAATTGAAATTATAGAAATTTCCTTACAGAATATTCACAATGGGTAAAAGTTGCTAAATAATTAATACATTAAAAACTGCTAAAGATATTTTAATGTAATTTTCAATCTGTCATTGACCACATTTTCTAATTAGTTATGTCGAACAAAATGTCCTTCTCTGATATAACTATGTCTTTTACGGACAAATAATAGCCTTGCTACACTAATTCCTCGCTCAATTTTGGATTGAAAAATATTAATAGCTGTCCTCGGAGTAGTTCGAACCTGAGACTCCAAAGTTGAATGGATAGCACACTATCTCCTACACCACCGGCGTCGAAAATGCTATTATAACGACTCTTCGTTGATTTATGTTTCGGAAATTGAGTACGTTAACTATTTTATTGTCACATGAGTGTGTACCAGACGTGGAGAAACTACGCTTTAGGATCCGCATTACCTCTTGTTAGTTTCTTTAGTGCGACTTCCTCACCGACGGAAATTGATAACATGAATGACTATTGAATGAGAAATTCAATAAGCAAAATTCATAGATTTATTTGCGTTAAAAATAATGTGAATTATTGTTACGTAGACGTATACATAGATATCTTATATGTGATAACTGCGATATTTCAGAGCATATACTTTTCACTCATCAGCTCTGACCCCCGAGGAATGATCTGTACCAACGGTAGGAAAATGCGGCTCCCATTGAAACTTAAGATCTGTATTTTTATTTCAGAACTTTTTACTCAATATTGTTAAATATGCTAAGTAACTTATATTTGGTTAGATAGTTTTATTCGAAAATCGTGTTCCAGAAGTCAAAATACCGTTTGCAATTGTCAATAATAGTCTCACGAAATTGCTGCGGCTGATTTAAAAAAGTTACGCCAAATTCCAATATTTGATTAAAGTTATNGGATTTAGAATTGATAAATAAATGCCAAATGAAATCAAACGCATTTACATAAAAAAAATAAAATTACCAGCGCTTTAAAAACAAACATTGAAAGTTGAAGTTGAAATTGAAAGAAGTTGAAATTTATTTTAGAAATCCCTTCGACTTAGATTGAAGTCACTGTATTGCTACCTGAAGTAAACACGGCTTCGTAACTCAGATGATGTATCTAGGCAAGCCGAAAAGGTTTATGAACTGATTTTACTATCGAACGAAAAAGTATCTTTATGGTTGTTATGCTAGCTTGTATTGGCTAAAAATTGGCATGTAAAATATTATTTTCTGCGAAAAGTCACATATTTATGCAGCCCAAATTTACTTTTTGAGTTATATAAGTACAGGCCTCGGAACATGAACTCCGTAGCAGATAATACGTGCCATTTGGCTCGTCGTTAGGCCTCGCGTAAAAAGTTAGGCAAAAGAAAATCACCACGTGTTCAACGTTATCCCAAAAGTTTGGCATAGTAATACAGAGAGCATCAGGATGCCAGGATGGCCATAAAATACTTTACGGCATGATTAAGTTAATAATCTCATAAAAATGTACGGTTCCTAAGTAACCATAACGGAGAGCCTTATACCTGAAACTTCTCAACTAACCTATCTTTTATTATATCCTTTGAATGGCTATCGACGTTACGCTGGCCTTGTTCCTGCCGTCAATGCTCAATTTTTTACGCCCCTCTCGGAATCTGATATCCTCAGTCGTCGCGCATAGGGAAAAAACACGCTCGAAATGCGAAATCTCGTCATGCGCCGACGATGATGAAAAGGCCAACTGGTCCTGGGGACTTGGAGGGGTTATCCCTGACGGAAGGGGATTCAAGTAATGGTAAGGGGATATTCTTCAGCGGCAGAGAAGGAGGTCGGGTCTAAAGAATCATCAAGATAGGGGTGTCTACATTTCGACCCATGGGCAGGGGAGGGTTCTCCAAGGGCGGCCGTCGCGTTCACGGTTCGTCCCGACCAACTTTATAGTGCAAAGGGCCGTAAAAATATTTTCATAGCCAGCCTATCACGAGCCAGAGTGCGGATTTTGAAAGAAAAATGTAAATGTCTTATATATTTATAACTTACAAAGCACTCATGAATATAGTAGATGTAATAATATTAACTGATTGAAAACAAGATTGATTTTGGGTGTTTTATTCTATTTTATTTATGGGTATTTGTAATATATAATAAAGGTAATATAAATCCAAATCTCATTGACCCAATGCTTGCCCATCTCCGATCTATTCAATATTCTTTGGTCATCTAGTTTAATCACTCGAGATTGGTATTTTCTGCTTCCTGAATCACAACTAAGATGGTCCCAAGTCAATTAGTTACCACCCTAATACACTGAGGGCATTCTCCCCGCCCTTTCGTCACAGAAAGCACCCATCAAAACGAAAGCCTTGGATCCTATTTTCCTCCCCTTTCAATTAACCAACATCCGTTACAATTTTTCCCCCACGATCGCCGATGTTTTCCCATCCTTTCTTAATGACCCCAACTTCGTCCCCATTCCGTTCCTGATTGCACCTTTTATATTCCTCTTATCCGTTTCGTCGCCTGTGTGTGAAGGTGAGGGCTTCCTTATAGCCCCTCTGGAAGGGGTAAATGACACGGATGGTGTCCCATGCATGTCTCTGTATCGTCGCGAGTCGGTGGGCCTGATGAGGCCCGGATGGGTGGGCCACGGCTGCACATTACGGCAAGACGTATAAAAGGGGCGTGGCGGCAACTACCTCCAGATTGGATTATTTTGAATCCGAAATCTCTGCGCTTAGTGTCGTTTACTTTATGACTCCCCGCGCTTGTTTCCCCTCGGGTGCGGAAAAAAAACTCGGGGAATCAAGCGTAATTACGTTAATAGCGTATTGTGAATGGCAAACGTGGATGGAATATGTAATCGCTCCCCTGGATGGTTATGGTTCGATCAAATGTTTCCTGGGGAAATGAAAAAGTGTACTTTGGAGTGATTTAAAGCGACATTTCTGATGTTCTTCCCCGTGTTTTGACTCATATACGGATGCTTTTTGACTATTGCATTAGGTGTTGAACTTTCGAAATGTCTCCGAATAATATTGGTTCAACGGACCAATGTAAAATCGCCATGTATCATTTTCATACTGAATGTTATGAGTATATTAATTTAGTACATACAAGGTGTACAAAATATGTACGCAATCTGCAAATGCTAAATATTGTAGTTTGTATCGGCTTATAATTATATTCAGTACGATTGAATATTACAGACAGAGTAGATATGATACTTATAAAACACATACGACCACAAAGTTATCTGTGAAGACATGTGTAGCATTGACTTGAATTGACTTGGTGTTTATTTATGCTGAGCCAGATGAAGCCGAGTGCCCCCCTCTTCCTCTGGCCCAGCGCTCTTTCTAATACTCAAGCACATATATACAATTTGTACATGTGCGTAGGTAATTACAATTATAGATATTATTCTCTTTGTAAGGAAGCTCTTTGATTGGTACATACATATATAGGAAGATAAATAAAGAAAATGAAGGTAACACTCGCACATCCCTCAAATACACATCACACAGCTCTGAGATGTATTAATGTGCATATTTACATGTTCATAAGTATATATTTTTATGCATAAATAGGTAAAAAGAAAGAGTCAGATACCGTTAAAGACTTCCTAGGAGGGAGCTATAAGTTAATGATTATTTTGTGAATGTTTAAAAAATTATGCTGCAAGTAATGCAATTTATGTATCTGAATTATCTCTAATATTTAAATGATTCAAACCCATGGTTACTTGTAAGTAATGTATAATAAGGACTGATTATGACAACACGGGGTAGAGGCAACTATCAAAAGTTGGTCATATTTTGGCCAGGATTTAGAATTGATAAATAAATGCCAAATGAAATCAAACGCATTTACATAAAAAAAATAAAATTACCAGCGCTTTAAAAACAAACATTGAAAGTTGAAGTTGAAATTGAAAGAAGTTGAAATTTATTTTAGAAATCCCTTCGACTTAGATTGAAGTCACTGTATTGCTACCTGAAGTAAACACGGCTTCATAACTCAGATGATGTATCTAGGCAAGCCGAAAAGGTTTATGAACTGATTTTACTATCGAACGAAAAAGTATCTTTATGGTTGTTATGCTAGCTTGTATTGGCTAAAATTGGCATGTAAATATTATTTTCTGCGAAAAGTCACATATTTATGCAGCCCAAATTTACTTTTTGAGTTATATAAGTACAGGCCTCGGAACATGAACTCCGTAGCAGATAATACGTGCCATTTGGCTCGTCGTTAGGCCTCGCGTAAAAAGTTAGGCAAAAGAAAATCACCACGTGTTCAACGTTATCCCAAAAGTTTGGCATAGTAATACAGAGAGCATCAGGATGCCAGGATGGCCATAAAATACTTTACGGCATGATTAAGTTAATAATCTCATAAAAATGTACGGTTCCTAAGTAACCATAACGGAGAGCCTTATACCTGAAACTTCTCAACTAACCTATCTTTTATTATATCCTTTGAATGGCTATCGACGTTACGCTGGCCTTGTTCCTGCCGTCAATGCTCAATTTTTTACGCCCCTCTCGGAATCTGATATCCTCAGTCGTCGCGCATAGGGAAAAAACACGCTCGAAATGCGAAATCTCGTCATGCGCCGACGATGATGAAAAGGCCAACTGGTCCTGGGGACTTGGAGGGGTTATCCCTGACGGAAGGGGATTCAAGTAATGGTAAGGGGATATTCTTCAGCGGCAGAGAAGGAGGTCGGGTCTAAAGAATCATCAAGATAGAGGTGTCTACATTTCGACCCATGGGCAGGGGAGGGTTCTCCAAGGGCGGCCGTCGCGTTCACGGTTCGTCCCGACCAACTTTATAGTGCAAAGGGCCGTAAAAATATTTTCATAGCCAGCCTATCACGAGCCAGAGTGCGGATTTTGAAAGAAAAATGTAAATGTGTTATATCTGCCATTATGTCCTTACAGTGTCCTCCACGCCGAGTCGATCTCTCGTGATAAACAGACCAAAGCTTGAATTTATTAAGTCGTGAAATGTACCCGTCTGTTGACGTATACCTCGATGAGATCTTCGGATCTTGCGGAATCAATGAGTTGACTCGGAAGGAGGCTGTGCGTTAGGAATGAGAAGTGATGTTTTAAATGCATGGGATGAAAGAGAACGTATTAAAATATGAATGTGTGATTACTTAAGCGGAAGGAATGCAACAGAGTAAGATGAAAAGAAAGACTAACGCTTCTAAATGAGGCCATAAGTCCCATCAACTCGCATGCATTCATTATTGCTGTAATCAATAAAGTCAAAGACAGAGAAAGTTAAATAAAAACTCAGCAAACTGTCTTGCTGTCACGTTTTAATGAATCGAAAATCTTTCAATTGCCATTTGATTCATAATCAGGGACAGTTTATGTGGGAGTATGATAACAGAAATTACTTAAGTTTCACGGAAATTGTGTCTCATCATGCTCCCCAGTATGGGGTTCTACGAAGGATTCATCAATTGAATTTGTTCAAAATGCTTGCACAGCATTGAATCCAAACATTTAACTTCACGTGGAATTTACGCCCTTTAACTTCATCAGGGCCTCGGACCACTGATAGTTCGTGAGAGTCACCCGTGATGGTCCGATAAACAATATTGGTCTTCTTTGCAATTTTTATGTTTATTATTATATTCTGAATTCGTTCTTCCGAGTGCTCTCCTTATCACCAACATTAGGCGGCTATACGAATTTCACATAAATAAATTGAGCTTTTATGATAACCTGCCCGGAAAGTTGGAGACCTGGGTTCGAGTCCCAGTCATGTCGCTACTTTTCACTCTTGTTATTCCTTTGGGATCAGCCGTAGGACTTTATCCTGTAAAGTGTTCAAACCTTTCCTTAATCCTATTTTATATATGTTTGTATCCAGAGCAGCGCCGTGCTATGGATGCAAAGAGTGCATCGCATCCGGGCGGAGACAACTAAAGGGTGGCATCAGAAGGTAGCCAACCATTATTGTTATTATTGAACGATATTATTTGTTGTTTTCAGTGTTATACTCACGAATCATCTAGGAAAGATTTGGTGTGTAAAAAACTCAAAACACATATCAGCAAGGGGTTGAAAACAGATAATATTACCTTTTTAGTTCGCAATTATGAATAAAAACGATACGATGATGACATGGAAGCTGCTGAGGCATGAATAATTGTACCATCTTGGTCTCCTCTTGCTGAATACTATGAAAGAAGTAAATATTAGGTAATTCAGCTGTATTTGAAATAGATTCATTCTACTCTCAAAATTCTGGCTGAAAGAGTAAAGCATAGACACTCCACCTCATACCATACCTGGCTTGGTAGGCCTCGATTTTTGGGAAAAGCCTTCTGTAGATATTCTTGAAGGGCTAGGAACTCGATCTAGCTAGATGAATTCATAGAGAGAATGAAAACTATCTTTAGTACGTAATTTTGTCATGCAGTAGCGCGAATGTGACTCGTTGATGTAGAAAGTTTATATAGGATATAAATCAAAATCAAGGCATACTGTCATCAGTAGAGCATTTTTATTTAATAGCGTGGTAAGAATGGCTAGAGTGGTAAGAGTGGCAGCGTGGTTTATTAGTAAGTATTTTATTATACATTTACATTTCATTACAAATTTCAATCATATCATTCGTAATTAATTGAATATCCCTTGATAAAATTCATTAATGATCGTTATTTTTAATGAGATTCTAAGCTCATTAGGTGTGGGAGTGGATTTTTGGTGATAAAAGTAAGCGGATTAAATGGCAAACAAAGAAGGAAGTGCTGGATGCGGTGGGCGTATAACATTTTGACGAAAGAAATAATACGTGGGCAGAGGGAGTGTGTATGTCAGGTGTTGTTAGGGTATTGATTGTCTACTGAGTTACTTCTAGGATTTAAGGGAAGGACAGGAGAGCAGAAAAAAAGTTGCAAAGTAATTAAGGGTGGATTAATAGAGTTATCATGAGTTAAAGATCTTTGAGGAAATCTAATCTGAGCCTAATGTGTGGTAGAAGCATGGATTCAAACCGGAAACCGAAACCAGAAGAAATCGGAGTGAAATCAGAACCGGAACCAAAATTATTGAAATTCCTGAATCCAAGCCGAAACCGAAAACAGTTATCTTCTTTCTGCTCTCAGGAATAACATTTTCCTTAATATCAGCCAGAAGAGGATTCTACTAAATATACGCAGCTACGACTTGCAAGCTACCACTACTGCGTTTTACGCATAATCTTTGTGTATTATAATATTTACAAAGTCATCGTGCGATTTCAATTCACTGTATTTTAATGAAGTAATAATGTTCAAACATAATTCAAAATTAAATAAACTAAGGTAGACTCAAGGTTTTTGTAAGATTGTTACTAATGTTCAATGACCCCCTCCGGCCGTACGGCACACATCAACACAAAGTTAGCATGTCTTGTGTGAACATGACAGTTTGAGGTGTGACTCGGTGGAACTCCTTCATTATGTATGCCAAACATCTTATTTGTCTTTGGTTGTGTATTCTTAAATTAAATTTAGAAGGTCTTGTGCCAATAACCTTTAATGAACTACCTGGTGAGTTGCATTTTATTGGAAAGCTATCTTTTGTTCAGAGAGAAATTAAACATTGGTAATTAAAACAATAAGATAATGACTGTTGAGCATTTTAATTCTGCATTAGTTTACAGCGGTGTATCAGATATGATTAAATCCCTCGGCTGGAATTCTCTTGACTGTAGAAGACTCGTGTTTAGGCAAAGATTGTTCGAGAAATTCCTGAGTAGTGACTTACATGACGAAATACGTGACATAGTGATTCCTGCACTTAGCGAACACAATTTTCGAGACCAGAGGTCGAAAAAATTTCGTGAGATTATTGCACGAACGGATAGTTATTATTGGTATTAGACGCATAAATAGGATGAATAATTAGGGACTTTGGTGTATTAACACTCCCTGCCATACGCCTTACGGCGGTTTGCGGGGTATTTATGTAAATGTAAATGTAAATCACAGAGAAAGAAAACCTCACTTTGTAGAGTCCTTAAAATAAATTATATAATATGATTATAATATTAGGTGGCCGATGTTGAAGTGCCGAACGTCGCTCAGTTGTAACAGTTTTGCACTCTTGGAACTTCAGAACGCAAAACGCTTTCTGTGGTGGGGTCGACATCTTGAATAACACTGACGGGACTGTGGCCTCATGCGCTTAATAGAGGCTTCTGCCGGCACCATAAAAGAACTCGAGAACCTTCTTTATCAAAAGTTAGGTAGTTCATTCAAATGACATAAACCGTTTTCGCACTGCGACATTTTGAATACAGGATGAATACTTCGTAAACACCCTGTATAAACTTAAAAATTTAGAAATGATAAAACGGGCTTTAAGATGGATGTAATATTACAACTGTAGCAAAAAAATCGGTACACATCAGTTCGAGTTTGACAGGAGGAGTTTAACCGGGAATGAACCGATATTTATTTGTTGAACCGGATTGAAAACAGGAACAAAGAGTATTGCAGTTTGATGCCCTTGGTAGTAGATTCAAGTGCACGCAATTCATTATATTTACGTAAACCAAGATACGTCAAATTGTCTGTTGAATCTTCTTCGAAATTAGCTGCGGGATCCAAAACTGAACTACGGGAAGGCCTAGCGTAGTCCTCTGAATTTGACCTCTCAATATTAATCCCTCTATGCATCTAAAACTCCATTATTTATTTAGCACTACCTACTTTCCGTTTAATTAAGGAATGTTTCTGCCCTAGAGGATTACCAGGAAATATTTATCTTTTATAAATCAGAGAGAATACGGCAAAAATGTTTTCCAAGATTTATAAAATATGTCTAATCGAGTTTCCTCAAGAAAGACCCGTCTGAAGGAAACATTGCGATAAAAATAATCGAATAGGACCACCATATTGTTAAACCAAAGAAGCTGAGATCTTTGAAGAGGGAGATATATTTCTCGTTCAGCTGCAAATCTTAAGTGCCCTGATTTGTGTGAAAGATAATGCTTTAGAATTATAAAGAAAGGCCACATCTCCAACCTCGCGCGAATAATTACATTATTTACTAATTGCTTATTTGTATTGCCAAAGGATCTCCGTCCCTTTTGAGCACCTGGTGATGCCTTCTTGAATAGGGCGTTAAATACTTTTAATGGTTATCTGGAGTTTGGCTCCTAAATATCGATATATTATTATCTACAGTGTTTCCACAACATCTCACGGCAGTCTTAAAAATTAAAGTTTTCATTTACTCGGAGATCTTCGGTGGCAAAGCTATTTTCTCGAGCCCAAGGATGAAAAGAAGTGAAAAAACGCCGAAACTGGAACCCAAATCTAGCTATCCCATTTCTTAGGCAGATTTTCCAATCACTAGTTTAGTTTCCTCACGTGAAGAGTAGACGTAAATTTAGAATGTAGATCTTGTAATCTGTAAAAGTCTTCACCCACGAGAATGTGTTAATCAAGTAGCTAGCTTCAAATGAAGTTGTTTGCTCAAAAGCAAACCACGGTAGTAATATTGTTAAAAGTTCTTCGAGAGTTGAGGTCAATTCCCCGATGGAGGCACGTAGGACCCCATCGAGAATCGAACCCGGGACCGCTTTCATTGAATTCGATCGTATTATTGATTTGGCTATCCGGGAAACCTAAACGCATAGTATCTTAGGGCAAAGCAAAAATACCGAAAAAGTATTACGTGGAAATACAGAGGCACGTGTATGATGATTTCATGGAAGATTACGCTCTAGTACCCTGATATGCGTTGAAGACGTCAAGGGAACTTTAATGTATGAATAAATGATAAGAAGTGTATTTGTACTTCACCTTTCTATGACTGGTGCAGCAAGCTCTGAGGTGTGCCAAAAGTCCATAGTTCATCGGACAATTTCTGAAAGCTCATGTCTCCGTAACAACTTATGCTAAAATCAGATCATCGGGAGAAAATAACGCTGTCAGGCGCATACTTTATCTGCGTCGATAGCAAGGTCTTTAGTAATGTATCTCATTAAGGGATATGCTTAATAATTGTGTAAACAGAAAATTCTGTGTATAAATTATTAAAAGATCATCAAAATGCTATTGATTATGGCGGCTTAGTTTTATATTTTCATATCAGCAATTTTGTACTGTTAAATGTGCTATCTCCAATAGGTATATTTACTGCTGTGAAATGCACCCTGGTTTTTAGCCATATTCCTCAACATTTGAAAGATCCCGAAGAATAGGATATTGTGTATGGTGTCATATTGTGCTGATATCAGATATGATCTGGACTGATTGCTTTCCCACACACTGTATGCATTTTAATAGAGTAATGCTTCAAAATGCGATGGATCATTTCCCCATTTTCAGAAATCTTCTAATGACACTTTTCTAATGACACTTTAAAACAAGCTATTACAACTTCTGCGTGGAATAAATTTTGCTTAACGGTTCAAATCATGGACGCTTTGCTCATGGGTAAATGGCCGCTTAAATTATTTACAACCTGCTTAAAACCATTCACTCGTGTTAAACCAATTACAATATACGTATTCTAGATTGTGAGGTTGCGCAGTGGTATTCAGAATCGCAGAGATCAACAGCATTGAAGCAACATTCTTTGATAGTCTAGCTGATTATGAGATAAAAATAACAGAACCAGGTCGTAATGCACGGTTAATTCATGTAGCGTCTAAAATAATTCATGATCTCGACATAGAGCTAGATTTCAAAGCTTTGCCACATAGCTTCATACTTAATTGCATTTAATCATAACGTATTAAAATTCGTCTTACTACGCGGATTCTTGTACGGTGGATATTCTCAAAAGCGAGTAAGTAATGATACGCGTGGTATTGCCTCATTTATTTATTATACCCTAGTACTTCGGCTACGTTTGAAATTATTTTATTGCAATTCTTTTTTCATATGAGATAGAAATTCAAGTGCCATTCTTCCTGAACTTAACTCCTTATGAAGTGTAAGAATAGTTTTTGAATCATACTGCTCACTTGTTTCATTCTAAATCCCCTGAACAATGGTATATGAGCCTTTTATTAGGATTTCCAAGAATCACGATTTGCAGCAAAATATCCTCATTGCAGAATGCGTAATGAACATGCTCAATGAAATCGTGATGCTTGGTTTTGTGGAAGCAATTAAGCCAGCTCCCCAGATTTCATAAGGGGGCACGTTGGGTGGATATAATTAATCCAGAATGAGCGACTACAGAAATAATTATTGTTTGCGTTGGAAACATAATTACAAGATGACATTTTGATTTCCCCCTCGAAACGTTCAAGCCGATAGTCGTTTGTGCTTCGTTAGAATTGGAAGTAACGTATAAATTGAGATCGATAATATATAACTTCCCTTAGCATATATATGATATAATTTCATCGGCGTATTTTGGTAAAGCGGAGGTTAATCTCCATCGGCGAGATATGGCTTTAAGTGTACATAAAGCTTACCAGCTCATCCCCCTATATTTTGATGATGCAGTATTGTTGATTTGAATTTTGACACAATATGGGATACTGTATCTTCCGGATAATTTAACTTCAGTAATTTTGATGCTTTTGATAGTATGACTGTCACTACGATATGATTGATACCGAACATTGGAATTAATTTTTCTCTCTCCGTATTGGATTCTATAAAGTGTTAATCTTAAGATTATTTTGATGTTCATACGTATATTTGTTCCACTTGAGCCATTTCGGTTTACTGATGAAAGAATCTCAAACTACCTCAGTCTAATCAAATACGCCTCATTTATTTTTCTTTAAGAATTGCCTGCTAATAGTACAGAGATTAAGGTTCCAAACTTCGAGAAAGTTTTGACGGACAGTTTTCATTTTTTGACGATAAGTATGGTAGATTCGTCTGCTGAAAATCACGTCTATTCTTCTTTTGTTGCGGTCTATGGATGTAAACATCCTTCAAAACCGATAATTCCTTTGCACCGAATATATATTTATATTTGATATAAGATTCCCTAGTTCAGAAAAAGACTTGGCTTAATTCGGCATGGTTGTTTAGCGGATTGACTGGAAAGTTAGGGTTCGAGTCCATTTCGTCCATATTTTTGTTTATCCTTGGATTTTGAGGCTCAAATCTCAAGGTGAAAAGTTTAACACTTTTCCATCTTCCTAGTCTCCTATTTTTTAAAATTGCCCTTTTGTTCTACATTTTTATTGGACAAAAGTTTTTGAAATATGTAAGAGTTGCTTAACACTGCAAACTAAAAAGGACCACCGTAAAACAGTGCACGTTAAAGGTTAAGAAAACATAGAATTTCCGTATTCTCCAATGAGACCCCCGCAGATATTTCTTGCCATACCTCACATCTCACTCTACAACGGTAAATACCTCGTTTGGGAACGAGCCTTTCAAATGCTTCGATAAAGGGATAAAATCCGTTCATGAAAAGGGAGCGCACAGAACTGGCAATGGATGAAGAAAGAATCAGCCAAGGGCACGTATGGAAAAAAACATTCGGGCGCTGTTTAAACACCCCACGGATGAACAAACCTTATCTTTCGCGAGATTTAGAAGGGAGGATAAAGGGAGGGGTATGACCTTTTTGAGGGACGGAGAGGTAGAGAAAGATTCAATGGTAAACAGTCATTAAATCCTATTTGGTCGGCTGAGCAGATTTGCATACGTGTGCTGCAGGACCTCCGTAATACACTCGAAGCGGAATATATAATTAAATAAGAGCCCGTTTTCTTTTTTCGTCCCGTGCGACCAATCAGGAGGCATTGTGGAGGTTTTTTTTCGGGGGGAATCTGAAGGAGGGGTTCTTTTGGTCTCTCTGGTAGGGTGACGGGGGAGGGGCCGAACTCCTGGGGCAGAGGCCGGGAGGTGAACGATCGGGAAGAAAAGGTTTGACTGCGGAGGACGGTTGGTAATAGGAAGGCTTCTTAAGATGCCCTCGGGAATTTGATTGTTAAGCGGGGGGAAGTTAAGATCGTTTTTCTCTTCTCCAGGGGGGATGACTTTTGCAGTCGGTTGAAGGTTGCTTAACAAGGGAAAGATCAATATGAAGGCGGTGTGCTCAAGTCGGAAGGTCACTCTAGTTAAACTACGTGATTGCGCCTCCAATATGAGGGAAAGAGGGGCGGAACATGATGATAATCAGTTCAATCTTCTACCCAAAGTTACGTCAACGCGTAGGGAGGGGTGCGAAAATGAAATAGGATTGCCTTGTAAGAACAGCTTCGCGTGTGCATGAATGTAAAACGTGTCCAATATGTGTGCCTACAGTCTGGGTCTAGAGACTGGTCAAGGGGGGACTATTAAAGACCATTTCCTTTTATGGTCAACCTAAAGTTGACAACCTAAAGCTAGCATTTATCCTAGTGCCCTATTTTCGCCGTGAAGCATTAAAGCTGTTAATTTTATATGGAAAATTGTAATTAATATTATAATTTTATAAAGTTATCATCTATATTTAATTTAACCCTTAAGAAGTAGCGCGGTATAAACACACGTTAGGGGTCGCGCGCGGTTTAATTAATAGTGTTTATTAAAATGTCAAAAATGAACCTATGTATTGTTTTTTGATTGATTTACTTGACAAACGTTTGAAGAGTGGTAAAATATTTTTTGCACTTTTTGAATGGTCTTTTCATCCTTTTTCAGAGTCCGTGCTTGACTCCACTTGACGTCAGCGTAATTGACACATGCTATGCATATGTGCTCCATATAAAAAGAACTTTTAGTCATGCACCGCTTTCATTCAGAAATACAATAACAAATACACAATACACCAATCGAATAACTACTAACTAATGCACAAAGTACATAATTAATAATATGCGTAAAATTAGATGGGAACAATACATTATTCAGTCTTCTAGACAGTGCGCGACTCGTTACTGAAAGTTTGTAAGATGGTGGAAGAAAAATCATAGTAAAATAACTATTGTTCGGACAGTCCTTATACTCTGTCTTATTATGTAAAATGGTTTGCTAATAAGGTATGCAAAAGCCCAGATGAAAAATTGTGATACAAATAGTTTAAATCGATAATGTTGTAGCCATCCGGTCTTTCAGACCGTGCGCGAATCCTTAATTGTGAAATGCAATATGAAAAGGAAACATACATGAGATATAAGAAAAAAAAGAAAAACCTACTTTGGTTTGGCCTAGAAGAATCTTATTTATGTAATTTACAATAATAATCTATAGTGTTTGCTCTCAATTATATATTTGAAATAGTATTAGTAAAAATATCATTTTCATGATTTTAAAACTTCAAGCTACAAACAAAGGAAATCAAGAAAATAAGAAACTTACGACTTATGGTGTTTAGAAAATTATATCCAGAAGTGGGTGGAAAAAATTCCGATCCTCCTGAACCAAATAAGCTCATTAGGAGGTGCTACAAAATAAAATTATCTCCATACAAAATTACAAAGGCGAAATAAAAATATATAGGAAGAAATAATAAAAATAAATTTCTCTTCCAACCGAATCAAAATATAAATCTCGATAAAAATTTCTTTTGAAGAATTTAGGCGGCCCTTATGTGGTTAATCACTTGGTTTTGGGGGTTCCACTACATTTAATGCAAAACTAATTTGGGAAAATTGTAATTAAAAGCGGCATTTCTTTGGTAATTGCATAAACACTTCGTTGTACGTAGTTGAAACGCCTCTTCCTCCCATACTGGATAATTCCCTGGTATTATAAATACATCAAAGGAGGGGCGGAGGCGATGGTCCTTTATCTGAAACTACCAAAAAACCAACTATAAATGTATTATGTGTGCACAACAATAGTATTTCAGCGCAAGAAAAAATAGACTAGCAGCATAGCTCGTTAATAAAGGAAAATTGTTTAAAAACTTGTTTAAGTCATTAGGATTTTAAGGTATTAAAAAAACTTGTTGCTGAAGATAAAGCAACAGCTGGAGTTAGTTTCCAAAGGAGGGGTTACTGAGGGGAAGATAAAAGCAAAATATAGTATATGATATTAAGAACAACATTAGTTATCATAACGTAAAGGCAGCAGATAAAATTAGGGTACAAGTGCCCTAAAGTAGAAGACTTAGGGTGTATGAATATTGTTTTGTAATTGTATTCCCTTCCGCAGTAACCACATCTTCTTCCACGTCCTCTCAACTGCCCCCCCCCCCCCCCCCCCCCCCCCCGACACTCAGCTTCTCTTACGAACGTCATTCAATAATTACAGATCAATAATTATTTTTTTAAGCTAATTACCCCTTTTTTCCTAAACTTTCTCATCAAACACGATATTGCTCATTCTTTCTCCGTCATCCTACAGGATGCTATATATGGGATATATGCTGTCTAAGGGAGATTTTGGATGGGTTTCCCTCTCGTGTTTGGGCGAATGCCAGGCAGTGTTAAATATTATTGAGAGTATGTTAGACTCCTCTTGAGCGGTGCCACCTGGCCAGAAAGTCAAATTGAAACGTAATTTATAAATAAGGGGAGAATATTAATTGTATAGTTTAGAATAGGCTAAAATGAACTCGAAGCAGCGAAATTTGGTGGAATTCCATGCTAAATACAACCTAAATACAATAAAGTACAATCCACAGTAGAGAATAGAAAAACTGCGACCGGTTCCCATACGATCGTTTCAAGATTAGGAAATACGGATACCGATACGATCGTGTGAAAACTGGTGGCTGTTTTAAATTCTTTATATTGAATTTTACTTATATTTTATACTTAAATCGTGTCAAAAGAGTTTGTGTTCAGATTTGTACGCAGAAAATTGTTCTGTGAAGAGATATAAATGGCACAAATGAGAATTTGATTTTTGAAGGAAAAGCTCATGGGAGTAAAAATTGATAACCAAAACGAGAAAATGATTCGCTATTTCATCCTGATTGCCACTTAGTGAAGATGAGAAGCACCACAAATCAATGCCAATATTCTTTACTCTTTGAACAGTTTTTTGTGACGATTGAAAAACATATGCAAGGATTCTGGGATCAATCAATATCCAAGGGATGGGAATGGAACCCTGCCTAATTTCTCATTAGGATTATCCAACATTATCAGATTTAAAAGGACATAGGCCATTATAGATTATGCTGTTTTTAACTGAATTTCAACGGTTACCGAATTCAAAAATCAAGATTAGAAATCACTAAAAAGGAGTGTATAAAGAGTGGCACATTATTTGACAATTTGTTTGAATCATTAATAACCTGATCATTATTGCTTAACAGCTTGTGGGTTTTGGTGAAGAAAAACTTGAAGTCGTATTTACGCTGGCAAATTTTGCTTTGGAAAAATACTTTTGTGGATGAAATAATTTTTGGAAGAATCTTAAAAGTTAATCGAGCGTCAAAATGTGTTTTGCATGGACAACTTTTAAGTTAAGATATTCGGTAGTCTCTCTCTCTGTTAGGTTTGCAGGTGCTTTAGAAGCAAAGGTTTTCACTAAGCGTATGGTTGGTCTAACAAGACAATTCATATGCTTATGGAATATTTGGATCTGAAATTAGTTGGCTTAAATATTCAGTCATCAACATAATAGACTTGACGGTGACTCGAATGAGTTAAAACGGGTCGTTAGTGAACTGTAGCAGAAACTACCAAGCTTTCTTCCAATTTCTTCCATGTGGTATTCCACAAATTACGGTCGAACCACATTGATTACATAATATTCTGTATTCCACCACCACCGAAGGCGAATTCTTCTCTATTGAAATACGTATTCGGTTCGTAGATGTTAATTTAGCGATTTCGTCGCTAGATATAGCGATTTTTTATTCTTGCGGCAACCTTTTTTTTTATTCCAGCAACATCTTGGACTCTATCCGTCAGGTGATGTTATATATAAACTACTCTAATTTCTCAAAGCATTGAATTTTTTACTTGCCTATTAACAGAAATTGTATTACGTTCACTTGATAATAGTCTTTAAGTTCCTATGATCTCTTTAATTCATTAATATCTGAAGTGATACAATTCTTACAAAAGCGAATTCAAGACACTATAAGTTTTAAATGACTATATTGCGACACTTTTCATGACTTTAACGACCTTTGAGAAAATGTTTAGATCTAGGGCGCATATACAGGAAATTAATACCCCACGCCACACGCCGGAAGGCGGTTTGCAGGGTACTTATGTAAATGTAGATGTAATGTATTTATCTACTAGGGTTCTTCTTAGGACGGCGGGTTTTCCATTGTTCTTGCTTAATGCTTTGAACTGAAGCATAACATAGAATTAGTATGGTAGAATTTATATTATCCGTAGGCAAGATACGCACTGCATGGATTCGTCAAAAAATACGTAACCATATGAACCGTTACATTAACTATCTCAGTTAGTGCCAGTTGATGAATTAAGGGAAAAACTTTAAGCATATTTTAATTAGCAATTGAAGTAGATGGAAAGAGTTTTTCTTATATGTTTCGGAATACGTTCTTTAAAACTTTTCATTGATAACTCAATTCATTGAATCAAATAATATTCTTGTCCTCATTACAAACATTACAACAGTGGGTGGAAGCTCTACCCACTCGTCAACCCAAGTAATTTTTTGTATTTTCCGTTGAAGGATCACTGTATATTTTCTGCCTGAAATTCTAACAACGCTGAAATTCATTTCCAAGGAAGAGATAGAACGCTTTCATATATCTCGAGGAGTATCGGTGGAAAATTTTGCTTATACATAGTTGACGGTGAATCCGAGGTACGTGCGTACGTCTAAGGGATATTATAATGGCAAAGAAGTCTCTGAACTCACTCATTAAAAAATTTGTTTGGATCAAATTACCTCCTTGACATAAAGCAGGGGTGCCCAAACTGTTACCTGTGGAACACACCTAGCCCACGAATATATTTGTAGCCTAAATCATAAACATTTATAATTCCAAAAGAATTTTATAAGCACGTAATAGTCAGCTATTCCTCAAAGTATTTGTAGTTAGCTGTTGTTAAGAAGAACTATCGAAAAATGAAGAATATTCTGGAAATATGCCTTTTTTAATGGAGTCCCGAGTAAGCTGCTATCTGGCCCGTCGATTTAAAATTTTGGACACTACTGATATAAAGTAACTTACAGCTCTTTAAATGTGTAAAAAAAACTAGGTACCTTAAGGTCCAGTTTCCAGTTAATTCTACTAACCAAAGTAAGATTAACTTAGTGATAGAATTAATTAATTTCCTAAAACACTATAATTTTTCATAATATTTGTTTTGTAACCTATATGAACTATTATTTATGAATATCAAAGAAAATTTATTGGAAGACTTTCGCGAGAAAGGTATTGAAATGGGGGTATGAAAGAGATAATAAAATGCTACAATAGAAATGATGACTACTAGAACTTCCTTTTGCCCTGAATGATGAACGGCAGGGTACCATTAAAATTTAAATTCTTGTCCCGAAAGAAACGACGAGAATGAGTGATCGGCTTTGAATCAGCTAATCATTGACTCGTTTTGTTGCCTCTATGATTGCGAAATTGAACCTGAAAGAAGGGTTGATGGGGTGGAGATGATTAGGCCCTTGAATCGTACGAAGTGGGGATCGAGGAACCCTCCTGGGAAGGATTCCCCTTACGACCTATGTCCTTAGGGTTATTAAAATTGATTTTGAAAACTGAAGGGGCTTTAAAGTGTTCGGCGATAAAGCATTCAATCGGGAAATAAAATGCACTTTCCTAGAAGGGATGTATTTGTGACAGACGATACGGAACAAGTTAATATTTTCAGTACGAAATTCTATTCTTTGCCAATTGACAACATGAGATTTAATAGGGTTTTTCGCTTGTTCGGTGTTCTTGAAATAGTTCTGAACAGATTCCGGATACAAATATATTCTATTGTCAGAATATGTATGAATGTTTCAGAATTGGCTTGAGTAATCACGAAAATTTGATTTGGGATAGCCCACCTTGGGAGCCAAAAACCAATCGGTACGCTAACCTACTGTAGACGAGGTTTCACGTTCGAATTCGGCTAATTGGATTTTTCCTGGTTATGGCAACGTCGCATGTGTACTTATATTTTTAATGTTTAAGACCCTCCTTCATTTATACAGTAAACGGATGTTTGTGATGATAATAAATAAATAGAAGACTATATGTTGGTTAAAACAATACGACATTGAATTCACCTCTGCCAATACATAGGTCTACCTATGTATTCTGAGTTTGATTACAACGTGATTAATATAACAACATAAACATTTTCGAATCAAGGTCTATGGATGTAAAAATACCTTCTAAAATGACGATTCCTTTGCACCGAATATATGCATTTTTTGATAAAAGTTGTATTTCTTTGATGTTTTCACCATGGAAGTGTCTCGTGTGGCCACGAGTCAACATGAAGTTATTATAGTGGTTACTGACTATGAAATTGCTCGGAAATTTTACAGGCTTATTTAAAACTTAGAAGAAATAGCTGTGGGAGTTATAAAAATTGGAAAGATAGATTAATAAATCATGCCAGATATAGCCGCATTAGTTAATTAATATGAACATTAACTAACCCCATTTAACAAAAATTAACCCCCAATACTAACATTAGTTAACCCCATTTAACAAACTTGAACCATATATTCCCGATTCTTCGTGGGTGAGAATCAGCTTTTAATCTACAAATAAAGAAAAAATGCCTTTTTAACTAATTTCCCCATATTAATCGGCACTAAAATATCCTTTTATATTTATGGAATTGTAGGTGTTAGCAAGGGATATCAGAGATTAAAAAAAACATATACAGCAAACAGGAAACCACCAACGTAGTGAAAGTAATCTTTGAAGAGGGAAACGTAAAAAAAGGGGAAAGAACCGCAAATCTATTTGATTGCCACGAAAAGATTCCTTTTGCGATCACCTTTGTTCCTATTTTATCAAAACAATCGCCACGTGGGAGTGCGTACGCTCATGAATGTTTACGCTCAGACATTTATATACAGTCAGGGGCAAAGGGTTTCTGAACCTCAATATCCGCTACCTTTTTCCGTCTCAACCCCTTTCATCTTCTTTTTAACCCCTGCTTTCACTCTCGTACTTCGTTTCATTCTCAAAAGTCCTTTCACCCTCAAACCCTCTTTCACCTTTTCGAACCCCAAAAACCATTCGGGCAGCGGTCTCGTAGTTCCTAACCATTTCCCAGCCCGATCCCATGCCCTCGATGGGAAGTTATACTTTTTTTTTAATGAACTCGGACGGGAATTAGGCTGGTTCGGAGCAAACGTGTTCCCCCGCGCACGCACCCCAAAAAAAAGGTAGGCTGGAAAAGGACAGAACACTTGGTAAGTATATTAATTTTTTTCCGCCGCCCCCGATCACGGATGACGTAACGTATTCCCAGAAACCCCCTCGCTTTCCGTCATTAGGAAGTCTGCCAGTGTGGTGCTTCGGATTCATACGTGGCAATTCCGGCCGACGACTCTCTTTACATTTTTTTTACTTCTTTTACTGTCGTACCCATAACGACGAAAGGTAATTCGTGCTTAACTAGTCCGAAAGGGCTGCCTGATTGTGACACAATGGAAGTTATGTTTTTTTATGTTACTCTAGAGATTGACGGCTCCAGGTCGACCCGTCGAGAAATCGTTCCATTAAACGCGATACTTCCACGTTTATGCTAATCGTCCGTTCTTCATTGTTCCCTGTAACCGTTCAATTAAATCGCGCTTCGGTTGTAGTATCGATGTTGTTTTCTGCCGCAAATTTTAATTAAAAGTTATTCAACTGTAGATAAATTTAGTAATTCTAAATACGTACCGTAGCTCCCGCGTGCCTCATGTAAAAATATTTGAAAATAGGTTCGCTATCCTTCATATTAATTCCTTAACACCTGCTCACCACATTTGAATCAGCTTCCTGGTTTACATATATAAGTTATCTACCTTTCGGTAGGTTCATGTGCCCTTATTTTACTCATCGCCATTTCCTTCACCTCCCGGTAACTAACAACACCATTATGCCACCTAAAAACGTTTGTCTATGCTTCCTTGCTTACCTTCTAGATGATCCCAGTCCCGAATATGGGAGCACGATTGATCTAACAGAAAACCACCAAATTATAGGTAAAAATCGCCCCATGTCACAATATTTTACAATAGTCGTAACCAGGATTTGTCTATTGGAGAGGGTTTAGAGCCATGGAGTAAACACTAGATGCTGATACTGATTTATTTTAATATGCATGACCGGTGAATCTCCGGTGTGACAGTCGGAAGAAGCGAAGAAAAAGTCCGCGAGCGTTGTTACTTCGCGTTAGTCAGGCCTCACCTTGAGTATGCATGTAGTGTATGGGACCCGGCCGACAAGTGCTGTATTCGAGAAATAGAAAAGGTGCAACGAAAAGCGATACGTTTCGTGAAGAATTGCTATGATAAATCAGTAAGCGTTACTGAGATGCTCAAGAACGC